>CM035131.1:600000-947500 GCA_020205605.1 Panax ginseng
AAATGAAGGTTATTTCTCTTTCCTTCAGATACAATGGTGCGGCAGGCAGCAATGGTGTTTAAATGCATACTTCTGATGTATTACAAGAATAGTGGAGGGCATAATTACCGGAGGCAGGTAATTTTAATGTCTATATGTATGTATATACCAAGTTTCAAGGTGCTTACGTTTGTAGATTCCTCTTTCATAAGCCAAAATATACCGACTGTATAACGCCTTTGGGTTTTCAGGGACAAATGCTGACACTGGTTGAGTATATGTTGCTGCTGTATCGTGTTTTATTGCCAACTCCTGTTTGGTATCGTTTTTTCTTAAACAAAGAATATGGAAGCCTCTTTTCATCATTGACCACAGGATTGTATTTGACCTTCAAGCTTACATCAATTGTACAAAAGGTATGCGTTTGTGTAACTCCATTTACATGAACTTCATATGCTTTTCGCCTTAATTCCTGATACTCCCAATTTACCTAACAGCTATTATGGCCTCAAAGTATAATGATGCTATTGTTATAATTATTGCATTCTATATATGTAGGTTCAATTATTATTTTCTGCATTGAGGGCCTTATCTTGCAAAGAGATACAGTATGGTTCATATGCTACTTCTGAGCAGGTTGGTGAGTTTTTTGTTTCTTTATGTGATTTGTTTTACCTTCTGCAGTTGATCCCCTTTTCTGTTTTCTGTTTCTCTTTTCCCCCCTTTTTTGGTGGGTGGGTGAGTGCATTTGTTGTGTGTCTGTGCCAGAGTAGAGGGATCCAACTAAGATCACATAAGAGTGGAGAGAGCAAAAGAGCCAATAATATATTGTACCAGGAAACTATGAACTGTGTCTTTGTAAGAAGGACAATTGTCATGCATAAGATTAAAGGAGGTTCTGGAATAACAGATATTGCAGCTTATTATTTCTACTTACGCTGATTAGTACTCGTCTTCATGAAGACATGTACCCATCCTAATTTGTCAGGAATGAATTTCATGCAGATCAATGCTGCTGGGGATCTTTGTGCCATTTGCCAGGAGAAAATGCAGGCTCCAATATTTCTTAGCTGTAAACATATATTTTGCGAAGATTGTGTAGCAGAATGGTTAGCTTATTTGCATTTTCTTACTCTAGCCACACGGTTTATGAATTATTCCCCCTATCCCTTGTATTATAACTTGTTAACCGACCATAAGGTTTGTGAGAGGTTTCTGCTCAGTTTATGGATTAAAATTTCTAGGTAGATTGAATCTAGTTGGGAGTGTTATATAACTTTGTTCATTCATTTAGAATAGACATGGGTTTTGACTTATTACCTTCGGTGAACTAACTCTAGTAAAGCTGCCACTAGAAAATGAATGCATAGTTAAGCTCAATTTTATTTTTTTTTGGGGGGGCACCGACTAGGAAATAGCTTGATGCTCGGACTGTTGTTTATGCTTTTGGGATCTCACACTTTTTCATTTAAACTTGAACTTATGAAGTTCCACATTGGCGTACTGTAAATGTAGTCATACCCTTTCTTAACCTCAAATCAGTTTGATCGTTTTCTTGGATCACTCGTTCCTGACTCTTTTCATCTCTTTGAAAGTACTTGCTTTTGTGACTCAACTGGCAGAATGAAGTTTTTCAACTGCAATCCTGAAATTGAAGAGAACTCATTGCGCCTTCTTTTTCTTTTTTCCTTTTCTTTTTTGTAAGTACTACATTTGTGATTTAACCGGCCATCAGAAAGTTTTCCAGCTGCAATCTCCTCTCCTCCGTAGCCTGAAATTGAAGGAGATTGACATTTCTTTTAGGCTATTAAGTATTAAGTTTAATTTTGAGTGATAAACATTCAGCATGCTCCTTTTTCACTTTCACTTTATAAATTGGATCATTGCGGTGGACAATGTAGTTTTGTTTGTTTGCAGGTTTGAGAGGGAGAGGACATGCCCTTTATGCAGGGCTCTGGTCAGACCAGCAGATATCAAGTCATATGGTGACGGAACGACCAATCTGTTTTTCCAGTTATTTTGAGAACTAATTGATAACCAAGACTTGTCTGTTGCTCTTCTGGACCTCTTGTTATGTCAACTGATCGAACTGACCATTCATAAGCTGCATTTGGTTGCATTGTTATCTTTTTCTGTTTAGGTAAGCTTTTAGAAATGCCGCGGTTAGAAGACAAAGTAGAGACAGACTGTCAAATGTTTATTTACATTTTTTTTCCCCCAGAAAAAATGAACAAGTGAGCTGCAGCTAGCCTACGCAAAACCGCTTATAACATATGCTTTGAAAGCACTAGTCACTAGAATCGCTATCACCTGAGCTAACCACCTTCAACTGTTATTATGTTGTTGTATATTCAAGAAGGACGGACGGATCTATGTATGTATGTATACAAGATTTGGAAGCACAACATTAAGTTTGTTATATAAGTAATTTATTATTATCAGCTTATTGAATAACTAACTAAAATCAGCATCATCTGAATGTGTCGGGTCGGGTTGTAGTTTGTAAACCTAGATCTACATCTCCGTATGTTATATGGTTCACAGTTGCAGGCAGCGCGACTTGGATCATAACCACCTGTTCTGTTCTGTTCATCTTATAACTCCTCCCAGCCTGCATAATTCGATATTAGAGCCTGTGACACGTGGAGCAGCAGATGGACAGGGAAGTTATGCCAGAGGGTGGCTGATTAATTGCTGTTGGTACTTTTTTCTTCTTTCTTCTTCTTCTTTGTTTTCATCCAAATATATTGTTAAAACACAATCTCATCTCATCTCCCTTAGAAAGCGGCTACAAGTTGAAGGAAGCCTTAACTGGTGTGCACATCACCATTACTCACAAAATTCTCTAACAACACTTTCTCCCCCATATGGAATGAATGAATGAATTGGAACACAGAAATCTAAACAATTGATATAGTTGCAGTTGAGAATTAATTGAATGTGTTGGATATATAATTTTAAATCATACAAATACCATTCATGATGACATGCTAACATTTACTTTGAAATACACATAAATTCTGAAATATTTTGTTTAAATTCTTATTTGCGCTACTAGGCATTTAAATGTTAAATGATATACAAAACCACAAAATTAAAAAAAGAAATTCTAGAGCAGAAATACAAATGCATACCAAATCACCATCTTCGGTATTCGTCTCCTTTTCCACTACTCCTTATATAATGATTCAGAACTATTCTTTTCCACTACTCGTTATATAATGATTCAGAACTATTCAAGTTGACCGCATCGCTAACTCCTTTGCAAAAGCTACATATTCTTAATATAAAGGAGTTTGAGCATAGTGTGTTGGAGAAGAAGATTGTGTATGTGGTGGTGGCAGTTAAAGAGGTGAGAGATGTTCCTGAGTTGACTCAGTACTAGAGAAATTCTTAGTTATGTTAGGCAGATTCCTAGTGATGTTAGGCAAATTCTACATGAGTTTGCCGATGTTATGCCTACTGGGTTACCCGATAAGTTACCATTGACCTTGTTCTCGGATTTTCTTTACCTAAACTGCCTCCTACATGGCATACTGAGATGAGACAACAAGTAAGCGAGTTATTGAGGAAATACTTGTTAGAGAAAGTCTTACCCCCTTATTCACCCCTAAGGCTTATGGGAGTTTGAGAATATGTTGTGATAGCCGAGTCATAAATAAGATCACCATTTAAGTATAAATTTATCATACCTAGACTTGATGACATGCTAGATATGATGACTTGGACTCATATTTTCACCAAAATAGACATGTAGAGTGGATACCACCAAATCCGCATCCAAGAGGGAGATACGCGAAATACAGACAGGGGACGGACTTTATGAGTGGTTAGTCTTACCTTTTGGCTTAACCAATGCACCCAACACATTTATAAGAGTTATGAATTAGGTGTTACGTCCTTTCGTAGGCAAGTTTGTAATGGTCTATTTTGATGACATCTTCATTCATAGTAAAACCCAAGAGAAACATTTACTTCACTTACGAAAGATTCTAGAAGTTCTTCTACGTGAGAAGCTTTGTTAATTTGAAGAAGTGTTCCTTTGTTCAAGAGTCAATCATCTTCATTGGGTTTGTGATTTTCAAATAGGGGTTTTCTTTCCACTCTAATATTCACGAAGCTCGAAGCTTCCATGAGCTATCTATATTTTATAGGAGGTTCATTAGAGAATTTAGTACCATTATGGCTCCCATCACCGATAGTTTGAAAAGGGAGATTTCGTTTGAGTCTAAATCGGCTACCAAAACCTTTAATGGAAATCAAGAATAGGTTGACACATGCACATTTTCTCGTGCTACTAGACTTTAGTAAAGTGTTTGAGGTATTATGTGATGCTTCAGGCATAGGGATAAGGGGAATGCTTAGTTAAGAGGGTCATTTGATAGCGTTCTTTAGTGAGAATTTGAATGAGGTCCGACAAAGTATTTTACCTATGATAGAGAGTTTTATGTTATAGTTCAGGCGCTTAGGTATTAGCAACATTATTTGTTGCATAAAGAATTTGTTCTTTACTCCGATCATCAAGCACTCAAGTACCTTATCTCAAAAAAATGCAAGTCATCCACACACTAAGTGAGTAGAGTTTATCAAGGACTATTCTTTTGTCCTTAAGCATTGCAAAGGGACATGGAATGTAGTTGTCGATGCGTTGAGTAGGGTGTCCATACTTATCAACTCTTTGAAAATGAAGGCTGTAGGATTTGAACGCATTATCTATGAGTACCATACTTGTCAAGACTTTAATGACATTTATGTTGCCTTACAGAATCTTAGTTCCCCACCCTCTAGTGATTTTCATATCCATAATGGTGTCTTTTTAAGGGAACCCGCTTGTATGTTCCTAGTACATCGATGCGTGAGTATTTATTGTGCGAGTTACACATGGGAGGATTAGCTGGTCACTTTGGTCGAGATAAGACCATTGTCATTATTGAAGAAAGGTTCTTTTGGCCTAGCCTCAAGAGAGATGTAGCTCATATTATTTCTAAGTGTCGCGCATGTTATTCTACTAAGGGTAGGAAGCAGAACATGAGTTTATACACTCCACTTCAGATTCCTTATGCACTTTAGGAGGATTTTAACATGAATTTTGTCTTAGGTTACCGAGAATCCAAAGGAGTTATGGTTCAGTTTTTGTTGTAGTGGACCGTTTCATTAAGATGACACATTTTATTCCTTGCAGCAAAACTGATAATGCCTCCCATATTGCCATGATTTTCTTTAGTGAAGTAGTGAGGTTGTGTGGGTTACCATTAGTTTTTGATAAAGATGCAAAATTTACGAGTTATTTTTGGAAAACTCTGGAAGAAACCGAACACCACGCTTAAGTTTTCTACTGCGTATCATTTCCAGATCTATGGTTAGATCGGGGTTGTTAATAGAAGTCTAAGTGATTTGATATGTTGTCTTATGGGTGATAATGTGTCTACATGGGATAAGGTTTTACCTATGATTGAGTTTGCATATAATAACTCAATTAATCGTTCGATTGGAGTGAGTCTATTTCAGGCGTACACTGGTTATCAGCTTAGAAAATATGTTTGTAAGACCCCAACTTTTATGAATAAAGATGAATTTTCTATAATTATCATTTTTGAATATTATGGAATGAATTTGATATAATGTTATAGTTATGAGTAATAGTTATAAATTTTGTAAAGTACGCAAGTTGTTATATAATATTCGATTGGTCGGGGAATATTCGTTTTAACAGGGAATATTCGTTTTAACAGGGAATATTCGTACGATGGCACAATCATTGGTGGACCCCACAACAGAATTATTGTCGGATTGAAAGCGACAAAAATATTTTTATGAAAATAACCATGAAGTTTTATCGTTAGCTGTTGAAACACCGGTGTTAAAAATGCAGAATACGCGTGGTTGCATAGAAGACACGGTATTGATTATTGATGCTTACGTGAGAAGTCACACCGGTTTTGTTCAATTATTGCTTGAGAATTGTTGCATAGTATCTCACGTTAATTGATTCAATTATGGTCGATATTTTATATATTATTAAATCAATAATTGAGACGACGAAGTTATTAATATTATTATTTGCAATATTAACGATGTTCAGAAGTTACGCCGAGAGAGAGGTTTGGTCACCTAATTCACGGCGTCAATCAGGAGAAATCCTTATTGGAGAGCCCTCTCTTTCTTGGGAACGACACTTTCGGTCAATTAATAGTGTGAATTATAATAATGATGATGAAGTTTTATTTTATTAGTATTATTAATGTAATAAAACATAAAATCTTTTTATATAAAGCAGAATACTTTTATAAAGTTATTCGCTTTTTATTAGACTATAAATAGAATATATTAAATTTATTATGCATAGTGTTTTGCATAGTAAAATTTTTTTATATAAAACAAAATAATTTTATAAAGTTATTCGTTTTATTAGACTATAAATAGAATATATTATATTTTATTATGTATAGTATTTGCATAGTGCTGCATAGTAAAAAACATTTATATAAAACATAATATTTTATAAAGTTATTCATTTTATTAGATTATAAACAAAATATATTATATTTTATTTAAAAGATTTTGTTTTATTAGAATATTTTATAGTAAACCAATCTGGATAGTCCATTTAAAAGTAAATTAATCTGGATAGTCAGAATTAATTATTATTGGTCCATTCTCCTATAAATAGAAACTCATTCCTTCATTATTTCTTACGAATTCACTTTGAAACTCTGTAGAGAGAAAGAAAAAAAGTTTTCTCTTACTTCACTACTCCTATATCCAGTTGTTCTAAGGTAAGGGGTATTATTTCTTTCGTATTCATGAAGAGAACTTACGTTATTCCATTCTTTATTATTCTATTGGAATAACCTTTGTATCGTGGGCTACCCTATACTTGGTGAAATTCTTACATTATTCCATTCTTTTTATCATTATGTTGGAATAACATGTCATATGCCAATCACCGCATACTTGGTGAAATTCTTCATTATTCCATTCTTTATCATTATGTTGAAATAACTGCCTATGCCAATCACCGCATACATGGTGAAATTCTTACATTATTCCATTCTTTATTATTTACATTTGGAACATCACATGCAATGTCCAAGCGCTACGCGTGACCGATTCCGTTATTTATTATTCTGTTGGAATATTCTCGCCGGTGCGTATTACACTTTGACGACGGTTCCATTAATTATTATTCATTGGAATAACTTTATGCGTAATGTGGTCTATCGCATGCATGATGATTTCTATTGTTATTCCATTCTTTATTATTACTGTTGGAATATCCGTGTGCGCGCGTTTACGCGTGACTGGTTTCGTTATTTATTATTACATTGGAATAAACATGCATGCGGTCCATCGCATGCCCTAGTGATTTCTTTTGTTATTCCATTCTTTATTATACTCGGTTGGTTAAAGTTTTGACTTTATACTCCATGAAATTAGTGTAATATCCTTGATATTTGCGGCTTCGTCCGATATCTTTTCATGAAAATATTCTTCTGAGCATTCTTGAATTTTACTCTATAAAGAAGTATCATGTTGACAATTTGTACGTTATTAGTTCCTAGATAAATTAATTCTTGAACTTGTTTTATTGAATTCTTATATAATTGTCATCATCCTCATGTTTATTTTATATTGAAAGTCATCTGTAGCCTGTAGTGCATAGATGGACTTGGTATGATTATGACCAGGGATTAATCGGTATAATCATGACCGTAATGTTACAAATGATGTGGTAAAAGTCCTCATTGGCCCGTAGTGCATTGATGGACAGTTGTTGGCATGATCATTGTTAGAGTTTATGCCCTAGAGGCCAATTATTTTATATAATTGCTTAACATTTTGATATTATATTTGATTGAATAAATGAATGATTTTATTATGGTTTTATTTACTGCGTTATATAAATGTTAACATAATAAAATTCCTTAGAATAGTGATACAAATTATATAGTTTCAAGTATGTGTCTTGAACATGAGATTATATAATTATAATTAGTATCATTGTTCTTAAATGTCCCTAATGAAAGTATTATTGTTGATGGGACATGATGGTGATGCATTGAGACTAGTATGTGGATTGATGATGACCAAATCTCATTGGTCATAAATATATGAGATATTAAGTCAATGATAGGTACATGTCGAGAAACGATGTCTTGGACGGACTCCACCATGAGAATTCTATATGGAGCATTATGCGAAGTGTCATTTAGCAATTCTCATAGTGACAATGATGTAATGGTCTCTCAGGCACGAAATCACTATATTACTACTACCTAAAATTTATGTATTTTGATATCATCAAATGTCACCTTTAATAGGGTGGACTATAAAGGTGATTATTGGGTACATCATGAATCGTGTGAGGAATATGAGTGATCTAGATGGAATTTAACCATCCTATATATTGGGGTGATATCCATAGGCCTCTTGATTGAGTAGGACTATGAAATGCATGGTCATGCTCAAATAGTGATTTGTTTCATATAGTCTACTTATTGATCAAGAAAAACTCAGATTAAATTATGAAGAGTATGATACATTCCATGACTCGAGTTTAATCTAGGATATTAAGGTTAAAAGGATTAAATTACATTGAAACATTGGTCACGAAAAGGTTGCATCGAATCATCGATCTTATTATTACTTGGGTAGCAGTGATGCATTACTAGATGTCGCTCACTGTTTATAATTTTATAATATGATTTTAAAATTATTGCCAACGTAATAATAACCTATAGGGTCACACACATAGAATGTAATTAAAAGGGGATTAATTTAAATTATAAATATTAAATATATCAATATGATTGATAGTATTTAAATTACTTAATTTAAATTAATAGGATAATTTATATATAGGTATATTAATTAAGTAAGACTTAATTAATTAAGATATATATATATATATATATATAAATTGAGATTTTATTAAATTAGGTTTTGAATAATATTTTTAAATGGCTATATATATATGATATGTTAAAACCATTTTAGGTATTATTCATAAATCGAAAACCCTAGCCATTTCTTAGAGAGAGAGAGATAAATAAGTTCGAAAATCCTCATCCTTGGTGGCTAGTACCACCATTGCTCTTCCTTCTTGCAGATCGTAGGACGATTCTCGGAGCGTTCGTGTGGATACCGTAGAGGCGCGATTTATTTGAATTGCGTTGGAGATTCGAGCGCATCAATTTCGGTATCAAAATCGATATAATTTCTAACCACTGAGTTAATTGTTTTCGCATGGATCCTGTTTTGGGTTTCGGAATTGCTTTAAATTAGTTTATTTTCGCTGCGTTTCTGTGTCGAAACCCTACAATCATGACCATTGATGAATACACGAATATCCTTGGCCCGTAGTGCATGGATAATTTGTGGTTGTGATCTTAATGAATATCTTGGTAGTCATGCGGGGATGATGTGGATTATTTATTAAGTTGAGTCTCAAATGATAAAAGTGATGAAAAACCTTTTAAATCATAAAAGATAGTAGATTTTATTCTCTCTTGACTCTTTTAATGGATTGCTTGTTCATCCGCAGATTAAACTTGATGTTTGTTATATTGTATCGTTTAACACTTGTTGAAGGCTAACGATAATTTATTACGTATTATCTTATTCATAATATTTCTTTGGGCTAGTTGAGCTCACCATTTTACTTTCATTGTTCTCTTGGAAAATGAAAGCGTAATGAGAACAAGTCGGGGAGCGGAGTGGCGGTCGGAATAATAACATTAGTAGTCCTCACTATTCTGTTAAATAGTGTGATAATGAATGTAATGAGGACTCGATTGAGTGTAGATATTATCTAGATGACAATATTTGTATTAAAACTCACAAAGATATGTTTTATCGTATTTTTTACATTGTTGTATAATTAAGTTGTATTTGAATTTTGTACCATGTATTTGGCGACTCAAGATGGGTGATGTATACCTATTTTGGGGGCGTCACAATGTTGATTTAGCTCCTCTTCCCATTGCATATAGGGCTAATGAGTCTGTAGAGTCTTTTGCGCATCACATTCATGATTTGCATGTAGAGATAAAAAGAAAATTAATTTAAACAGTGAAAACAATAAGTCTGTTGTAGATGTCCATCGCATGTATCAAGAGTGTAATGAGAATACCTAATAACACATGGAAGAAAGTGTATGCTAAGAGGATGAGTTCATTCTGAGTTTGAAAGAAGGTTAACATTAATGCATACGAGTTATATCTTCCAAATAATATGAGCATTGGTCATGTATTCATTGTAGAAGGCTTTATTCCCTATCTTTTTCACCCATTTCTCCTACACTTGTTAATCTTGATGAGCCTATACTTATTCCTCCTTTACCTGTTCCATTTGCACCTTCTATTGTTCCTACACAGCGTACAACATAGGTTATTGAGGATGTGTTTGATAAACGAGTTGTGTCGATCAGGTGGGGTGGTTACCGTCAATTTTTAGTGAAGTGATACAATAGGCCTTCGAATGATTGTACATGACTTGGTGTTGAAGAATTCCGTTGGCTTGATACAGACCTTTTTTAGTTCACTTCGTCAGAGACTTCATTTTCACGGTCGAGGAGAGTTGATAGAAATCAATCAAGGAGACGTCGCGTCATGGATCTAATGGAAATTTCTTTTTATTATAAATATGCAAGTCATGACAGATTATTGAACATATTTTGATATTGAAATTAATTATTCTAATTATTAGCTGCGATCAATACTTTTCTTCATTATTGCGGTTGGAAAACCTTAGGAGTAGTGGTTCTCGTGTAATTGGATCACTCTAGTTCTTTTAATTTTTCTTATTGATTAATTACTTCCAATTAATTGTTTATTCATTAATTCATCACTTTTTAGATTAAAATTTAAATATAATAGTATATTAACGACAAAGTAATTCTGGTTTAAGATTGATGAAGATTATCATATTAACTCTTAATCTTTGAATTCTTGAAAACCTTTATATAAATTTACAATTTCAGTGACAAAATTAACTTTTAGGCTTCCAACTATTTGAAGACTCAAAATGTATGATTCGAACATACTGCTATATATGTTTACAATTAAAAAGAAAACCTTTTATCAAACCTTCATGTTACGATGAACAATTATCCCAGGATCCTAGCTAGCATATGCATCGGAGACTCAGACCAGAAGTAATTCCATCTCCAGTAATGGAAGTACGAGATCCCAAAAGTATGCATCAGATTTACGAGATCAATATTCTTTTTATACATGATCATCCTTCCTTCGTATGAACCAAAAAGCCATGAATATAGTCTTTTTAGAAAGGAGGGTTTGTTTGAAATGGTTGTCATGAAATGCATTAACAATTGAATCTGCAACTTGTGTGTTGAGTTCTTTTTGCCAAACCTTGTTTTATTCTCAGATGAATCAAGAAACGAATAGCAAAACCCCCTTAAGCATGCACATAATCAGAATTAGTTATTGAGGAGTTTGCCAATGAACATTTCAATGGAAGCCCCAAAACTGAGATCCTGAACACCATAATACCCTTTTTGAAACCTTTAAACTTCACTCAACAAGGTCTACACCTCTAAACCTACCTGGATTGGTTGCATCGAACACTGTTTAATTCTTTTTAACGAACCTGCTTCTCAAGTCCTATATTGGTGTTTCTCTGGATTCATTTCTTAATGTTCCTTGAACTTCAACATGAATATCAGGTCCCTTCATTTCTTAAGTTCCTTCAATACTAATTTGTTCAAAGCCTCAACATCTTCAATTTACTGGTACATACCAGAAACTGGGTAAAAGTTAAAGTTTATATATCATACTTTTTGCTTCTCAGTATTTGCAGGCAAGAAGGGATCCCACCAACCAGACTCATATTTTGGGTACGGCGCCACCCAGTTTCCTGGCTTCTCAAACTCTAGTTTGACAGGATTTGATGCCAATGCTTCTTCTAGACTGTCAGCTTCATAGCTATCGGATAGAACTCGGTCCAGTCTTAACTTCATGAACCTGCGCAATCCCATGTGGAGATTTGTAATGAATCAACAAAGATACTGTTTATATATGTCCATCGTCAATCCTTTACCAAAAAAAGAAGAAACAAAGAAAAGGTTGTCATTTCCCTTTGATATACATATTGCTATGATATTGTGAAGGATGGAATAATTCAACTCAAAACTCCCACCTCCCCAATCCTTTACCAAAAAAATAAGAAACAAGGAAAAGGTTGTTCTTTCCCTTTGATATACATATTGCTATGATATTGTGAAAGACGGAATAATTAAACTCAAAACTCCCACCTCCCTAGATAATTAGTCTTGAGGGGACACGTACCGATATGAGAGATTATTGTTAGAGGTACCGATACTCTCATATTTATAAAAATATAAAGTTTTGTGATGCATTTTACTGTAAAAATTAACACAGCACAGTATCAAAATACACAAGGTATGAGAGATTAAGCGTGGTCTTACGTGATCCAGGGGCCATTGGTTGAAACAAGAGCAACAGCTGGTCTCTTAAGTCTCTTAGTAAAGTTGGGAAACTTTTCCAAAAACTTGGGTTCAATCAGAAGCCAAAAATCCTGCTCTAAGTTGCGCTCTCCATAGAGGCGGATACGCTCAGCCAATTGCTCCTGAAAATGCTCCTCTTCATCCAGCATGAATTTTGCATTTGCAACAACAAAGTAGTATTTCTTGCTGCTTGCATGTTCCTGCATTGTAAATTGAAACAGAGAACTTTTAAAAAAAATGTCTTTAAATAAAGAACAAACTGTGAGTTGATATAGAGAACTACAATTTTTATTTTCTAAAAAATGACCTTTAAACGAAAAAGAACAAAGATCAATATAATGTTACATATCTTACCATAATTGATCAGTCGAGAAGTAAGATTTATGAGCCAACACATATTTGGTCCTAAAAAATAAATAATCATAATCATAATTGTTTGGACTAGCATAGCATCATGGTTTGTAGAGTCTGCAGCAGTTAAATCCCTAATTTATTTTGTACAAACTTAACCACCAGAGGGCCAGAGGCCAATAGTTTATTCTGAGTAATAATTGTGTGCTAAGAAGTGTACCAAGATTCAAGATTTCATAATTTCTCCATAGTTGAGTTCAATTCCAGTTAGTATTCAAATAAATATTACTCTAGTGCATAGAAATCGCCTAAAATTGTATGATTCCTGTTAGATTTAAGATCGAATACTGCAAATAATACATCCCAGCTTGTCTGATGTCTATATGTATATATGTCTCACACACACCAAACAATGTTTATATTTGAACTAGAAAACTCTAGCAGCTATAAGATGGCTAAAACCAATGAGGCCTAGAACATTAGTTAAACCCAAGAAGTATGAGCCACTCCCAACAGTTCCCAATTGGCTACTTTTCAACACTAGCTACACTAGCGGGTAGCAGTAGCAGCCATATAGTCATAGATTGAATCTATGAGAAAATGAAGGGGAATAAGACTAAGGAGTGAACAGAATAGAAGCGATATTACCTTTTGGACGATGGGGTCGGAGGAGTCGATGGCGGCGACAGCTGTTCTCCAGCTGGTGGTGGTGGTGGTGGTAAGGTTGGAGAGATGTGGTGGCAATGGCAAGTAAATAGTGTTTGGGCGATGGAGGAGAGAGAAAGGTGAGTGGGGATTATGATATGTATGGACGTTGGGCACATTGACCACCGAGGTAGTGAAGGAACCACCCGCGAGATTCATCTTTAGCTAGCTAGCTGGCTTTGTCGAGGAGGAGGAAGAGGAAGAGGAAGAGGAAAATAGATAGCTCAACAGAAACAAAATATCACAAACCTTATCTCTTTTCTATCTTTCTCTCTCCTTGTCCCACCCTCCAATTACTCTCTTAATTACCGGCGCTTCACGAATGGTATAAAATAAGCAAACTCAAATTTCCAGATTACTTATTTTTACGTGAAAATACTATAAATTCATATAGAGATTTTTTTTATATAAGAATATTAATTTCCTAAAATAATGGCAGCAGTAAATATATTCTCCACACAAATTTAACTCTCTTTTCAACAAAAAAAAATTATATTTTAAAAAATATTCAACAAAAATATGCTCTTTTTACCGATTATAATAGTAGAATTGTTATTTTCATAAGTAAAAAATGATATTTTTACAAAGTCTTTCACATAAGTGTGAGACCCATTTATTATTTATGTGAAAAGGAACTTATGAAACTATTATTTTTTGCTTATAAAAATATCAATTCTGTATCTATTATATAGAGTATTATATATAACAGGGTAAATGAGTAAAATAGAGATGAGTTATTTTAGTGGGTCACGAGTTAGTTTCGAGTTAATACAATATATGTCATCTTCGTAATTATATCAAAAATTTTATATATTATTCCAAGAGTATTGATGCATGTATTATAAAATATATACAAAGAAATTAATATACATTCAATTATTTAATTTTATATTCAATGTATTACTACAATTCATATATACTACTATTTATACTTAAGCTATACGTTAAATGACAGATACCAAAATTTTAGATTATATGTTTGAGGTCAGTCCATCCCTTACGCAGATTGCATAACTCGACATTCTTAATTTTTCAATCATAATCTCAATAGTATTATGTAATCACTATTCACCATGAGATTTTATTTCAAAATAAATAGACTGCTTCACCTCATTCTTAGCCCTGAAGTTGCCATTAGTAAAACAAAAATTCTATATGAATATGAAAATTGGACAGTAATGTATTTGAATATCATTTATTTGTATTTTAACGTCCAATTATGGATAAAAATATAAATAAGTGAAATTCTACATTCATGCCCAATTTTCATGTTTAATTTTTATGTCCACCTAGAACAACTCTTAGGTCATGTTTGTTTACAAATATTATAATATAGGGATTATAATACAAAGACTATTAATTTTATGATTAAATAGTCATAATCACGTGTTTGTTTTTTATGAGATTATTCATGAGATAATTTAAAATAATCTCTTGTTATGTTTGTTTTTTCTTGAATTAATTAAAGAATTGAATTAAAAAATATTGTTTGCACTATTATACCATTACCAATAATAATATATTTTAAACTTATTTATACTTCAAAAAATGATAAACAATTAATTATAAACTTTTAAATAAGTGGTTATATTATTCAATGATCATGGAAAAAAACATACCACCATCCCCTACCCCCCATCCCTCGTCCCTATCCCCCATCACCCACCCCCACCTTACCCCTACCCCCCCACGCCCTTACGCCACCATCCCCCTACCCCTACATCCTCACCCTTTACCCTCACTTCCATCCCATTCTAAAAAAATAATTTTTATTGGTTATGTATAGAATGTAAGACCCCGAATTTTATGAAATAAAATTATTCAATTTTTCTATTCAATAAATGGTTAAATTGATAAAAAGTAAAGTTAATGGTGATATATGAATATTTTTTTTCAAAATACGCAAGTGGTTATAAAATACTCATTGTTGTCGGAGAATATTCGTTTGGTCGTGGAATATTCTTTTTCATAAAGGAATATCCAATACGATGGCTTAACCGATCAGGGGCCCCATAATGTAATAAGCGCTCGGATGAAGAAAGCGATAAGTTTGAGTTTTTATAAATAACTGGCGTAATTATTCCAATTAACACCGTTGGAATACACCGTGGTTAAAATACGTTAATACGCGTGGTTTCACAAGTGGTTAAAATACGATGAATATGCGTGGTTTCACAAAAGAAGAGCACAGATATGCGCACAGTATTTTTGAATTATTGATTCTTACGTAAAAAAACACTACTCAATAATTGTTACAGTAATTACGGTTCAATATTTTATTTTATTGATTCAATAATTGCTGCGTTGATATTTTATATTATTTTTGTTTCAATAATTGTCACGGCACAGTATTTCCCATTATCAGATCAATAATTCATATTATTTGAATAATATTAGATAACATTATTGGCAATGTCTATAAAGTTCTGTCAAGGAGAGGTTTGGTCACCTAATTGCGCGTCAGTAAGGAGAAATCCTTATTGGAAAGTCCTCTCTTTCCTGGGAACCACCTGGTTGTCATAATTGTGATTCTGTAATATTATTTGTGAATAATTAATTATTAATTTATATGATAAGGAAATATTTTTTTGATGCGGATATAAATGATGGATTTATTTATGTGGTTATAAATGAATGAATTAATGTTGAGGTGTTTTATCAGTATTTTATCGGATTTGAGGTATTTAAAGATCAAATCGGTGTTTTAAAGCTCTATTGTGTGAGTTATAATTTTAATCTGACCGTTGGATCGTTGTGATTTTTGGATATGTTATACATATATAAGTTGAACATATGTCCATAAATTTTGAACCGTTAAAAATTAACGTATGATTTGTTATGAATTTTATGAGGCATTAAAAATCATCCGTTTATGGATTTCGGATATTTTCAGTCTGGAATTTGGAAAAATTTTCTTCTGCAAAGTTGTAGAGAATTCGATTTCGTGTGAAATGGACATAAAATTTATATTTTTCTGATAAACGAGCTATTTTCTATAAATTACTGAAATTTTAGAAAATAAAATAATTTTTATTAAAATCGTGTGGGACCCACTTTTGGTTGTTGGGGAAGGTGGCTGATTTCTGGTAGGCCCCACTATGGTGGCTAAAGTTTTGATTCAAGGATGGCATGCGTAGAAGAAGAAAATAATAAATATATTATTTTATTAATTTAGTCTCCTTTGGCGTTCTAGCATTTTCCTATAAATAGGTGCTTATGTTAGAATTGAAAATCACACCAGAAACAAGTTTTCTTTCACTCTATATTGTTGAGAGTATTTTAGTGAGTATTTAGATACTTTGAGAGTTTCTATTCAGTGCAAGTTTCCTTCGGCTTTACATCCGATATTCTAGTTAGAAGTACTGCTCTTTTGAGGTAAGAGATTTTTAAGGGTTATTATGTTTTTCAGTTTCTAAATTTTTCTGGACCTTCAAAAATTCTGAAAAAAATTGAAATGATAATTTGATGAGTTTTATTGATTGTGTCCAAAAATGACGATTTTTTGATGTATAGATTAGGAGTTATGAATTTTATGAGAAAAGACTATTTTAAAAGTAAACCCTTATAACTCCTTGTGGTTAACTCTAAAGTTGATAAAATTTTTATTGGGACTATATCTATATAATATAAGTATACCCTGTAAATTTCGGAATTTTTGAATAAAAGTATAAATTATGATAAATGTCTAAATATTCGGTAGTTTTGGCCATATAAAAAATAGTAAATGAATTTTAAAAATTCTGAGAAAAATATATGTTCAATATGGGATTATATTATGCTAAATTCCAGAAAAGAAATATTTTTGAGACTGATTTGGTATTTTTCATGAAAATAGACTAGTTATGAGTAAATGAATTAAATATGTTATGTGAAGTAACAAAATTGAAAAATAGGATTTTATGGCTTGGAAATCCTATGTAAGGTATATGCAGATTTTTGATGAGGGTTTTGGTTATTGGTGATGAAATATTATGAGTTTGGCATTTTAGGGTGATTAAATGCATTAATTAGTAAAGTGTAAACAATTAAAATAAATTGTTTATAAGTTTAAGAAATGATTAAGATATTGTGATAATATTAATGATATTAGATTATGAGATTATTAAGTGATTTATAATATTTGGATTAAGATGTTATGAAATCATTGATTTATGAATCTTACTTTTGAAATTAAATGCAGTTGTTGATCGTATTGTTTTTATTATCATATATAACAATTTTATAATTCCGATGATGAAATTTCTCTTTGACTTAAGTGTAAATATGGGTAGATTATTGGTATGATCGTGACTATGGGTTCTCTTTGGCCAAGAAAGTCAAAAGATGAATTGTTGAATTGGTATGATCGCTTACCGTTGAATTTATAATTAAATATTTTTAGCTTAAGTGCAAAGGTGAATTGATCAACATGATTATAATTATGGTTTATATAAATTCTGAAATGATTGTATGTTACTTTGAGAGATGAATATCTTTGGCCCGTAGTGCAAAGATAACTTGTTGTTGAATATTTTTGGCCTGTAGTACAAAGATGACATATTATTGAATATCTTTGGTCCGTAGTGCAAAGATGAACTGTTGTTGAATATCTTTGGTATGTAGTGCAAAAATGAACTGTTAACGAATATCTTTGGCCCGTAGTGCAAATATGACCTTATTAGTATGATTATGAACATGAACTGTGATTTGGTATAACCATGATCTTTGATGTTTCAGGTAAAGACAGGTGATGTAAATTATCTTCGTCCTGGATGAGAAGAGGAATTTATTATCACAATTATGGTTATGAGTTATTCATATGATTGTGGAAAGGAGCTGTTGATTGATGTTACAAGGATAAAACATTGTTGGTGGACTTTTAATGTGGAGAAGATAATAGACTTTATAGTCTATTCGACTCTTCTAATGGATCGCTTCGTTCCATTATAACTATGGTTAAAAAGTTTTATCATCTACCATATATTCTAAATCTCGATTTATTCGATGAAGGTTATTGATAATTTAATTATCTTTAGTCATGATATTCTTTATCGAAGCTAGTTGGTTTCACCCTTTTGCTTCACAATTCCTTTCTGTGTAATAAGAATGTAAATGGGTCGAAATGGGATAATGAGGGAATAATGTGATGGTCCGAGAGGCTGTCAAAGTTTTTCAACACATTATAAAAGCGGCATGACATACAATATATAATCGTAGTATGAGAACCTAAGATGTGTGTCGATATATTATACGTCACTTAATAATTGATTTTGGTGAACAATAATAGGGTGAGGCGAACCCAACTTTAGAAGGTGTTTTGTCACTATCGGACAAGATGTCTAATGACATACAAACTCGTATTATCATAAAGACGAGGTCATGTACATCCACTTCATTGAGTATATCTACGAAAGCACTACCTATATGATCTTGGAGTTTGGTTGAAACATAATGTTCAATTGCAGACGGAGGAGATAGTTATATATTAAGAGAGGACTCATCGTTGGAAGGAACATGATAGTAATCTTCTCGTTTTTCTTTGGGGTCTATTGGATCAATCAAGAATAATTCTCTGGACATATGATATCTATCATAACTTAGATTCATGGCCTCCTATGTACGAAGGTTTTCTTGAGCACTTCCCAAAGATTTTAATTTCTAAAATAGTTATTGACTGTACCTTTATGTAAGGTATCACTGTGAGGTGATGTTCACGTTTGAGACATGAGTCACAGTTGGTATATATTTGTATCAAAACTCATAGCATATGTGTTGTAGTAATAAAATTGTAGTTGTTGTACTAAGAATATGTTGGATGGATTGGGACGTTATTTTGAGGCGCCACATGTAACCTCCACCCCACCCCTACCCCCCTACCCCCTACCCCCTACCCTACTCCCTACCCTAACTCCACCCATACGATACCCCCTCCCCTGCCCTACCACTATTCCCACCCCTACTCCCTATTTGATTATATGGAGTATATATACTCTCTCACCAAAAATATATATATATATATATATATATATATATATATATATATATATATATATATATATATATAATCCATCCATTAAGACTTTGATTTGTCATGGAATCATTATATAACAACTCATTTTTTGAACCATTGATCAACTTCTTGCAAAATGTACTACTCATGGATTTTAATAATTAAATTAGTGAAAAATAAAATAAAGAGTGGAATGAAATAGAATAGAGAGCAATATGATTTATTTTATTTCAGCTGAACTGAAATGAGTCGTTTCATATATTTTTTTAAAAATAAAAATAAAAATTTGACATAAATAAAAATAATTTATTCTAATAAAACAATTAAATATAATATTTTTTATTATATTTATGAGCATTCTATTTCCAAATTTAGTGTTCGTTACGTCAATGTTTGTTTTGGATGGAAGGAGAGCAAGAGTAGCATAATCAAAGGGTAAAACCGACACCCGGAAACTCCAACGTAACGGTAAAGCTACCATTTTCTGTCCTCTCTTCCAAAGGGTTTATTACTTCTCCTTCAATTTATTATTCGTCAAGAACAATTCGACCCATTAGTCATCAAATTCCACACCTCAAGGCAAGTTTGTACCAGCACTAGTATTTTACAACTACCAGAATCAAATCAAATCAAATCTACTGTTATCTTCACATTCATTTGGAATTTTGGCCCTTGCAGTCACACATGGAGACGGAGAATTATACATTCGGACCCTACAAAATCAACCACAAGGAAGTTTTTTACTCCTCCAATCTTTCTTATGCCATGGTCAACCTCCGCCCTCTCCTTCCTGGTAACTATTTCACTCCTCTACTTCATACCCGTTAATTTATGAATTCATTTTTTTTTTTACTTTGATCAATTATCGATGTAAATTTTTAGGCTTTAATTTATTATGGGATTGGGTCGTTTGGAAGCATGGCGATTTGGAATTGGATTTGACTAGTTCAGTTGTTAACCTCATTACTTTACCCCAATACTACCAAACCAGCTCTATGCTGCCAAAGAGTAGCTTTTTTAGGGTTTTGTTTGAAATTAAGTTTCTTATTTTTCAGTGATCTGGTCATTTTAAGCGCTTTATTGGTTAGTATGAATGTTTTAGTAACTCCTGGTATGTAATTAATTGATAATTCGTGAATAATGTGGTTTATGCTTTCTAGCTTTAGGTCGTGCTTCCTTGATAATGTTTCCCTCCTTTTAGAACGAGGAAACTTGAAGGAAGGCAAAAGAGAGTTATTTCATCATACGTTGGAGAACTCTGTGGCAATGAAAATGCAAATGGATAAAAGTGAACATTAACTACTTTGAAGGCGTCATTTCTTTAATATTACAAGGACATAGGATGAAACTCGCGAGAGAATGTATTTTGGCAGCTTTCTATGATTAAGCTTACACCCTTTAATGTAAAAAAATAAATTGAAAAAATCATTAGGTTTTTGGAAGTAAGTATTATCAAATTGACTCAACTTGGACTTAATCACCAAGTTCAATTTTTTAATCAGGTAGCATTTGTTTACTATTTGTTGCACTATCTTTGTAACTCTCATGCTATTTGTAACGAGAATTGTGTACCAAAAATAGCCCGGTGGCTGCATCTATTGGTAACCAATCACAATTTTGACCCCTTCTTTGGTATGTAGTCTTGGAAACTTCCTGGTTATCATGTATATCAGTATATACCATTGTATACGCATGTATGCAGCCTATCTATGGTTGTTTGCAAATGTGCAATCAGATGGACACAGAAAAATGCAAAAATATATTATATATCTAGATAATCTAACTTATTTTTCCAACTTATTAGTGAAGTCGTGTTGAATCCTTCACATCCATTCTTTTCTCTTCTTCTTCTTCTTCTTACAATTATGTGAGAATGTTGTGTACCATTCATTTCTTAAGTTTGGTTAATCATATACTTAATTTTGAATCAATTACTAGACTTCAGAAATGATTTCACTTGATATTTTTTAACCCAAAATTTTGTTATTATAACTAATTATTTTAATCCTTTGTCTTGCAGGTCATATCCTCTGGTTTCAATCTTTGAATGAAGTATTGGGAATCTTTTGGACTTATATTTTTAACTATTTGACCAAAGTTAATTGCTTGTTTTTCTAGTGCCTGCATATCCCACTGAAGAAAATAGTCACTTTTATTCGGAGCGACGGTCAATGTTCCATTGCTCATCACGCATTGCATTCCATTGCATTCAAGGGACTTGCAAGAATTCATACTGTGTCATGAAGGGTTCAAGTAGTTGTTTGTTGGGCTTACACATCTGTTTTACATTTTAAATACGCCTATATATGCATACAGTTGTGATAGAGTTGAGCAGATTAATGTCTGTCATCTTGAGACCGTCTAAACCTAGATTGTAACACCCTGAACCCGCTACAGGCCCAAAGTGCTACACGCTGCAAGCCCAAACAAAACAACTCAACAATAATCTTAACTTAAAATCTAACAATAATTATCTTTTAATCCAATTCAAATGAAATACTAATAAATACCAAATTCGAATAACGGAGACGCAGCTCCTCGAAGGGCATCTAAAAGGTGTGTGCCTTAGTAGGTCCCATATTAACTCCGGAACTAAACGTAATCAATAACGGGTTCTATACATAGTTAGACTGAGGATTTCAAAAGCCTTTTCGCAATATTATCGATATTCTAAACGATACTTTTTCACAGTTCAAAAATAAATACCGAATTTTGACATAGAAGAACATAACAGTTTAATTTAAATGGAAGCCTTAAATAAAACATAACACATTTTGAAACCATACATTTAGACATCCGAGTAATTACTAACATATAATTAAAAATAAACGATAATTTAAAAACATTAAATAGTTCGGAAAGCCACTTACCTCGATATTGCGAAACACAAAATTAGAAGCAAACAAATTCTTTTTGATTTTTCTTCTTCTCTGTTCTGCAATACTCCAAAGTCAAATAGTTTTTACGTTCTTTTCTTTCTCTCTCTCGTTTGATATTTATTTCTCTTGTTATATAATGATTTAAATACATGAAATTTCTTTACAGAATAGGTAACTAAGGAAAAGACCCCTTTTTAAAACTAAAAAGGTTGTTACAACTTAAATGACTTATCTTATCCTTATAGGTTTTACATATGTATAAATAATTATTAGTTACACTTCTATTATCTAATTATATTATTATTATTATTATTATTATTATTATTATTATTATATTCGGATATTACATAGACCCTGTGTAATACTACCGTAAGATGTGGAAAGGATCTCTCTTGCCCTTGTACATATAACCCCTTTCCCTACAAAGCTTGATTATTGTTCTTAAGTGAAAAAAATATACACATACATATCATAATTGTCGTGGCGTCGTTTAGGCGACAACTAGGAGTCTTGGCGTTGGAGAAGGGTAAGACAATGCCTTAGACGCTGAGTCGCCAAGGCTCACGCATTGGTAGCGGACCTAAGTTAAGTGATTAAATCATTTTTTACCATAACTCATCATAACCCATTAGACTCCAAGTAACTCAACCCATGACCTTAACTTAACCCATGACCCCACTACTTTGAATTTTGAATGAGAGCAATGCTTGTGAGGGAGTCTGAAACGACTTCATAGTTGATGACTTTGCTTGAGTTATGACTAGAAACAGAGTAGAGAGTGGAGACTTTTCATAGTGTTAGTCATTATGTTTTTGGATTTTAGTGTATATAAAATTTTATTGTGCAATATACTTTTGAAATAAAATAAATAATGTATAAATTGCACATTGTTAACAACTTATCGCCATACAGATACCATGGCGGGTGCCTTATCGCCTAGGTGTCCTGGCGGTCAACTACCGCCACATCCCGCCTTGGCGTTATGACAACTATGATACATATACATATCTCCTGGTAATTCTATGGCTATATGCCATACTACTGCCTAGGGAAGGTCCAGATGATCAAGTTGTTGATATTGTATGGGTGCCTTTTCTGTTATTTGTTTTTTTGGATGCCCTCTATTGTTTCCCTTGACATTGAATACATGTGCTTGTCTGCCCAAGACGTGAGGTGAAGCGCTTTGTTGATCTTACTGATGTCGAGACTAGTGACTTATGGATTATAGCGCAAAAGGTTGGTAAGCAACTCGAGTACCATCACAAAGTATCTTCTCTCACATTTGCAATCCAGGTGAGACTGCTTTTGGTTTGTGTTTATTCTCTATTTTATACAAGCGCTTTTAATCCTATGCCTATTTAATGAGATATGAATCTTGAACCAGTTTAACTGAAAATTAGCTGCTTGTTTTAACCTTTATTTGCCAATTTAGCTAAGTTGAATTGATCCTCAAATATCATACACACAAGTTAAAAGGTTGATACAACCGGATTAACCTTCAATCGTACTTACACTCAAAGAAGTAACAGGTACAGCATTACTATGATGATTTGTATTTTATAGCCTATACTTCCCTGAGTAAATAATAGGAATCAATCAAATGGATTTTGTACAAGGTGAACTGTGGGCAATTTAACTTTACCTGGCTCTCACCACACACCACACACAACACACCACACACCACACACCATATTCTAATCACTGGTACTTGATTTTTGCATTTGTTCCGTGTTTTAGGAGAGTTGGGCACCTAGTTGTTATTGAATTGGTCCATGAGTGCATCAGATTTGTGTCTCAGTTTTTGCCAAAAAAATTCTCCTGCAGCTTCTGCATGAATTTTGTTGGCTTTGTCAAGTTGATCTTGACTTCTTGATGTTTCCTGATACTTTAGGATGGGCCGCAAGCAGGACAGACAGTTCCTCATGTTCATATCCACATCATCCCACGAAAAGGTGGCGACTTTGAGAAAAATGATGAAATATATGAAGCTGTAAGATGAATTTTATTGGTTATATCAATATAATCTTGATATGATTACAATGACTTACCTCTTACTTTTTGTCAATGGTGTAGATAGATGAAAAGGAGAAGGAACTAAAGCAGACACTCGACTTGGACAAGGAAAGGAAAGACAGGACCCTTGAGGAAATGGCTCAAGAGGCAGAAGCTTACAGAAAGCTTTTTTTATAGGCACACAATATGTTGCGGCGGCGGTGCATCTGATCATTTATGATTTTCTTTCAAGTTACACCCAGGATCTTTTTTTTTAATTGTTGTAACCAAATCACACTAATTTTTTGTCAATAAGATGGTAACTTTCATTGAACATTATGCGAGTCAAAGAATATATAGTACACTGGATCTGGATGATAACTTTCTCTTTCCTCTTGGAAATAGCCAAGCCAAGCCAAGAGGATAACGCTTTCTCACTGCAGAAGCCGTTGTGCTCATGCCTATACATACTGCACTTGAACTAGAAAAAAACCTTAAATATTTCTAGCAATAGAAATAAGGAAGAAATATTCTTCCCACAAGAATTTTGTGAAAAAAATAAAACTTTCATATCTTTAAAATTACCCAAAAGTAAAAACATAACGAAACAAAAGTATTTCACAGCTTAATTCTCCTTACAAACTTCTCTCTCATTATAGACTGTGTAGACATTTTTCTTTTTTGCTTTGCAACCCATAAATGAAAAAGTAAGAAACCTATTCAAAGTTTTATCTCAAAAAAAATAAAAATAAAAAATAGATGCTTTATTGACCTACCGCACTCTTTATTCTGCACAGTTTCTATAAATATTTAAAGATAAATACTACTAATAAATGGGATGGTAAAGTGGAAAAGAGCGGGAAACCCAATCAACTGTACACGCAGGCCGCTGCACAGACATACAAAATTAGTAGCGAAGCATCCCAATCCGACGTGACGTTTCCTGAGTTGCTTCTCCCGTTTGACGGCAAACACCAAAGAAAATGGAGTCCACCCTCAAGGTTTAATTTATTTATTTTTCTTCGTTAATCGTTTTGGTTCAACAAAACGCGTAATAATTATGTTAAATTGAGAACACCTTACCCGTCACTGCAAATTTACATCTTTGTAGCTCTACAATCTTCACATGGATTCTGTAGTTTCTGTTATGTGTTCGCTGCTTGTATGTGAAATGTATGATTTTAGTATTATTATTGAATTTGGGATTTCTTCGAACAGAAATATTTTGGGTATTCTACCTTTAGGCCCTATCAAAACGAGATTATTCAGCAAATATTAGATGGAAGAGACTCCTTAGTGGTTATGGCCACTGGAAGTGGCAAGTCGTTATGGTAAAACCCTTTCTTTCTTTTTGTTTTGTTGAAAATAATCCAGTTGTTATAATGGCTTAAATTTCAATGTGATTATAAAGTTTCCCTTTGATCCTTCTGTATGGTGTATAAAGCTATCAGGTTCCTCCATTGATTTCCAAAAAGACTGCTATAGTCATAAGCCCTCTTATTTCTTTAATGCAAGATCAGGTACTTTTAATTATCATCATCATCATCATCATCATCATCATCATCATTCCTTGATGAAATTTGTGTTATGATTTCTACTATTTGTTCTTGCATAGGTAATGGCATTAAAACAGAGGGGAGTTAAAGCTGAGTATCTATCTAGTGCCCAGACTGACTCTAGTGTGCAAAGCAATGCAGAGTGCGGCAGATTTGACGTTCTGTACATGACTCCTGAAAAGGCTTGCCTTATTCCCAAGAGGTAAGTACTATGGATAATTTTATCCTATCGGGTCTGTATTCAGTCCTATTAGTCGTACTATATAACTAGTTTATGACAATGATAAATGGCAATGCCTGTATTCAATCCTACCATTTGGTCATTGATAGTTCCACGGCACGCTTGCGTGAGATGGTCGTCGTTCGGATCGTTTCTAGCAAAGTCGTAAGGTGGAACTCTCAAACAATAATGAATCACTTGTGTATCGCTCAAATTTGACTTTTACCCTCTAATAATATTACACTCTTACCTTTTACCTCTAATATTATCTCTTATAGATTCTTTTTGAATTCACTTAATAAATTCACAGTTTTACAATGCAATTCAAAAGTAACTTATCAAGAACAAAATATAGAATGAAGGGTTAAGTTCAGATGACCACCTGGGGTTTAAGCGCTTTTCCACTTAACCACCTTTAGTCAGTAAAGCTACATTTAAACTCTCGACTTTTTGAGTTGAAGTGAAAAAATGCTTTCCGTCTTAACTCCGTTAAATGATTTGTCTAAAGACTTAATTACCCTTCATGAATTTGTATTGTAACATAAGCCAAGATACATTTTTGGACATAACATCCTTCCTCTCCATTCCATCCTTCCGCAGAAATTCACCAACCATTATCACGATGCTGACATCTTTGCAAGCTTCAACAACATTCGTCGTGGCAACAACACCTGTCGAATTCACAACACTCGGAAGAGGAAATGCTGCATCAATTAATTCCATTTTAACTCCATTCAAGGCCTCTGCAGCAGGTTCTATATCAAGCAGATGTAGAACAAGAGCAAGCCTATTTGGCCTGATGTGGATTTAGTGAATTTAGTGAAAAGGGTCTATAGAAAAACCCTACTACTATAAGATGTCTTCTCCTTATAATTTGCAGAATAATAATAAAAATTTCCCGTATAACTCGATGAACTCTAAAATCAATAAACAAGGTAACAAAATACTAGTTATATAATTGAAAATTGAAAGAAACATGCTTGCAACACCAGTAACAAGAACTGTAACAGGTTCCTGTTCAACATCCAAAAAGCTCCACACATATTTAACAATCCTCCATGACAAATATAAACAACTCGAAAGAACAACTATTTTCTCATCCAATTCCAAAGCCTCCATTAATTTCACTCAAAAAATTGAACAAAATTAATTAATTTATATACTATATGAATTCCTCCAGTCAAACATTTAACATTTATAAGAAGCTGAAAAATAAAAAAGAAATAAATCATAACAGTAGTTGGGGCAATATCATCCCTAACTTTCCCCAATTATTGCTAAATCTTCCAATCAGAATATTTAAGGGAGGCCCAAAACAGAGCAAATAAAATCTAATACCAATTGAATAGCTCTATGGTATAGTCAATTACCCTTCTGATAAGAAATTATATCCCAAATATGTCTCCATTTATTAGCAGTATTTGTGCCCATTTCTTTGTTGAGGCATTTTATCAAACAAGTGGAGACTATGAGAGCCAAAAAATAAAACAGAGCAAAAATCAAGACAGTGATGAAACCAAAAATCAAGCAAAGGTGAAGCACAACTGATATATGAGCTTCTGCAACTGATCAGATGTGAACTTGTGCTCATCCAATAGAACATAGTAGTGAGTTGGTTTGCTTGTTCCGAGACTTCCATAATGGCTGCAAAGATAGAAATCAAACTCAAATAGGTGAACAACAATTGTGTCCACAACTGTCCCTGGAGAGATATTTCGCCGCCCATCACCCCCTTGATCCTCAAGAAAGAGACGAGTCTGATGTCGCTTTTGTGCCATAACAAGAGTGATTGTTGGGCGATAATGTTCATCATAAATTGCCATCTTGAGATCCTGTAGCTCCTCATTGAGAACCATATCAAATTGGCCTTCACTGACTCCTTCACGGAACACAACAATTTTCTTTGGCTTGACCTTATTGAGTCTACCAAAAGTATTAACCAGATCCAAGCACATGGCCCCAAAATTCACAATCTTCTCCTTACGGTGATTTTGAGGGGAAACCCTTGCAGCATAGCGAGTAGGGGTAGGCCAATTAACAGAGGGAAAATCACAAATCCCCAATTTTGGAATTGCAGGCAAGCAAATCACATACCCTTTTTTCACTGGAATCTTAACAGTCCCTTTATAGGAATGATAATAAATTGCAGAAACCGCACACGATTGAGTAAAAAAAGAAACCCCATATAACCCAATTTCCTTAGCTATATCTAAAATTCATGGCATACATGCATCATAAACAATGGCATTCAAAGGGTACCCAGAATTCTCCAATTTCTCAATTATCTTTGGCAAACTTTTCGACGATTCGGCCTTCAATCCTTGTACAAAAAGGTTGAAGCAATCGGGTTTTTGGCCTTCATTGAATCCATTGGAGATGTGCTCAAAATTGATGGAGCTGGTGGATTGGTTTTGTATGAGGTTTTTGTGAGCTGTGGTGGTGACTAGTGTGACTCTAAGGCCTTTTGCAGCTAAGCGCTTGGAGAATTGTTGCATTGGGTTTATGTGCTTTTTAGGGTTGGTTTTGCGAGAGCTTCCATTGTTCTTATTGTAACGAGCTAGGGGTTGCGACAAGAATGATATAGAAATAGTAGATAAAGAGAAGCCATTTTTTCTTTATGGTAGAAAGTTGAGCTCAAATTGATTAAAGAAGGAGAAGAAGAAGAGGGAAAATCAGACGTATGGACTGAGAAATGAGAGAGAGGAATGTGGTTTGAGGAAGATGAAGGGTATTTCAGACATTTATCTGTCTTTTTTGACTGTTATAGTCCTTTCTCACGCGCTTTTGGCGTTTGACTTACACACACGGTTAAGTTGGATGGAAAAGGTGACGTTTTCACTTCAACTCAAAAAGTCGGGAGTTTAAATGTAGCTTTACTGACTACAGGTGGTTAAGTGGGAAATCGCCCAAACCCCAGGTTGTCATCTGAACTTAACCTTAGAATGTATGACTATCGGAATACCACAAAATCACAGGTTGATTGCCTTGTACTCCTCTTGTATGCCTCTCTTGAATTTCCGTTTGTGCTTTCTCAAAATTTTCCCGAATGTGGATGATGTTGCTTTGCCGGGATTGATGATGAATGGTAAATGTTAGAATGATCGGATGGTAGAATGGTGTGCTACAAGTTTAGCACAGTAAAAATAGAATTTGATTTTTTTTAATATGTATTTTTTTTCACAATTTTTTTACAATATATATTTTGACAGAAAATTAAAGATAAGTAACTTGTTAGAAAATCTTAGCTTTGATGCCAAATGATGGACTCCACGACACGCTTGCGTGAGGTGATTGTCGCTTGGATTTCTAGCACAGTTGATAGAGTGGAACTCTCTCTACACCTCAACCGACGAGAACCTCGGTACAATCGATTAAACAATGAAATCAGCGTTGAATCATGAATGAAACACCAACGACGCCTAAACCCCTTGTTTGTATTGAAACATGAACCTCGACACAATCGATGATTGATGCGGTAGAAGACGCCACACACGACTATGTATTGTTGTATGATAAGTCAAATTGAATCTCAAAGAATAAACTAAGAAATTACTTAGGAATCCTTCAAAAAATCAAAAGTAGAGAATAATCTCACAAGTAAAATAAACCTGAAATCTCCCTTATTACATCAACTATGTAATCTATTTATAATGATGAAAGAAATCCTAATTCTATAAGAAATAAGAAATCAAAACCCTAATTCCTATAAGGAATATGAATTTGAATGAAAATAGAAATTCTAGCTAACAAATCAATATGGAAATCAAATCCTATCAAATAAATATTCTAGATACATCAGAATTATGGAAAGATATGAAAGATCCCTTTAAAATATGGAAATAAATCCGGTCAAATAGTCAAAGCATCGTCATTTTTGAAAAACGTGCTCAAAATCATTTTCTTAGCTAGCCTTGGTAGCGCACTGGTCCCAACCTATCCATGGCGCGAGGCGCGCCGGACCTACAAAACTTCCCCGCCTTTTTTAGCGTGAATATGGCATATGGCTCTGCTCCGACTGGCCATGGGCGTGTGGATTAATTGGTCAGAATGTCCCCTTTTGTGTTTTTAAGTCCCAAACTTAAATTTTTGTCCATTTTGCTTCCTTCAACAACTTTGAATTTTTGTTTAGACTAAGTTAATGAACTTAGAAACATATCCCATAGTAAATGCTTTGCCATGCATCCTCGATCCTTCTCCTTTGTTCCGTGCATTACATAATGACTTGACTTGCGTTGATTTGGACTTGCTAAATAGATGGTATCTAGCAATCCCAAAAAATATAAATGATCCTCTACTCCCGGTTTACTTAAATTGAGCTCCAATGTAAGCATCCTTGTGTCAATTTGATCCCCATCTCTTAAGATCACTTGAATTGTCCTTGGAACTCGAGTTGAGTGAATGTCGTTCGATGCGAGCCTGATCAGGATTGTATCAGTTATTGTACTAATTCTTTTAGTAATCAAAGAACATCAATATACAACAGGTAGAATATTTTTGTACTAGCATATTTCACTGAAGCTTTGCATATAAATTTGTGTATCTTGATCCATCTTGCAATTTCATTTGAAGTAATGGATTATGTAGTTATGGCATATTTGTTAATGTGCGTTTGTTGTAATCATATATTAACGTGACATTGTACTTTCATCTCAGCTTCTGGTTGAAACTGCTAAACATTGGGATTTGTCTTTTGGCTGTCGATGAAGCACATTGCATTTCAGAGTGGGGCCACGATTTCAGGTCAGATTTACTGATTCATATATTTTACTTGATTCTTTACTAGTAGGTTATTAATTATTATCTTTGTGGCCCTTTTGATATGTAACACCTTTTGGCATATTTTACATGGTTCGCCACCTCTAGCAAGTAGTTGCTATGGATCACTCCCCTTATACATATAAACACACACAAATAATTGAGTACTTAATATAAACAATGAACACTTACATGTTAGAATGACCATCCTGGTGTTTCTAGAGTACAAAATTAAGCCTAACTTTCTGGTTTTGTGCTTGGAGACTAAAATTTTGGCTGTTTATAAGTCCAGATGAATCCAAGATTGTGACTATTTTTACCTGAATAATAATGCATTGTCTTGGTGTTTTGAGAAATTCCAGGACAGTCTTCGTGTCTTGACGGCTCACTGTTTGACCAGGGAAATGTTTTGAGTACTGCACTTGGTTTAGCGTCTATCTTTCGCTCTCCGAATGAAGAGAAATTAATTAGAACTTACATACCTTCTTGGTTTGAGGTCTTCGTATTTTATTTTAGATTTTTTAATTTTCTTTTCTTTTGTAGCATCACTTCTGTCTGATTGAAAAATTAGTCTACAAAATTCAAGTCAATGAGTTCATCTCAATCCTCTGGATGTCAGTTAAAAAAAGACTATCCAACTGCTGCTGCCTAAATTGTGTTTAGACCATATAAATCTGTAAGTGAGCCCCAAGAAAAGAAGTGATCTGCAAGCTTCTTCAAAAGCTGGATAAGCTTTGAAATACTTTTGAGGCTAGATTGCTTGCATGAGAAATTGATTCAAGTGAGACTCTGTTGGAACCAATCTTTACCCAACCTTGACTAGCTGACTTTATCGTACAATCCTGGATTATTTTTTATTTGTTCATTTTCTTCTTACCACTGTTTGTGAAAAAAAAATTATCTTCTTCACAGGGTGGAATACAAACATCTAGACAAGTTGCGTGACATTCTCTACAATGTTCCATTTGTTGGCTTAACGGCTACTGCTACAGAAAAGTAGGTATCTACAAGTTGTGATCCTTGTTTTTCTTTACCTCCGCCCCCAAATCTTACACTGATCCATGTTATTTTGTTTGGTGGAAACCATTATGGTTTTTGGTCTTAAAGAAGGTCATCTGAGAGATTAGATTAATAAATAATGATAAATAGTAGTGTATGTAATGATAGCTAATCTGCTTCTCTAGATAAAACTTAATCACTCAAATCAAATCCATGCCATGTGCACATAATTTTGTACTGCACAACTGTTCTCAACCACACAATTAAATGCTCATACTCTGAATCATTTTTGGCAGTCTTGTCTGTTATTTTCAGTGTTACTATCTATTTTCCCTATTGCGGAGTAGTATTATTGGTCAATTTTGATTTTATGACTTGATTGAGGTAATTCATAATTATGGCACGAAGTCTTATTCCTGTCGCAATGCTGCCAACTTCTCACCATAATCTTACACACTTAGTTCTCTTATTGTACAGTCATACCATTTCTTCTTCATTTATTTGTACTGCAGTATCTATAAAAACAGTGTTTGGGTGCACGGGTTTGCATTAATTTTCTTCATAATGGCATACAAGGGTATACATATTTTTCTTTCTCTGCTCAACTCAAAATTGCCTTTTATCCCAAATTAGTTGGCGAAGGCTGAAATAAATCATAAGTGTAAAAGTAGAAAGGCAAGAAAGATAAAACAAATTAATAGAGGGAGGGGCATATAAATGGAAATGAATCCATATTGTTTCTTTCTACATAAATGTAATCCTTATTAGCTGTCTAGTGTTTCACCTTTAAAAGAAAAAAAAGCTTTCTAGCGTTTCAAGTATTTGATAGGAGAGAGATTGTTTTGTGCCAACTCTAATAGAAGCTTCTGAGAAAAAATATTCTTGTATTTCAGGGTTCGGATCGATATTATGAGTTCCCTTAAGCTAAAAGACCCTCATGTCGTTGTTGGCTCATTTGATCGCAAAAATCTATTCTATGGGGTCAAAACATTCAACCATGGGTCTTCATTTGTGGTTGACCTCATGGGGGAGATCTCCAAATTTGTAGCTGATGCTGGTTCAGTTATTATATACTGTACAACTGTCAAAGATGTTGAACAGGTCATTCTGATTTCACTTTTTAAGTTTGCTTTTTTGTTCTTCTGTTTTACATTCTTGTGCAAGTAATAGGTACGTCACATTAATTAAGTTGGTGAGAAACCATAACTACAGTTCCTCTCTATGGGAAACTTACCAATACATAAATATATAAAAATATCTAAACATTTATTTAATATATACTATCCTAAGGCTACTTCACAGAATTATGTAGTTTTGTTGACTTATCACTTATGTAGTTTATTTACTTCTTTTTTACTTCAGGGTCTTTCTTCTTCCCTCCCCCAAATCACACAGATAACCATTTTGGTATCTCATTTGTACTCTCACAAGCTGATTACCACTCATGTTGTTCTTGTTTAGTAACAACACTTTTTCACGTTCACCAACACTGTCCCAGGTTGGGCACCAGCCACCAGCAGGAATCTTTAAATCTACAATTCCATCAACTGTGGGAACCGTCATAGTATTCTTAATATAACATCAATGTAGGAAACCTTGCTAGTGTAAAGAAATTGGTGTCATCGTGTTTCAGTACGGGATCTGGAATATCATGTATGATCACCAGCAGGGACTTCCAGGTTAATCCTCTTTAATGTCCTCACTCTCCCATCCCCACACATGTGCCACATCTGGATGGATTGGTTCTTGATTTTGCACCTGACCCACATTGCACGTGCCACAGCTATAATGACCCAACCCCGAGTCTGAATCATGGTTGAATCCACTGTTCCAAGAGCACCAAGAGTTATCTAGGTCTACCACAAGCCCAACCAAAAGTCATGATAAGTTATTGGTCATGCTCCGATGTGTATATTAGGTCAGCTCTTAAGTCGAGTTATTTCTATCACCTTTTTCAACCCCAAATACAACTTCATTGAAATTCAAAATCAGATTGTAGATCTGCTCTTCACCTTCCGCGACCCTATTTCGAGAGACTTTTCCTCCCATACCTACTTGTATTAAGGAAATAAAAAAACTTGAGTTCCACTTTTCTTTGTGGGTTGTTAATTTTGCCGTTTATGTTGATTTTATACGCTTCATGAATCAACTTCCATTGATTAAGGATCAACATTTATAGTTTCCTTCTCATCACAGAATACCTCATTAGGCCATAATGTGACACAATATTTATACATCATTTTGAAGATGTTCTTGGATGGTATCCCAACTTCTTTGTTGTCACAACATTTGTTTTTGCTTTAATTTTTTTTTATTGGTGATCCTTAGGTCTCTTGTGTTCAATGTGTCATAACAATTAACAGGATATTAACCTGTGCTTCTAACCTTGCAACAAGTTTTGTGCTTCTCTGAATTATGTTGTCTGTACAATAGTAGCTAAAAGCTAAATTAAAGATCAGCATGCATCTAGCATTAAATGGTATTTGTTGGTATTCTAATTGGAGCAGATTGGTGATCCAGTGTTTTGTAAGTTTGGTATTTTTGTGGACCACTTAAGCAAGCAATCAATTATTTGCACACTTTATTAAACCATCTGGCTTGTGTGTTGTGGAACTGTTTACTTAAAATGCCTCCTAACGTGTGAGAAGATGTGCTTAAACTTTGTGTTAAGTTACTTCTTGACATACCGATAGACGAGTACTGGCAGTTTCCATAGCTAATATGGATTTTCAAGTAACAAATGCAATACACAAGCCTGTGTAACATAAATCTGCTCATTGAAAATATATAACAATAGAGACATGTATTGAAATGCATAATGAGAATGCAAATCAAGTACAGATGATGTAAGGGTAGGGAGTAAACATACAATTTCTCTTCATCAGTTGGGAAAGGAAACATAAGACATGCACTGAGCGCGTTGAATGATCATGTTTCTTTTTCCCAGTCATGGTGTGGTTTAATTATATTTATAATTTTTAATTGGAATTTCTTTTGGATTGGGCTTTCTAGTGGAACTTTTGTACTTTTAGTATTTTTTTTGTTTATTTATTATTCTATTTATGAACTTGTCTTAGATTTCCAAGTCACTTCTAGAGGCAGGAATTGAATCCGGAATTTATCATGGTAAAATGGCGAGTAAAGCTCGTGAGGAGTCACACAGGTCATCTTCCTTCTTGCATTTAATCTCTCTGGATTCTGTAGTAGTTATTGGAGCTTTGGTTCTTATATCTGATCTCTCTAGAGTTGTCAATTGCAGCAAGGAAATCTTAGTATGGTTTCCACGTATTGTAAAGCATATGTTTAGTAATTCTTTTTCTTAGAAAGAAAGCTGAAAATTCACCTTGTAGGTTTGTGCTTTCTTTGTCAGTTCATCATTTGAAGATCCTCTTTTTCCTCATTTTTAAATTCCTCTCCACCACTTAGTGGAGTGACCAAGTAATTATGAGTGCAATTCACCTTGCTACTTATTGCAGATCATTTATAAGAGATGAAATCCAAGTCATGGTTGCGACAATTGCTTTTGGAATGGGTATTGATAAGCCTAATATAAGGCATGTAGTACACTATGGCTGCCCAAAGAGTTTAGAATCTTATTACCAGGAAAGTGGACGTTGTGGTCGAGATGGTATTGCTTCCAACTGCTGGCTTTATTACACAAGAAGCGACTTTGCTAAAGCTGATTTCTACTGTCGAGAAGCGCATTCAGTATGTTGACTTTCTCTTTTGTTGATCTTGTAATGATATTTACTGAAAGATATGCCTTTTTTTTATTCCACTATCCGTTTTAACAAGTATGGATCAGATTGTTGCCACTGAAAATTATGGTGTATTTGAGTTACGACTGGATTGCTTCTACTATTTCGGTCTTTTTTCAACAGGAAAGTCAGAGAAAAACTATAATTGAATCATTCATGGCTGCACAACGCTACTGCATTCTGACAACTTGTAGAAGAAAATATCTGCTGGAGTACTTCGGTGAAAGCTGTGCATTCGAGAGATGTGGTCTGTACTCTGTACTAATTCTCTTTTAGTATGTACAAAGTCTGTGAATCCGAGAGATGTGGTCTGTATGTCGTATGATATTTCCTTTATGGTATAAAATATATTTATGTGCATTTTATTTTGCAGGATACTGTGATAATTGTACTAGCTCAAGGAAGGAGACTGACATGTCTCGAGAAGCATTTTTATTGATGGCCTGCATCAAGTCATGTGGGTGTCGTTGGGGCCTCAATATGCCTGTAGATGTTCTTCGTGGATCTCGAGTAAGATTTTGTGTTTAAAATTAGAAAGGAAAAAAAACTATTTTTTCTAATATACCTAATAAGTGTATTGTTTAATATTTTCTCCATGTGTTTTGGTTTGTACATCATCACGCTGTTTATGTGAACATCATTGTTTGATATTAATCATTATGGAACTGACTAGTAGAAATGAATAATATCACTAATGGGCCTATGGCAGAATTCTTCTTCCAACGTAGAAATGGTGCGATAGATCATAGGAAGTGATTTTTTCAACTCAATCAGTTCTTCCTCACTGATAAGCTCTATAGTGGAAAAGAGATTCCCAACTCAATCAGTTCTTCCTCACTGATAAGCTCTATAGTGGAAAAGAGATTCCTCAGCTCTCTGTAGTGGATTGCTGATAAACTTAAGAAAAAGCTAGAATTTGGTGTGAATAACCAAATCTAGGTTTGAGTTCTATCATAAATGTGAAGATTGGACAAATATGATGTATCTTTAATGATTGTATATTGAGTTTGCTTTCAATTATTAACTGGGTTAATTAATTTTCCCCCATTAAACTGAAACTCAATTTACATTTGCATCGTCAAATTGTTTTTTTTCCGGCCAACTCATTAAACTATAATATTTTTACAAAAATTAAAAAAATCGTCTAACAATGATAAAAGTTAACGGCATGTACATATGGCACCAGGTTGGACATTTACATGGATTATTTAACAGAGGTTATAGTCATGACGTGGATTATTAAATAAGGAAAAAAAACTTATGTCTACCATAGTTGTTAAGTCGTCGCCTAGGTGACGCCTAGTCGACAAGTCGGTAAAGAACAGGTAAGGCGAGCGACGACTTGGACGATGACGGAAAGACGAGCGCCTAGAGAAAAAAGACGTCGACTTGGACAGAACAATGACGACTTCGTTGACTTGGACAGAACGGTGACGACTTGGCCTTTATGGGTCGATCCAAATCTGAATTGGGTTTTAAAAAAAACGACGTCGCAACTAAAAGGAACATAAATGATAAAACAAGTCCTAGAAAAGTCGATCAATCGATTAGAACTCAGAAGATCGACCGACTGACCGAGAGCGAAGACAAAGACTGCACCTATTTTGCTTACCGAGTACCGAGAGCGAGCGAGCGATCGATCAACAGGACAACAACAGTGAGCGACCGAGATTGAAGAAGAAAGCGAGTTGATCGGCAGTCGGTAGGTATGGCGCAACCCCTTCCCCTTTTCCGAGCTTTCTTTGCTTTCTCTTCCTTTTTTTTTTACGCCTCTTACTAAAAAACATCTGCACGGCGCTTTTTTTTTTTTTAAGCTTTTATGCTTTGCATTCATTCTGGTCTCTCTATATATATTATAGTTATACATATAATTATATTTCTTTGTTGGTCATTTCTGTAATATTATAATTATATATATAAAATATATATATATATATATATATATATATATTTATATATTTATATATATGTATAATTATAATATTACAGACATATATATAATTAGATATACCTGTTTGGCTTTTGTTTTTTACCTTATCAGTTATCATTCATTTCTCTTGAGCATTGAGTATTGAATATTGACTGTAAATTGTAATACTAATACTTGTTTGGCTTTGACTGTATACTTGTTTGGCTTTTTTTTTCTTTCTAATCATTCATTTCTCTTGAGTAGACTGGTTCTTAACTTGTTATGTTTCTTGTTTGGCTTTATTTTTTTCCCATAACATTCATTTCTATTAATTATATCATATCCTTTTTTTTTGCAAGTACATATTTCACTGAAAAAAAGAAATTTATCAAACATGAAAACTAATGATTGTGAATTTTTTAATTATATGTAAATTAGTACTACTATTAATTATAATGCATAACTGTTAGTTATTATTTTGACCTTAACTTTATGGTTAACTCATCATTTGGACTAAATAATATGAACTATTATTAGTTATTTGATATCACTATATATATATAATATAGTTTTAATAATGTCAGCATCAGAGATATTTGAGGGTGCATTATGAGATTGTGAATTCTATATAAATATTATATTATATGTTTGTCTTATATTTTTTATTTGATTGTATTGTGTAGACAGTAAAATGGCGGAAAGTTCGGGGGCCGATAATTATGATATAACGAAGGACCCTAAAAGAAAAGCTAAATCGAACGATCCGGGTTGGAAATATGGATATTGGCTGGATTTAAGTAATAAGGATGTCGTGCACATTCGGGCATTAAAAGGCTCAAACAACATCTAGCTGGAAACTATGGAGATGTAGCTAAGTGTCCCAAAACAACAACAGAAATTATGAGGGAGATGCAAGTTGCTTTGAATAGTAGAAAGAGTAACAAGCCACTTGAGCTAGATGATGATGATGATGTAGTAGATGTGCAAGAAGAACAATCATCTGCTCGTCCAACCATGGCTTCCAATACTTCTTCTAACACTATCCCAAGTTCTGGGACGACTTCTAAAAGGAAGAATGTTGTATTTCAATTTCAAAATCCACAATCAAAAGCTAAGACGGTTGAAGCACTTCTAAGGAAGACTCCCGAAGAAGTTGTAAAGGAGAGGCATAACAAGCGTTTGAGCCAAACGAGTATTGAAAGTCGTTTGAGGACACCGGAGGAAAAGGAAAGAGTTCAAATGCACGTTGCCGACTATTTTTACAAATGTGGCATACTATTCAATGCTGCAAATTCAAGGAGATTTGAAGTAATGGTCGAGTCCATAGGACAATATGGGCCGGGTTTCAAGCCTCCAACGTATCACGAGTTGAGGGTTCCTTTACTTGAGAAGGCAAAGAAGAAAAACCGATGACTTAAAGAAGAAACATGAAGTTGCTTGGAAGGAATATGGCTGCTCACTCATGTCGGATGGTTGAACAGATAAGAGGGGAAGACACTTGTTGAATTTCCTTGTTAATAGTTCGGAGGGGACTTATTTCATGGGTTTTGTTGATGCCTCCAGTCAGTCTCAAGATGCCACAATGTTGGCAAATCTACTTGATCTGCTATCAAGGAAATTGGCCCCGAGTATGTTGTTCAGGTGGTCACAGACAATGCCTCTAATTACAAGGCAGCGGGGCATATACTAATGGAGAGGAGACCTACACTGTTTTGGACACTTTGTGCCGCTCACTGCCTTGACCTTATGTTAGAGGACATAAGCAAGTTGAAGCAATTTCAGCCCACAATCACAAATGCAAGGAGAATTACAACATTCATTTATAGACATAGTCGTCTTCTTAGTGCGATGAGGGAGAAAGCAAATGGGAGGGATCTTGTAAGACCCGCAATTACTAGATTTGTTACAGCTTTCCTCACCTTGCACAGTTTGTACAAGAATAAAGATGCATTGAGGCATTTGTTCATCAACGAGGATTGGTCAAAATCAAAGTTGTCGGCTACTGAAGCGGGGAAGAAAGTATGTAATACTGTTATTTCAACAATATTTTGGCATACTGTTGAGGATTGCATTAGGGCGTCACAACCACTTCTTATAGTCTTGAGAATTGTTGATAGTGATGAGAAGCTTGCTATGTCTGAAGTTATTGTTGTGATGGAATGTGCGAAGAAAAAAAATCAAAGATGCATTTGATAACAAACAAAGACTGTATAAGAAGGTGATTGAAATTGTTGAGTGGCGATGGGAAAATCAAATGGAGCAAAAATATATAAATTGCGTTGTTTCTCAATCCGCAAGTACTTTGATATCAAAGAGGAACGTCGGTTGTTCTTTAATGCTTTACGAGATGACTTCAATGACGTTCTTGCAAAGATGGTGCCCGAGTTAGATTTTGCTAGACAAGATAAGCAATCTAGCCCGATAACTATGATGCTTCTCACGATACTTTTGTAAGAGAAATGGTGATTAAAGCAACGGAAAATAAAGAATCCTCGACGTATATTAAAATATATATAAAGATATATTATGATTATAATTTTTATACATTCTTTATTTCCTCCCTTAAAAATATTTATATTTCTTTTAAATGTTTTGCTAGTTGATTGGTGGAATGCTTTTGAGGCCTTGAGCTATTGAAAGCTATCCTCATTTGCAAAAAAGAATTCTAGGCCTCGTCGTTCTTTCTTCCAGTCATGAGTGCAATTGGAGTACATTTGAGTTTGTAAGTACTTTTTATTGTTAGTTCAAATTTCAAAAGGAATAAATCATTCACTATTATTAAAATTTTTATCATTAATATTATTATTTTTTGTTCTATTTATTTTAGATTCATACGAAGAAGAGGAATAGATTGGAACACAAACGATTGAGTGACTTGGTGTATGTCCAATATAATCGAAAGATCGACTCAAGGTTCCAAAAGAGGCGTGAACTTGGCAATAATTTTGATCCATTAGTCATTGATGACTTTGAATGGGGTAATGAATGGATCGATAATGATGCCGATGTTGTTCATCCCGGGGATCTTACATGGAATGATGTGGATCGAAGCAACCGGTGCATCCAACACGCCGAGGGTCACAATCTTTTTAAGGGAGTGCTCGTGCTAATACTAGTAATAATCTAATGACATACTTTTGACGTGGTGGTGGTTCAACTTCAAGGGAATCAAGGTTGATAGATTCCGACTCCGATAATGAAGTTGATGAAGAAGAGAGAATTCCAAATGATGATGAAGATGTGGAGGATGATTTTGGTGAAAGACCACCACCTACGCCTTTGAATGAGAGTAGTTCACGTGGAAGAGATGGAGATGACCTTTTCTATGATGATTTTGATTGAATGATGTTTCTAGACTAGTGTAGAGAGTCTAAACATTATTTTGTCTTGATATGGTGGTGTTTTATTAGTTATTAGACTACATATTTGTGATGGTTGGTTGCAACTTTGTTTTCTATGTGGTGTTTGTTGAATTCTTCATTTCTTTTACTAATTTTTAATATCAAGTGTGTTGTTTTTGGATTGTTATTGATAAGTATTTACATAATTATGCCTTTAATGTTATTCCATAGTGTTATGTTTTGAGTTTTAATGTATATACAATTTTATTGCCAATATACTTGTTAAGTAAAATAAATAATATATAAATTGCACATTTTAAACGACTTGTCGCCTTACGGACGCCATGGTGCCTCCAAGCAGTCGGTTACCGCCATGACTCGCCGTGGCGCCGTAACAACTATGATGTCTACTACTTTATGCATTTAACCCTTCATCTTCCATTTAAAAAAAAACAACCTTCATCTTCCTCACAACTCTGCCTACCATCATCACCAACCTATACAAGCAAGCAACTCAAAATCAAATTTGACATTACATTAGATTCTCTCTCTCTCTCGTCTTTGTAAACAATTGAGGGTTTGATGAAAAAAATCGAGGGTTTCAATTCTCTTTAAATTGTACAGATCAACCAAATCAAAACAGCAAATAACATGTTACAAACATTCAAAATTAAATCCGACATTGATTAGTGACTGTGAATAAGAACGAGGGACTATGAGTTTTATCCGCCATTGATGAGCTCCTATGCTTGAACTTCCCAGATCCAAGAGTGTAGCCAATATACGGGCATAAGTGTGGCTTTTCCATAGTTCGAGCATGTTGGATTCTTCTTCATTCTTTTAACAAATTGACTTATTTTTTGGAACGGATTTGCAGATGAATTTTAAGGTTTTCATGTGTACTAAATTATGGACGAAGGTGAATCTATGACCGATTATAATGGAGAAATGGAGACGATGATGATATATTGACCGATGTAAAAAAACTCTCAATTTTTTTTCCCAATTCCGATTGATATCTTGTGATTCATACTGGCTCAATTCCCATGGTTAAAGATTTTTTTAAAATTTTTTCTGAAGAAGTTATTAAAGGCATAGTAGCTCCCTTTTTTTTCTTCTGGGTATTCGTACTAACTCATCTTCATCTTTTGTTTGTGTTGTTTCTGATGTTCAATCCTCTTAAATTTCAAATTGTATTGACTGGAACTTATAAAATTTGTAGTCAAACCTTTGGTGATGTATGATTATTTAAAGTTTATCAAATAATTCTGGGAGCTTGTTTGAGTATAATAATATATTCAAAAGTTATGATCTAATATGATTATGAACCCTTTTGTTTGATCTTTAAAACTCGTATAAATGTGATAGGTTTTTGTTTAATTCAATTTTAATGAATTGTTTTGTCCAACTTACTTTTCTCTCTCATCCACGTCATAAAAAATTCATGTTACAATTCCAAGTCATCAACTTATGTTAAAAGTCAACTGACTTAACGATATTTGTAATGTTTTGTAAAAAAAATACAATTCAATGAGTAGTTTGAAAAAAAATGGTTCAGTGATGTAAATTGGCCCTCAGTTTACTAAAAAATACATTCAACCCATTATTAACTGGAATGTTGAAACTCAAACCAAAACTGCACAAGCATAGTTTTTATGTATTATTAATACATTAATTTGATGTACCATGATGTTGGCATAAATAGTATGTTTAAACAAGTATCTATAACTTTTCTAAATTTATGAATAAAAATTTTATTCAAATCAAATTCGGCATTGAATTTTACAATGTGAATTCAGTTTTTGGAGCTGAAATGTTAAAGGGTTCTTAACTATATTCAAGCACTGATAGACTAGGATTGCTTAGTGACAAATTCTGTGAACTTGCTTACTTCACCTCAACCGAAGGCAAAATGTAATACTGCATTCCATGTAGACATTGAAAGAGTAATATTGCAGTTCATAGAGCTGGATGAGTCGACCATCTGGGGTTTGTGTCTTTCCCACTTGAACAGAACTTTACTAGTTACACTGCCTTCCACGAGACCTATAATTTTGGTGCAAGATGGAGTGATTACTTGCTACTTGGTGTTGAGTTTATTTAGTTGTTCCACTTCCACTATTGTTCTAAACTATTATGTTGTAGGCCTGTCATAATTAATTAAAAAAAGAAGGTTCGTCTTTTATGCCTTTCTATAGTGGAGCTGTCATCCTGTGAGCAAGGAGCAATGTGAGCCTTGCATCTTAATTTGACAAGCTATTGTTGCATTAAATTGAAGAACATTAATGTTCTCTTTCATCCTATACAAGTTACTTATGTTCTTGTTATGTATTCATTAACATTGACCTTTCTTATTTGTGATTACTCGGTTTTGATCCTAATTCTTCCCTTTATTTGTGGGTCACAGTCAAAAAAGGTTACTGATGCTCAGTATGACAAGCTTCCATTTCATGGCCTTGGCAAGGAGGTATCAGCAAACTGGTGGAAAACACTAGCTTCACAATTAATTTCTTTTGGTATGGTTCTTCTATTCTAACCAAAATTTTAAATATTAGTGCATTTTAAGCAATTTAGGTCCAAAGTTTTGAGTTTGGTGTAAATTTTTTCTGTTGAAAAAAAAGACAGATATCTTGGATAAGATCCTCCTTACAACTTTCTTGATGATCATAAGAGATAGCAAATCACTTATAAAAGAAGAGCCACGTGCTCTTCATATTGAAAGAAAAATATCGTGGGAGGTTTATACATTTTTGCTACTGAGATATGGTTTCAGAGTGTGCAGTTAAAAAAAGGATCAACAGCATTACTTTCTAGTTGATAGTTCCTAATTTTTAAATCATTTCTTTCCCATTGCATGAATTTTATTATGAATCATCTTAGTTCCACAAGTTACCTGCATTACCTTCTGTAACAATTGTTTTGGTAAATGGGGTGCTTTATAGTCTCTGCTATTTGGTGCAGGTTATTTGACAGAAAGTGTAAAAGATGTATATGTAACTATCAGGTACAATTCTTTCTGAAGATATAAATTTCTAGTATATTTCCCCCTACCTTCTATTGTAACTATTTTTCTGATCAGCTTGGTATGATCAATAAACTATGGAAGTTTCTCTTTTTTAGCCAGTAAATTATTCTTCTGATGTAACTTTCTTTGAGCATAATGAAATATTATTTTACCCTGCATCAGTGTCAGTCCCAAAGGCGTGCAATTTTTGAGCTCTTGTATGCCCGATCATCAACCGCCGTTGCTTTTGCCTGTTATTGATGATTTCGTTGGTGAAGCAGAGCATAAAAACCCTATGGGCGAAGCTAGAGAGGTCAACGGCATGGCTCCTCTGAAATCTGAGGGATTGTCAGAGGTATTTTTTAGTGTGGCAAACAAAATATATATAGGTGCAGTATAATTTGTCATGTGAGTAAACATGCTCTCTGAACTTTCTTTGCCAATTTTTTCACTTTTTATTTTGATTCACCTTGACCTTCCAAAAGGTTTTAATGACATACATTTACTTTTCAGAAAAGTACACTAATATTTTTCAAGGTTTATGTATGCTGACATACCCTCTTGTTCAATGATGGAATTCGCTTTTAGTATAATTTAATTTTCTCATAATGTGTTATAATTTGTTAAGCACGCTTGAACCCACCCGCTAACCACTACTAGGCTACAATCAAAAACCTCAACACCACCCCCATCCACTCCAATCAGTATCCACCCACTAACACCCTCAGCTAAACCCTTTTTCTCTCTAGTCCCAATACTCTGCTGATGTCCAACAACCATTATTGACTATAATACACCGCCACCACTTCATCTCTTTTCCGTTATCTAAGGAGTATCACCAATATTATTAGAAATGTAATTTTACAATTTCTAGATAGAAAAGTGTTGGAAGCTAAGTATTGTTCAGCAATAATACCACATCCCACATCCTGAGCTTCATCAAGCTTTTCTGAGCTCATTTTGGACACTGTTTGTTCTAGCTCCACCTCTGTGTAACTGTGTTATGCAAGTCTATGCTTATAAATGCATACATATATAGGTATGTGTAATTGGTTTCTTTGACACTTTTATTATCCAAAGATTCAATATTCTACATCTTATCTACCACCACTTGGGAATAATCATAAGATTCAATTCTTTTATCCAGATGATGTTTGTGGATTAATGGTGGAAGGAATGTTATAGTGGATAAAATAGAGCACTTATGGTCAATATGTCTGTTGGACACGTATCATACACACTTGGACTAGTTTTTAACTCTTGCTACATGTCCATAATTTTAAATAATATTCAGCATATTGAGAACATGTCCGCTGTTGTTGGACCCTTGCCTAAACAAATTCAAGAAACACAAGATAATATGTTATTTTGGTATATTAAGGAATTATAATTTTCAAAACAGAAGTGAGTTGGAATGGTGTTTTGTTTCATGTTTGTTAAGAAAATAAAGTTTCAGTAATATCTAACAATGGTGTCCAGAGGTAGTGATGATCATTTTGTAGGAGTTTCATAGGACTTTCGACACCAGAACCACACTTTCTTGTAATAATATTTTATGATATTAACTGGAAAAAATGATATAATTTAATATAGTTATTTACAATTTTGACTAAAAACCTTTCTGGAATGGGGCTTTTATTGTATATATCTTGTGTATAATGTATGTGTGTGTGTTGAGAATACCCTGTAATGGATGAAGAAATGTCTTAAAATTGGATTTGTCATACCCGTGACTAATCCACTCGTATCCAGTTGTTTCTGGGTTGAATGTTTCAAAAAAATGGTAGGTTGATCTATGTGTCGAAATGAAACGGCTACACGTGTTCCATGTTTGTCAACATGATTAGTTCAAGTTACTCCTCACATGAGGGGCTGCGTTAAGAATATTATGTCCCTCATCAGACAAGAAACTTGTTTTTTTTGATATATAAACTAAGTGAGTTACTCCATGCAGTGCCAATTATTTTGGTTCAGATGCTTGAGAAAATATGTTTACATATTACAATGAGCCTATTTTATTTATGTGGACAAACTAACTAGACTTCTATGTGTGTTAACGTCTACCGAAGGATCATCTTTAAAAGGTGATTTTAGTTTCTGTATGGTAGTGCTTGTGATATAATTTTTCGGTTACTAAGGTGGGCCCTTCCCTTCCAGGCCTTGGAAGTTGCATCTCTCGAGTGGAAATATCAGCTTCACTCTTAATAATACGCTATACAAGTCTTCCCATGACTTGTACTGACTTCTTGTGCACTAGTCGTTAACAAGAAGCATTTTTAACTTTTGGGGCCGCTTATATTTCTTTCTCCGTTTTCACAATTTCCGTGTGAAGTGAACTTGTGGAAGGACTTTAATTACCTAAAGCTTAATATATAGAAACCTTTTTTCAGAATTCAGACTATTTTGTAACCTGGGGGATTATCCTGCGTCCATGTGTTTATCTTTCAGTTCCTTTTGTTAGCAATTTGGTGAATTCTACGTTAAACTTTTCTTCTGATTTTGTATTCATTTTCCTGGTTAGGCTGAGGTAGAACTCTTTAAAATGCTTTTAGAAGAGAGAATGAAACTTGCCAGAACCGCTGGAATTGCTCCGTGAGTTTTTTGTTCTTATTAATTACATATTCTAGTATTGGCCTCCTTTGCACCAAAAAAAAAAACACTACATAGTCTAGTTTCAGTTTACAAAAACTTCTTTGAAAGCAACCACATTCATAGAACACACAATTTACTTCTGTTTGTTGAATACATTTCATTATGCAGATACGCCATATGTGGTGATCAAACACTAAAAAAGATTGTATTAATGAGGCCATCTACTAAAGCAAGGCTAGCAAACATTGACGGTGTCAACCAGGTATGTTACAGTGTTTGAGATGGTGATCGTGTACCTCATAATTTTGTTTTGCACTGGTGACAGTGTAACCTTGTCCGTAGTTTATACTATAAGTAGAACAAGATTATTGTTAGTTCTGCAATGCTTAATATATGATTCTTTGCATTTGAACAAGTGATACCTTGTCTTTCCTTTGGGTATGCAACATTCTACATGTGCTTTTCTATGCAAAACCTTTTGTTTTATTATTTATCAATTGCTGATGTAGCATTTTCAGGTTATGTTTATACTTCTTCCTTTCTTTCATTTACTAAAGAAATAAAATTTTAATTCCTCAGTATTTGTTTGCTTGTATCTTGGTTCTTGGCACCATCAATTCTGAGACTTCAGTTGTTAGATACTTACCGCTTTCAATAAATCTGAAAGGTAAAAGGGGATTTTAGGTTTCCTTATTCATGGTCACAGTTGAATAATACTTTAGACAAGTCACCTTTAACAACCACCCCAACATGATAAGCATTGGTTGAATTGTCTGACTAGCCATTTCTACATGCTGATTCAGTAGTTATTCTTCTCTCATCTCTTTAGTTGAAAATATTTTTATATTTTTTACTCATGGTTCTATATATAAAGCTAAAGCTTCAGTGATGTTGCAGCACCTTGTGGCAATGTATGGAGATCATATTCTGCAAACTATTAGACATCTATCTGAAGGCCTAGACCTTTCTCTAGATGGGCTTGCAAACCTACAAGCTGTTACTAGACAAAAGGTTTATACAGTACCAAATCATTCAAAAGAATTGACGCCAGCTAAGTTTCAGGCTTGGAAAATGTTTCAAGAGGATGGTCTATCAATTCAGAAGATTGCTGTAAGTGCATTCATGTCAGTTATTTCTTATTGAATCAGAAAGAAAAGATTTTCAATTAATGACTGTCAAACCTCATACTCGGTCTGCATACTTATTTATTACTTGGTAGAGTTTCCCTGGTAGATCAGCTCCAATAAAGGAACAAACTGTCCTTGGTTATATCCTTGATGCTGCCCAAGAGGGATGCACTATTGACTGGACCAGGTTTTCCGAGGAGATTGGATTAAACCGAGAGGTGTATATAAATATTCAAGTGGCTATCTCAAAAGTTGGCTCAAAAGACAAGCTGAAACCAATCAAAGATGAACTACCTGAAGAGGTGAGCTTAAACTGCAGAAATGCAGACTTGAATTCTGTATGGATTCTTAGTTTTCTAAAAGTTAAATATTTTCTAAATGGTACTAGGTAAGTTATGCCCAGATCAAAACTGTTCTGACAATGCAAGATCTGGGGATGTCAGAAGACGTGTTTGCACCCAATTACCAACCTGGCTATGAAGCTGATGAACACTCGAATCCGACAGCAGAACTACCCCAAAAAATTAATATCATACATTATGTAGAGAGGGAATCTGCTGAGAAACCTTTGGGTAGTAAGGTTGACCGTCTTTGTTTAGAGAAAGAAAACGGAACAGATTCTGAAACCATAGACTCTGATGATGTACATTCCTCAAGGAAACGCCAAAAAGTTGGTCCTCAGAAAAGTTCAACTGTGCTGGAGGCAACAGAAAATTCCATAACAGATTGGCTTGGGAAATTTGAAAATGGGGTGAGATTGACCTGCTAAAGCTCCAATATCTAATATAAGCATAATGATATGTCTGTTTTGTTATTACATTTCCTGATTTTTTGAGGTGTAGAGAGATACATGTGAATAAGGAAAGGAGATGAAACACTAATGTGGAATATATGCAGGTTTCTCTATCAGATATTTTGGAGCACTTCAACGGATCGACAGAAGAGTCTGTAGTTGGTCTGTTGAGCTGTCTTGAAAGTGAGCTCCTGATATTTAAAAAGAAAGACACCTATAAGCTTATGTAAAGTTGAGATGCATCGGCAGTCTGAGAACAGCTCTTTAGATTCAGTATATATATTCAGAAATCAATATTGCTTTCACAATTTTAAGAGCTGTGTTGATATGAAACTTGTTGCTGTTGTGCATTTGGGGTGAGAATAGTTAGTAGAGGCGTCAATGTTGGACAACTAAATATCATAACCTGTGCAGTGCAGTGCAGTGCAGGAAGAAAGAGGTTAAAAAGTCCAATTATTTTATTCAAAAAATGGGACACGGAAGCCAATTACAAAGGTAAGTGCATATGTATGGTAGTAGTAAAAATAGGTGGAAATGAAGCATTAGTATGTTAAAATGCGCTTGACCATTGGAGGGATTGGAAAATTGAATGCAATAATACCATACCTATAATGAAAGAAGAATGAAATGAAGAATATTAAAAAGCAGTTGACTGACTGTATCCCAAAATGATTTGATATGCCGGTTGAGTTGAGGAGGTATTAATTGAAGTGAAACCAAAAACTTCAACTGATCCGGTTGGTTGGTTGAGCGAGCGAGCGAGCATCTTGTTCTTAGCTTAGCTTAACATTCATTCATCAAACTTCACCAGTCATTATATTAGTTCTAAGACACTGACTGATTCAGCCATGTATGTCCATTCCCATTCAATTAACCAAAAAAACTTGAACGATGTTTGTGGAAACAACGCACCCATGTCCATTCCTATCTATAACGTGATTAAGCCCCCTAGCTCAGCTCAGCTCAGCTCGTCAAAAAGATCTGATACAAGCAGCAATATATATATATATATATATATATATATATATATATATATATATATATTAATTATATATAGTCATTAATATGATTTAATTAATGAATGTAGTCATTAATTAATTCCTAGCAGCATTGTTGTAATGAGTATGTATTAATTTAGGACTAACTACTACAATTTTACACTAATAATGCCGGCAAAGACAGACGACAACAGCTAGCCAACCAACCTAATTAACTCTTTGGTGCTAGCCAACCTGTTTCTTTTACTACTTTGGTCTTTGAGAGACACACACAGACAGACAGACAGACAGTTTGGATTCCTTACATGAGATGGGCGTGGGCGTGGGCGTGGGCGTTGACATAACGAAGAGGGATAAGAAAAGGAAACTGATGTGAAATATATTTTCAATCTTTATTTTTAAAAATAATAATTAATATTTAGAAAAAGATATGTAAAATATATATATATATATAGAAATATTGTTCCGACGAGCGGAGGGATAGCTTAATATTTTTATTTATTACGTTATTAAATTTTAAAATTCAATATGAAACTAAACTACACATTCCAACCCCTATAACATCGATAGCTCACTAAGCTTGACCATGAGGTTATTTTATTTGACTTTTTATTTTATTTCTATAACATATACTCCATCCGTCCCGAGATAAAAGTCCTGGTGAATTTTTTACGCATATTAAGAAGAGGAATAAAATGACAAAATTGCCCATAATAATATGTCATTAATCATTTTTAATGTAGGTGAGAGAGCGATTTTCTAGCTTTTCAATCTAAAATATTTTCAACACATAATTAATTATACTTATTGAATATGGAGAGAGAATTAGAATAAGAAAAATATGAGATATTTAATGCTAAAGGTATAATAAGAAAAATTGGGTAAAAGTTTAGTTATTAAAAAAAAATAGATATTTAATATGGGACTATCCAAAATATTAATAATGACTCATGGGATGGAGGGAGGGGGTAACATGTAGGAGTAGGAGTAGACAGATAACATGAATAGAATACCAAGAAATTAAGAATATGATTATCAAAAAAATAAAAATAAAAAATATGTATTGTAAAGACTAATTTAGCCATTAGATAGATAGATAGATAAAAGATGCACACGGACGGTTGAACCCAGTCTCTTCGCTTGCAGTCTGATGAGTGAAAAACAACAAAACCAAAGACGAGCTAGACCGACCGACTACAGCCTAACCTTTCATTCTCTCGACCGACCCAAGCCCTAATCTGGTACTTTTGCTTCTTCCAACCTCCTAATCTAATCGTATACAGGCTGTTCTGTATGTACCTCTGTTTATGCACTTGTATATTCCACATGTATGGCAAGATGATTTTTTTTTCTAATTTAGTCTATTGGGTTAATTTGAATTTATGTTTCTCTGAATATAGCGTTACTTAATGTTTTATTTTATTACTGGAATGGTTTATTGTTATTATCAGTGTTGTAGCTGAAAAATTGTAAAGAATGGATTTTGACTAATTGATTTGTTGATTATTGAAATGAGATTTGGGTATGGGGTACTAGGGGTTTAATGGTGTTTGTCTTTATATGTTATTACTGATTGAAGTTTAATTTAATAATGGATACTCAATTATTGCATATAAGTTTTTAGTATTTAACTTGTATTAATAATGAACTCATTATTTTGTTGCAGCATTTAAATTTCCCAGCATGTCTTGGTGCACTATTGAGTCTGATCCTGGTATGCTGTTTAACATTTTTGTGTTGAGTTATGAAACAAATTTTTTGTGACATATTTCAAAATAGAATGATCATGAATTATTTCTTTTCTTAAGATGATCGTGTTATTTTATTTATTCAATTAACATAACTTCTACCTTCAAATAATTTTATTGCATTACAGTCCTTGGAATATTATGAGGGAAAGGAAATTGATTATGTAGATTGGGAAGGGAAGAGAAAGGAAAGGCAAAGACGAAATGTGACAACCCTTTTTGGTGACTGCATTCTTAGGGGAAGAAAAGAGATCTTAGTTTACTCAGTAACCTTTCACTTGTAGGATAAAAAAAAAAAAAATGAATTGCACATGGGTAATTTTAATCTGAACAAGTTAATTTTTGTAATTGAAGTTTTTTTTTTAGGCAGTGTCATTTGCATTAGAGAATCAACAGTCTATCATGGAAAAGTGTTAGAGCTTTGTCAGGAACTTTGATTTCTGTAATTTGTTCACGCCTTTACCAACTTTGGGATTGGAAAACTTGAGAGGTTAACTTGTAGCTAGATGGGGAAATCTTTTTACATACTTAGCTCTACTCTAACTGATTCTGCACTGCAGTAACACTAGTGACTAGACTATCTTTTTACTACATGAATCTCATTGTCTAACTTATAGAAGCAAATATTTCCTTATCGTGATGCTCCCTCAAAATAATCCCTTTATCTGTGTTGACATCCAGTCATACAAGATAACCCCTTACCAATTTTGTGAATGAAAAACTTGAGAAGTTAACTTCTAGCGAGACACGGATCTTTTAACATACTTTGCCTAACTGATTCCCCATTGCAGTGACGCTAGTGAGTAAACTAGTTTTTTTATTACATGGATTTCATTGTATAACTTGTAGAAGCAAAAATTTGTCTTTTCATGATTCTCCTTGAAAATAAACTCTTTATCTGTATTGACATCCAGTGAGGCAGCCAAAAGGAACTTGGGGTGGACAAAATGTTTCTTAGTGTTTCATAGAGGTGTATCATACTAAACCTCTGTTCTAAAAATCGATCTAGGCACTAGGCGGGGGCCTGGCGCCGCACCTAAGGCCAAATCGGTGAAAAAAGCAGGCTAGGCGGCGCCTAGGGGGAGTTTTTTTTTTTTTTTTTTATATAAATTACTACCAAAACCAAATCTTGATATATTTATTTTTCTAATGATTTACCATATTCTTAATGCAAGTTGTAGCATATCAAATCACAACAAGGAGTGAACAAGATCAAGTTAAAATGAATAATTTTATTATAGTTGTAATTTTTTGAACTTGTACCAACTTGAAATTCTATAAATGATGATACATTTGTAATATTTAGTTTAATTCAATATAATTCTTAAATTTATGTTTAGTTTCTTAAGTTTTAATATTGAATTGAATTCTTAAAATTTTAAATTTTATTATTTAATACCAATTTTGTTTATGAATAAAACTAATACGTCAAAGATATGTTAGTCATACTTAGTATATGGTATTTGTCATTTTCTTTAAGTCCTCAATTTTGAAAATTACACAAATTAAAATAATTTCATAATTAATAATATCATGTCTCATTCAATAAACTTCACACTAATTTTTTAAAAATAACATTTATTTAAATTTTTGAGAGAGAAGAAATACGTATATAATTATATATATGAAGATATCAAGATACTTCTTACTAGTTACTACTTACTAGTAACACTAATTCTATAATTTAATTATTTCAAGTACTTAAGTGTAATTACTACTAATTCTATAATTTAATTATTATCTTTATTATAGATTATTTTGCTTTATATTATTGTTTTGTTAGAATAATGTAAGATAAAATATTAAAATTGTCTTAAAATAAAAAATCCCGCCTAGACCCCCAGGCGCTAGGCCCCCTGGCCGCCCGCCTCCCGCCTCCCGCCTCCCGCCTCCCGCCTAGCGCCTTTTAGAACATTGTACTAAACTTTAAACTTGTTTCTTACTTCCATTTAGTTCTTATACTTGCTTTATATTTCTACCCATTTATCGACTGTATTTGTAATCTATTTATATGCATGCATCCTATGTTAATTGCCTTAAAAGTTGGTACTTGTTGATATTATTGGGTTGTATTCCAGGTGTTTTTACTGAACTCATACAACAGATGCAAGTCAAAGGCGTGCAGGTATTGCTTCTGATTTGTATATTAAATACTTATATTATGTACATAGGCAAATATATGTATATGTAGACCCACACACACATGACGTATTCTTATTTTTTCAATACGTTCCTAAATTTTTGTCATGTTGTGTATCACCTGGTTTTCTGTAATATGGCATGAGCAAGGACTATGTACTACTATAAATAACCTTTTTGTAGTTATATTGGGTTTATAATTTCTTTTTAATTTGTTTTATGAGGTGGTACTGTCTTGTTCCACATGTGAAAATCTGTGTCCGAACCTTTTTGGTTAGTTTCCTGAGTCATTGTTGGGGATTTTTCTTTGGTCTGGTTCAGTCACTTGAACAGACATGATTTATAGGCTCCGCAAATTGGTTATCCAGACACGGCTGTCAAGAGAGAAAAAGAGTGAGAAGGACGAGAGGCATTTATTTTATATTTTGTTTCGATCCCATAAGTATGCCTTTAGCAGTGTTGTTTGAATGGGGTACTGCCTGCTAGTTATAAAACTTCCTAGTTTTTATTACTATGTCATGGGTTTCAGAATACCTTCCGAAACTCATATTCCAGCAATAAAATTTTCAAGCCTTTTGATGTGTTGTGTTAACTCTTGATATCAAAGAAATTAATTTCTGCACCCTCGGAAACCGATAAAATGGTGCACTGATAGGTTTTTTCAGGACCGCTATTTAGCAAACTGCAAGTGTTATCCAGCATGTTGATGAAATGGCCAAGTCTTGACCAACCTGGATTTGGCTCCTGGGCCTTATAATTTTGATTCAAGGTTATTTTGAATACTTGGTTGTTTGGCTTTTTCTGAATGTATACTGTTTAATGCTCAAGCAGGTTGAGGAATTATATTCGTTGGATCTTGATTCGCTGAATAGTCTTAGGTAAATTGTTTCATCCTATTAACTCGATTTCAGGTTTTGTATGCATAGATTACTTTACTTTTAATACATGTACACATGGTTGGTACATGTCTTACATTCCACCAACAACTAATTTCCTAGTGCACAGACCAGTGTATGGTTTAATATTCCTATTTAAATGGCGTGCTGGTGAGAAGGATGACCGACTTGTAATCAAGGAACCAAATCCAAGCCTATTTTTTGCTAGCCAGGTAAGTTTGCTAGAATTAGTACTGATGGACAGCAAAGTGAACCCTTGTAATGTTGTTGCTCTGGTGTCCTTGCAGGTTATCAATAATGCGTGTGCAACCCAAGCTATTCTCTCTATTCTCATGAACTGCCCAGATGTTGATATTGGCCCTGAGTTGTCAAAATTGAAGGAATTTACTAAGAACTTTCCACCTGAGCTTAAAGGGTTGGCCATCAATAATAGTGAACCAATTCGTACAGCCCACAATAGTTTTGCAAGACCTGAGCCCTTTGTTCCTGAGGAGCAGAAAGCTGCAGGCAAAGATGATGATGTGTATCATTTCATAAGCTATATACCTGTGGACAGTGTGTTATATGAGCTTGATGGTTTGAAGGAAGGACCTATCAGCCTTGGACAGTGCTCTGGTGGTCAAGGTGATATCGATTGGTTGAAGATGGTGCAGCCAGTGATTCAGGAGCGCATTGAAAGGTATTCCCAAAATGAGATAAGATTCAACCTCCTGGCTGTAATAAAGAACCGGAAAGAGGTGTATACTGCTGAACTTAAAGAGCTCCAAAGGAGGAGGGAACGCCTCCTGCAGCAGCTTGCTGCCTTGCAGTCGGAGAGACTGGTGGATAACAGCAATGTAGAAGTACTAAATAAATCTCTTTCAGAAGTAAATACTGGGATTGAGAATGCTACAGAGAAGATTCTGATGGAGGAGGAAAAATTCAAGAAGTGGAGAACAGAAAACATTCGTCGAAAACACAATTACATACCCTTTTTGTTCAACTTCCTCAAAATTCTTGCTGAAAAGAAGCAGCTTAGACCGCTTATTGAAAAAGCGAAACAGAAAACAAGTAACACTACTACATGAAGAGTGTTATATTTTCCCCAATCAGGTGAAATTCTGATTTTCAGTCCTTGTTGATCTCTGGACCATTGTGCTAGAATTATAATTTTGCTTCCATATCCTCCTAGGATTCTGGATTCTGTAATTTTGTTATGATTATGTTTTATTTGTTATTATTATTCCTTTCTGAGACCTACATCAAGAATAGGGATAGTGATATCTCAGGATAATGTATCGAGCTTGCAACTTTACAGTCTTATTTTTATTGATGAGAAGGCGCTCTTGGTTTAGTAAAGTTTGGTTGAGCGCTCCATGACCTTTTTTTTGTGTGTGGGAACAGATCAACTGGAAATCATAATCTTCTGTGTGCCTTGTCCTCCATCCTCCTCTCTCAAGGGGTTGAAGAGAGAGATGTGAATGTTGCATTATACTCAATACTTGTTTGATTCATGAATTGATTTGCTTGTTGTCAAACAGATAAATGATTGTTTCTTCCAACTCTTTTAACTTTCCCTTTCGAATCTTATTAATATATTCAAGAAATTGTTGTACAAGTTTACCAACTGAACCGGCCCACATCACCCAGAAATTAAATTTTCAAAAACTAACTCAAGTTTCAACTGGAACTTCTGGCATTCAATCAAAACTATCTACCCAACTTTAAAGGTTAGGGGTTTGATTTAGTGACAAATTGCCAAAATCCCATTTAATGGTAGTAACCTCTTTTAAATTTATTTTTACATGGCAATCTCAACCACACCATACATTAAAAACCCTCTCAGCTTTTATTAAACTTTAATCATCAATTATTTTACTAACCATGTATGTTATGAACAGTGAAATAAAATCTCTCTTTGCAAGCCTCGGTCCTCGCTTGAGGCATAGTTATTATAGTTTCTCTATGCAATTTTGACATACAAGTATCATTCATATGTAGTTTATAATCAATTAAGTTGGTATGCTAGAAATATGCATCAATATAAGAGACTAGTTCCAAGCAGCTTCAAGAGCTCTGATTATTAACTCAGGGGAGTCCTTTGAGTTCATATTCTGCTCAAGGGAAAAACATCCTACAGTGAAAGAAGCAACATAACAGCAAACAATATTTTACAAGGCTCGGCTTATTGGTTCATAAGCAGCAAGTATTATCTAAGCAACTTAGCAGCAACTTTTATCACCATCATCTAGTAACCTCCCTGAATAAATGCATTCAACCGGTTCAGCTCATCACGATGCTCACTCACCACAGCACTCACCACATCTCCAATGGATACCATGCCTATCATTCCCATGTGGTCGACGACTGGAATGTGCCTGATGCGGTTATCTGCCAACCAATAATGCACGAGTATTCCAAATATAAGGTTATCTTACTTCCTCTCAGAAAATCATCAATAACCCAATACTTTGAATGATTTATTTAATACAAGTTAACATCATATGATATGATACCTGTCATTAATTGCATAGCTTTCAGAACTTTGGTGTCAGGTGAAACAGTGATAAGCTTGTTCTGTAACCACCACATAAACCAGGTATCGTGAAAAACTTGCAGTTTACATGGATACGACATGAAAGTATCTGAGATTGGCAGCGAAACTTCAGAGCTTAATCACTCTATTTATGAAAGCAGGCACAATATATACCTCTTCAGTCATAATGTCCCCAACCTTAGTCGACTTGGAAGATCTTCCCTGTACTATGATTTTCCTCAGATAATCTGAACAAGATCATTCAAACATCATTAGAACAGGCAAGCGTCAAATGCGCTAGAAATTTATCTCAGTAATAATCAGGTATAAAATATGTATAGCCAAGCATCATTAATATGCAGTGATAGACATACATAGCAATCTTCCTCAGAGATGGTAGTACTCCTACATTATAGTGCTAAGTTCATGAGTAAGTTCTAACAGTGGCTTGGATGAAAGACCTTCTGAATGCCACACTTCATATCAGGCTTTTAACTGCTAGTTTTGCGAGAACAGGAGGAAACAAAAGCAATCTATAGTTTTCCGATGATATAAGGAATTTATTACTCGAACTCTCATAGCATTGTCAACCCTTGGGAAAAGTCCTTAATATCCGTAATGCCAAACATGGAGTTCAATAGGAAGAGGAAAGCACGTCTATAACATCATTCTTCAACAATAAGGTACACCCTGCATATTTCAGAATGCCTACTTGTATACCTACTCAGAAGAAGACCAAAAACTGGAAATAGTGGATGTTATACGGAAATTCTGTTGAAAACCACTTATTTATGCATGTAGAAGGAATATGTATCAACACCCAAATTAGAAACTTGAGCCAAATAACAAAGGTTAAGGTAAATACAAGATGCCAAACAAATACCCCTCCACTATAACACTGTACCTTAACAGAGACCAACTAGCTAGTATAACCAGATTGCCTACGTAGTGAAGAATTGCAACATTTATCTTTCTAATCTTTTGGATAATGAAAAGTAAATAAAAGACTTCTCAATTACCTCTTTCTGTGATAATTCCAGCAATTAACTTTTGCTCCCCAGGTCTCACCACTACCAAGGCTCCAACATTGTGCTGAGTCATCTGCAGTGACCATTTAATTTGGTAATAAATCACATTAAATTGTTGTCAAATTTTCAAAACTGCATATATGTAGTGTATGTATAAATATGCAATGATATAAACATACCATGTACAAGTGCTATTTTGTGCAAAAAATAAATTATATGAAAATCAAAGCAATTATGCCCAGGGCCCCAAAGTAAGAAGTATCATCAGATAACTAAGCAAGCACAAATAACATACCGACTTCACAGCATCATAAACAGAGTCATCTGTGGTGCACCAGAGCCAGGAGCCATCGGCACATTTTCCTTTGGCTTTCATGATGTCCGAAATTGTGGTGCTTTCAAAACCATGCTCTTCTATACGAGCAGCTGAAACTGACTCATGGCGTGAAAACAGAAGAGGCTGCATGACTGGATTCACCAAACGAGCTCGCTGCAAAACTGCATTCTTGAGGAAGCTCCCATGGGACAGGATTGCTCGAAATCCTCCTTGCATTGTAGCTATTCTAAAACAGTTTTTAGCCAGAATGCAAAAGTTAATGTATTTCTAGAAGATTTGGCTTTGCAATTGTACTGCCATACAGCTATTACAGAAACAAAATCAGGTAAGCCAACGGTACATTTTACTTGACAAAAATGGAAAACTTGACCGTTCTTCTTCATACAGCAACAACAATAAAAACTGCTTTTGGTAATGAGATATATTATATGTTCAACCATAACCTCGTATCTTGAAAATTTCATTTCAGCAGTAGTTAAGTTATCCATTTGAGAAAATGTCTGATTGTTTTCTGTTTTAGGAGGTAGGTTCTTCTCTATAGGATAGGACATGTGTGAATACGCACAAATGCGAAACTTTATAGTACCAGTTACCACAAAGTGATTGACACCGTACCACACCACCTCACAGGTTCAAAACTATATAAGACAAAGCCCTACCGATTTTAGTCACCCGTTAGCCACTTCCAATCATCATGTTCCCAAATCTAACCCCCTAAAAGAAATCCATAGTGCACGGGGATCAAGTAGCATATTGAGCAATCACCTTTTTTTAATTCTCTACAGAAAATTAAATATTCTCATTATGGTATAAGAAAGCTGATTATTATGGTAATTCTTGGCAAGATTGCGCATAAATCTATTTCCTAACAAATGTTGTCAGTTTTCCGCAGCAAACCAATAGAGAAAGTTAATAAATTTGAGAACAAATCTAAGGAACCCTTTACAGTAGTATTTTATGTAAAATGGGAAATGGGTTGGGTTGTTCAGAGGTGTGATCCCTTTATCAAGTTCTCTTCTTTTATATATCTCGCACCACCATCAAATATAAATTAACGTATACAAAACAGAGAGATGTAGAAAGGGAGGAGATCCAATTCATACCAGTACAAGAAGAAGAAGAAGAAGAAGAAGAAGGTTTGATTACCTGATCAGAGATTTCTCGTGAGGAAGTCAGTCAGTCAGTCACACGACTACTACTACTATTTACTAGCGGTACCACTAGCTTAAACTTTAAAGAGAGAGATTGAGAGAGAGAATAGTAAAAGTGACACTTGTAGTTTCCAGATAAAATAAAACAAATTAATTAATTAATTAATTGCTGCTAGTAACACACACGTCCTCCTCTATCTATCTATAATCTATCTATGAATAGGAATAGAAGGACCTCGATTACTACTACATCCAGCCAGCCCCAGCCCCAGCCTTTCTTTTATTTAATTTGGAGCCTAGCGCAGCGCCCACATCAAAAATCTAGAAAGACCCTTCCTTAATTAATCACCTCAAAATTACATCCAAACATGTTGTGTAGTAGTACTAGTAATAGTATTCAAGATGAGATGAGTAGTTGTTGAGAATTAAGAGTACATACCCTACCGTACGCTACCCTACCCTACCCTACCCTACCCTACCCTACATGGGTAAAATTAATTTTTAAGTTTTGAGATGGAGAATATTATATATATATATATATATATATGTGTGTGTGTGTGTGTGTGTCTTGTCATGCATGTCGATCTCAACAACACATGATGATATGTAATGTGGGTGTGAAGCATATGGAATTTGATGGGAATGTGATTTTAAAAATATAGAGAATGGAATCAATTTGGTACCATACAAAATGGGGTTTGCTTGATCGGGAATATATTATTATTATTATATACTTCTTCCGCTTTTAATTTAGTGATGCGTTTTAGGCACACAGACAAAGATACGTAATAATCAGATACCCTTAACTATAATATTAATTGTCTATATTATTTCTTGTATTAAAAAAAAGAAGAATTTGTTATTTATCGGACAAAAAAAATAGTGAGATAACCAAAGTTACATTTAATACTTGGGGTAATATTAGAAACTAAACACTTAATACTTACTTGAAATTCTCAAACGACTTATATTAAGAAACAAAAATATTTATCTAAAATGACATATATTAAGTAACAGAGGGAGAGGAGGGAGTAGATTATTATAGATAGAAGAGAAAAGTTATTTTGTCTTCACATCGTGGTTCAGGAATAATAAATGAGAGCTATAAATTTTTGTAAAAATGTATGCGTAAGAGAGGAGTTGCATGGAAAAAGATAAGTCTATATTCGTTTTATATAAGTAAATATTTTAGTTCCTAAACATAAGTCATTTGAAAATTTTAAGAAAGCATTAATTGTTTAATTTTCCATATTATTTCAAATATTAAATATAATTTTAATTCTCTCACTATTTTTTGCCCAATAAATAACTCTCTTTTTTTCAATGCAAGGACAATACAGACAATTGATAATATATTTAATACTTAATAATTATTTTCTTAATATTTGTGACCTATATTAGAAAAAAAAAATATTACTTGCAAGTATCAAATTTACTTGTAAGAACAAAATTGGGGGAGAGAGAATCTGAGTGGGTGGATAATGCCGAGTTATATATAGGTGATAGGTGTAAGGAGCAGTAAAAAGAGAGGGAAGATATGAATCCTAGTACTAGTTAAGGATATCATCCATCCATCCATCCATCCATCCACAGACAGATACATAAAAGTCAATGTTACATAAATTATAAGAATAATAATTAGTATATGCCGGAGACATCAAACAAATCATTTGTCAAATTACTAAAATTAAATATGACTGAATAAATTCAGTACCCTTAGTTAACAGGCATCCGGCCCCTCATGTCATGTCACAGATTTAATGAAAAATTCACTCTCCCCTGTAATGAATTTTACAGCTTCTCCTTGTAAACTGAAGCTCCATACTGCAAAAATAAACTACTACAAACTGTTTCCGCCAACAAATAAATGTCACTCATCTGAGTATAATAAAATTTATCCTTCCTTCGCCTGCATCATCAAGACTCTCTAGTTGTACATATCATGGGAGAGACTTCTATTCTCCTACCGTCAAACCAAAACCAAACTTGTAGTCTTTCTTACTGTGATCTATCTGCAACACAGATTTAAATATCAACTCCCCAAGTACAAAACATTAAACTAGAGGATTATGCTATGCTATGCTATTCCCTCCCACAGTTCTTGGAGTTGGTGCTACACCAGATGAGTTAAAAAGGAAAAGAAACTACTTTTGAAAGCATAATCTTAATATCAAGCATGCCTTTGTGGATGAACAGAATCAGTAAGCATGGATCTATTTTCTCTACTTGTACTGGTATAAATGCAGTAATTTAAATAATTATCTTTTTGCATGCAACTCCTTTAAATGCATCCAAACCATTTGTGCACCAACAAACCTGCACTGTCACAGCTAGTTGTCACAACTGCAGGAACATTCTAATTTTCCCATAATTGCTGGTAGGGAATTATTTCACGGAACACGTTTGCCCACTTGGCACAATTGCAGGAACCTTTATATTATCCTTCATAATTAAAACTACCTACTTTTCCAATCCCAAGGGGTGGCAGAAATGGCAGAGACCTTAAGGAATAACCTCAAGTACTCCTCAAGGTCGCTGGTTCCAATCACCATAATTGGCGCCACATTTACCTAGTCGTTCCGTCATTCTAATGCATCTAAAAATAATTGGGAATGATCAATATGAAACCTGGATATCCAACTGCTAAGTGGTCGACGTGGAGGTTGCAGAGGGCAAAACTTAAAATTAAAAATATTGCCCAACACATGTTGCTACTAACCTCATGGAAAGAATAAAATTTAGACCCATATTTAATCGCTTCTTCCAGAAAAGCAGCTGTGTAGCCATTGAGTCGATCTTCCTCAAGACTACACTATCATAAAGACAATAAACAAAATAAGAATGACAGATCAAAATAAAACCAATGATGTATTCAGGTAATCAACAAAATAATATCAACAAGCTGCTCTATATATCAGGAAAAAAAACGAATTCTGTATTCAGGTAATCAACAAAATAGAGGTAGATGGCATACAGCACATCACAAGAGTAAGCCTCATCTTTCACATAACCTCACAGGACACAAATAGACTTGAGTCTTAACATGACAACTCTTCAACTCAAAGAAGGATCGAAAATAATATCAGCGAGCTGTCTATATATCAGAAAAGAAACCCAATTTGGTATTCAACTACTCAACAAAATAGAGGCAAGTATAAGCCTCATCTTTCATAAGCTCAAAGGCACGCAAACAGAGAAACTTAACATTACGGCTCTTCAACACAAATAAGGATCAGTAACTACTAACATTAACATTTCAATGCAGCACTCATTAGATGAGACTCACACAAGACATCTTTTTCATAGTTGAAACATCCTTCAACAGCAATCAGGTGGAAGTGATGAACTCGTCATACATTCCTACCCATGGACTAGGTTTCAAGGTAACTATGAAACATGGAATATCTAATCATAAGTTCATAACAAAAGGATTCCATGTCCGGAGCACTGGTCTATATTACGAACAAGTTACCAAATGCTTGAACTTTAAATAAAAAAATAAAATAGAAATTATAAAAAAACATTGTTGAATTTACAATTGCAGTTTCAGCTTCTGCTTATGATACATTTACTAAAAACGAATACTGAATTTTATGGATACAAGATCATATGACCAAAAATACAAACACATCATGTTTTTGTATACATACAACCATGCAAAAATCACACAGCACAAGAAGTCACCTGACGAAGAATGTAATCATAACCAAAGCTTGCAGTGACATCTCTAGACATGTAGTTGTACATGAAGTCTGATGCTAGAGAAACCTGCTAGGGGGAAAAGGGTATAAGTAACAAATCGAGATTGATCATAAAACAACTCAAATGCCCTATACCTTATCAGATAATTTCTGAACATAGCTCAAAGCAACCATTCCAGTGCTAGCAACTTGCCCCGTGGCAACCTGCAGGAAAGATGATGAATTTAATTTAAGTTACACAATACTGCATGCATAGTTATCAAAAAATCGTACGATATGATACACAACACGAATGCAATTCAACACGGTGTCGTAAATGTATTGAAAATAGCATTGTATTGCATGTGTCAGTATACGATACAGTACAATTTACAATAAGCTTTTAAAGTTAGCAACACTAAAGAAATTCTGTTTAAAAGGTAAAAACAACACTTTGAAGCCTTTTTTAACACGAGAGATTTTTCAGTGTTCACACATTTTGTACAGGTTGATGAGTCTTGAAACGCTTTTTAGAGAAATATCAGGAATATCAAAGATAATGGAATAAAAGACGCATAAGCTTGTGAAATAGCAGGAATTCAAGTGTAATACCATCTTATCTGTGTTGTATCACAAGCAGCATAACCAATACCAGATTTCGATGCTGACCAGCCCAGAATACTTCACCGCCCAAAGAAAACTGTGGTGTCACGCTCTGCCAGCAGTATGCATCTATGTTTAGATAAAAAGTAGTATGCAATTTTCATATGGAAAGAATAAGGAACTTGCAAGTTACTTAATTCAGATACTGAGTATGAGAGAAGATAAGGACAAAAGGAGAGAATACAGAAAGTGCTCTGCCACTATACATATGGCAAAAGTGCATACAAAAGCCAATTGCAATGGAATAAAGGTTTCAAAAGTATTCCTCATGGAAAACATGGAACATTGCAGCAGCTTTTTGAACCCCCCCCTCCCGACCCCCCCAAAAAAAAATCCCCTTGCATCCAATACATTATAATACAATGGGTTTCTTTATAGTAACAGACACAAGTTTTAAATTTTTTCTTAATGACTTGGGTAATAAGGACTAAATTGCAATCTCAAAAAAGATTGTCAAAATCTTTAATTCCTTGTACTACCATCCTCTTCTCTTTCCTTCTTTCTAATAGGACTACTTTTAGCAACAAAAGAAATAACTGGTAAAATAAGCTGCCCAAATTGTAGAAGCAGAAGTTGTAACATTACTACTCAGTGGCCAATGGTAAGGACTTGTCAGCATAGCAGTATACAGACCTATCGTTTTCCCCCTTTCATCCAATGAATTCACAAATATTCCATGAATGGGAATCTTATGGTACTCAGAGTGGGAACAGAAACAGAGAGCAGTACTTGATACGGAACACAGTGTTGTGGGGGTAGGCTTCTTTGGAAAGCTTAGTTTGAACACTATATGTGTATTCGTAAGGGGAACACTTATGATATAAGGTGCACATATAATAGAAAATTAGACATAAATGCATGTCTAATTTTCTATGCCTATATAAAATTTTACATAAAGAAGCTACATAGCGAAAGTATTAAAATGTTATGACTTGTGAGATTTGATGGTGACTGCAAAAAAATACTTTTGTGAAGTAATTTTTGGCACTGATTGTAAGACATTTCTAAAACATATGTAGTTGTTATATTTTCATATATATTTATATTCTTAATACATCAGTATGTTATGTTATATTTTCTATTATATTTAAGATGTAAAAAAAATGTATAAATATGTTTTGAAAGTTGAAACGTTTTACACACTGCTAAAAAAAAGTCAAATCTGGCTAATAAAATGGGGTAAAAGTGCTGCGAACAGCTAGTCACAATATCTAAGATCTTTATTTACGAATATATATATAATAAGAACCAGTCACCTCTGTATTCTAAGAGAACAAAAGGGATTTTGAATGTACCAACCAATTCACTTTAATTAAATTATTTTCACAATGATAAATGATATTTAATACAATCAGAACTCCTTGATTTTCTTTTATAATACAGAGTAGGGTAGGTTTCTATTAAATGTTGCAAACCCACTAGGTTAGAGGCAATACTTATATAATATATCTCATAAATAACATGGAGCAGGAAAAAGAATGTCTTTCCGGTGTTTTTTGACTTCTACTCGTGATTAGGGATAGCCTATTTTTTAGACATCCCTGTAGCCAGCTTACCACAAACCAAAACAAACGATCCAGATAATTTACACCCTAACTAGTGAATTATGGCACATTGGAACACACCTTTATATGATTAAGCTAATCAATGGTTGTGTTTGCCTGTTAACTTTTAAAACATCCTACTGGTAAAAACAAACAAGTTTAAAAGAGAAAAATAGAAAAGGAGAAAAGGGCCTTAATTGTTTCAATACTGAAAAAGGAGGTAGCAGGAACAGTTCAAATTTATTCCACATCAAGAGCAAAGAGCAAGGTTATACCATGATCTGGTTAACCTGGACCCAAATCTTGGACCTATTTTACAAGTATACAAGGTTAACAATCTATAAGCTTTAAAATACAAGTTGAATTATAGAGACTACTTGCCATAGGACAGCCAAACTCTACTTTGTTTCTCAAGTCAAAGAAATGTAAGGTTCATTCACCTGGATGTAACTGGCTCCAAATAAAGCACCGTTCCCGAGTTGAAGTTGGGTCCTAAAGTCATTTCCCTGCGTAAATAAGACCCAGGTAAAGATATTGGACCAATATATGTTTCAAAGTAAAAACTACAAGGATACCTTTAAAATGTGTTTGTTAGTTTGAGAAGAAAAGAAAGGCAAGGAATTTAAAATTTATAAGGGAAAAGAAAAGAGAGTAAACTTCTTTCCTTGTGTTTGAGTTTTGAAAGGAAATTTAACTTAAAATAGTACATTACTATTTTAATGAGATTACCTTCGATAAATCACAATAACGATATTTTAGGTAATTTCAAATGTTATACAAGTCTTTGATCAATTTCCTTCCAAATCTTTCCAACTTTGGGAAGAATTTTTTGGAGCAATTTCCCTCCTCTTTTCTTTTCTGTCCTAAAACAGCTCAAACAAATGACTTTTAGTTTCTCCACCAAATTTCTCTCATTCTCCTTTCCTTTCTCTCCTAGTCTCCTTTCTAAACTCACAAACACAATTTAAAGAACTACGTAAACAAGTAAACTACTTCACCAACATGTGATGTACATGAAATATTCATAAAATGGCGAGATGTTAAAATGCAAATAATATTTACCTTGTAATCAAAATTGACCATGCCATGTGACATGTGTGGCTCATTTGTAAGCTGGGAAAGAAAAAAGAATCGATGTTACTCAATTGAATTACTCTGATTTAAATATGCTTCCAAACCCTTATACCAATCATCATGGTAAAAAAGCATATTAGCATGCATTTACCTGAGCATTGGCCTTCATAGTTAGATTGTCAGACAAGTCACACTTCACTCTTGCATTTAGCCTACCATCTGTCAATATCCTCCCAATAAGCATCAACTGTGAAACACCCATCAATGCTCTAAAAGTTAGAATTATGTCCACAGGACACTATTAATTCTATGAAAATTGTATAGACTGCATACTTTGGGATCTACATAGTTGGCACCAAACTCATAGTGACCAGTGGGAATTTTAATTGTTTCGGCAGATTGCGAAGGGACTTCGGTAGGTCCCATGAACACACTGATGAATAGAATTAAGAAGACATCGTCATCAAAACCAGTAAGAAAAGAGAAAAATCACGAGGGGGGAACGTGGATGATGATTTAAAACATAAGAAATTCAACATAAGGGATTTGGATACCTGTGACTGAGTGAAAATTTTTGGTTCAGTCCTTTGGTAAAATCAAATCGCAATCCCTCAAAAAGTTCTGGCTTTAAGGACACTGCAAATTGTATTAAAAAGATTAGCAAAGATGCAGCAGAAACTTCTTCAGAGTATCTTAGTAAAACATATTTCCTTCCTCATAAGAATCATGTAATAAATACAAAATATGCAAAAGTATGTCAGTAGCGATATATACCAGCTTGCAGTTGCTTTACTAATGGCAATCCAGCACTAGCAACAACCAATCAAATACTCCCACTATCCCAAATTGATAATTCTCATTGAAAATAACCATCCATTTTCAAGAAAATATTCCACTTCCACTTAATCTCTTCGCTGAATTTAAATGACAATAACAATATTATATGAATTTTAGGTTTAACCACTTTTGATTCGTAAAATTTTGGATTATCATGTCAACATGTGTTTTACTGTTTTTTATTCTATTTTCAGAAAAAGGACTCATTTTGGGAGTTGGGACACGCAAAGCCGGAAGATGAGACTCATTAAAAATGAAAGGAGTACATATACAGTAAAAAAAACCATAACAAAAACTATTAAACCAATAAACAATCTCTAATACAACTTGCAAATCTCTTCATTCCATGCATTGCATATTAAACTTTGTACCAGTGTAATGTTAAATTTTTTTGACTGCTCTACTAGGTTTTGTGAGAGAAGCGTAACGGAAATTATGTTTTGAAAGGCAAATATTAAGATAAAAAAACATAACTTTTCTTTTTTCTTTTGGGGGTAACAAATAAATTTCAAATGCCATATTCTGAATTTTTTGAGGTAGATCCACACAAAATTAGTTGCTCTACAAAACCACCAATACAATATCACTGGTTACCTATATAACTATACAATATCACCGGTTACCTATATAACTACTCCCTCCGTCCCTAATTATTTAACGTTTTAAAGTTTTTTATTTGTCCCTAATTATTTGACGATTGTTCAAATATAGGAGAATTAATGACAATTTTCCAAAATTACCCCTCATTAAACTCTTTCCCTATCCTTATCTCAACAAAACTCTCATTATCCCAACAAAAGATTTTAGGATATTATAGACAATTGAGTACTATATTTAATGATTTCTTAATTCTTGTGTCCACCTCTAAAACGTCAAATAATTAGGGACGGATGGAGTATACAATATCACCGGTTACCTATATAACTATATAATGTGAAGGAATAAAGCACTGATTTTCATAACACGTAGCACTGACTTAGGGAGTAGTTGGGGTTTCAAAACTAGGTTTAGCACGAGATTCAATTTGTAACAAATAACCACCATATACTTCAAGACCTTTACAAGTTTACTAATTAAGTACATTACTACAGCATCAGCGAACAGTAAGAAAAAATTACACTAAATTGATAAAGAAATAAAGAAAGAAAGAAAGAAACTTTATAATGTAATAGTTAAAGAAGAGTACTCACTGAGAGCTTCGCGGTGGATTTCTTCATAGGGAATGGGGCAGGGCAAGTCCATGTAATCGACTTTCTCTGGTTCGATCACCGGCGGCTTTGAAGTCGCCGGTGGAGCTGAATACGGCGGAGGAACGAGCGTGACCATTGTAAGTTTTGATTAAGAAGAAGAAGAAGAAGTTAAGCTCTTCTTCTTCCTTGGGTGCGGCTAGCTAGAAAAATATAGTTTCTGATTTGCAGTACTTAAAAAATTACTCAATAGAAAGAAAACCCCTTCCGAAAACCCCTAGGGCCTGTTTGGTTAGATGAAAATCCGGAATGTTTGTTTTCTGCTTCAGCCCATTTTATTTTATTTTATTTTTTGTTTATTCATTTACTCTTTTGATTTTGTTTTTGGACTTTAGGGGGACTATGGTAATTATTTTGTTTCTACTTTCCTGGTCTTTACATTTTTTTAATATGTGAAAAAAATAAAAAAAACATGTTTGATAAACAAGTAATGCTCAGACTTATTTCGTTTTTATTTTTTTAATATGTTAAAAAGTTAATAAAACATGGTGATAAACTAAAAATCATAGATTATATCATAATAAATATTAGATTGTTATTTTGAAACAGTAATACCAAATATAACTAATTATCTGAAATCGAGTAAAGTGAAATTAAATAATGGCGACATGAATTTGTATAATTACTCCTACTCCTACTAGTACTACTACTATTATTTTTCATGTATAAGTTAAAATATAAAAATATGGATCAAAGTTAAATTTAATTATTTAATGAGTTGGAGTTGATCATCCATCATCATGTCTTTTAAAAAACAAACTAAGCTAGGCCTAGGCCAAGGCCAAGGCCATGGCCATGGCCATGTGAAGAAGAATTTTTTTTGATAAATAACTGAGAGAGAGAGAGAGAGAGGGAGTCGCACACCGACTCTATGATGATAAAATGTAGTACAAGCGTCTTTAAAGCATAACTGCTGTGCAACCATTTGTTTGAATTAACAAATCTCAACAGAAACCTCCATGTCCATGTGTTGGAATCACAAGCATGAGCTTGCTAGATTATTTATTATTGACTAGGAAAGCTTTTCATTTTGCTTGCAATCACCCACCCACCCAGGAACTTTGCTTTTGATGTTTGTATCAAGATGGACGCTCACCAACCTTCACGATCTCATACACAGCTGAGAAGTCCAGATCGCCCAATCCTGCACTTCGGGCCTTCTTGAATGCCTACATTCAAATTTGGTATTTATGCATTATGAATTTCGGAAGAACATCAAAAGCCTAACCAAAGGAACTCCAACCAAATTGCATGTCCAACAATTGTGAACCCACTCTTACAGGATAAATATCTATTGTTGCTAAGCAAGCGTTAACACTTGTACTTGGTATAGTATAGGAAAAAAATTATCAATGTATAAACAGTTAATTTTTCCTAACCAACTTTTGACTCATGGCCTTTGAGAATATGCAATTTCTTTTTTGGACTCCACTTTTCACCTTAGAAACTTTTTAGGATTGTTTTTCCTCAACCTTGACGAACTGGAGTTTTACATAGACAAGATTGTAATTTTGGAAATTGTTAGGGAGCCTAGTTTAAGGGAGCCCGAAAGGCTCCCGAGAGTTTATTGAAATTTATATCAGCCCCTATATATTAAATACTACAGTTCTCACTGTGCAGATCAAAACATTCCTATTATAAGAAGTAGCCAAGTTTACCAGGTCAATGTGAAGCACCTACAAATAGAATCACAACAAGGGAGGAGTAACTACCCATGTCTCAATTGCATCTGGAAGGAAGACTTTAGCCTGTCTTTTGCTTATTTCCCTAGCAGATACTCAACCCTATGCCTATTAACAACATGACTTTAGGATAATGCTGTAAGGAAGGAGGGGAAAGGTAAACAGATTTATGAAAGAATAACCAGTACTTCAACTTGATATTATTTTTGATGTTCTGACAACCATGAGGTGTGTTCTTCTTCTTTTTTCGTCAGGTAATTGGGGTGTGTTCTTTTTACCATGTCCTATTAGCTGGTAGCCTGGAACAATGTCCCTAACTGCATGCACATCTGGTTCATATAGTCATGACAATTTATGTGTTTAAACAGATGTGAACAAACAGTTTACCTCATTGGCAGCAGCTGCTACTGGCATTGATACAGCATGCTCATCTCCTAGGGCAAGAGCAAGCTTCATATCCTTCTGCTGATGTTTGAGGGGGAATGCCGGGGAGTAACTGTTCTGGATCATAGTTGGTCCTTTCCCCCTGAACATTGGATTAGCAATTCCACCCAGGTCCTGCCAGAAAGATAAAATACCAAATGTCAGGCCAAGACTACTGAAAGTTAAACAAGGTTACTGTGTGCTAACTCACCAACACATCAAGAAGGGTTTGAGGATTCAGGCCACTTTTGTCAGCCAGTACAAGTCCTTCCGAAAATGCATTCATCATACTGCAAAGAGCAAACAATATTAAGAGTCGGGCAGCAATTTAGATTGAAAGATTGCAAAACCTTCCTCATTTATCTAATGTAAGGGACAAAACAAAATAAATACCCTTGCCTAAAAAATCTTGAACATCTTCAAAAATTGGCGACTTTTTTGCATCATATTGTTATAAGAACAATGTCATTTGTAAATATAAGAACCATGCCAGATATATATCAGTCAAACTTGACAGTCCCCACAAATCATGTTAAGTTAGCATACAGGCTTTTTGACGAGGTTTCTGCCGAATTCAAAAGAAATCAAATGGAACACCCTGCGGGGATATGTGATTTTCTAGTTTCCAAAGCTTTTAGCTATGAAACCATCAAGATATTTATACTCTTGATCTCCCTAAGGGCCACATCCATTACATTGAAGCTTACTACAAACTTACACATACTACAAATATAAGGAACCAAATTACCAGAGCACAAACAATTAGCCGTCTAAGTAAGCTGATAACTGAACAAATGACAACTCTTGGGTTGGTACTTTTGACGTACAATTGGTTTACATTGTTTGATATGATGACTTGAAAAGAATCAATAGTTTGGACAAAACTATGGCCATGCAAAGGAAGTGACGTAACTTTCTAGTTAAAACAAACAAGAGAAAAGAGAAATAAATTATATCTTACATTGTGGTTGATGCTGTAAACTGCTAGTCATCGAGATAGGAGACAAGACATGTATATCTTAGTTTCAATTTTTAACTATTAGGATAAGTTGTTTCTTAGTTAATATTATGTCACCGTGACTCGGTATGGAGCAAAAGTTTGTAAACCTGGAAAGATTTTGAACCTCAGAGCAGGCTATTATAGAAACAAGGAAAAACCTAAGCACATATTTATAAGCAATTATTCCTTGAGAAAAAACAGTAGATATATAGACTGTGTTACAAAAACTCTTCATTTATCCAAAAGTAACGGTATCCACGTGCCACGACATGGGTGTGAGTGTGGATACTACACTCCAAAATAGTGAAAAATGTCCTAAAAATTCGAGAATCTAGGTAGGATACTTTATCCTAGGTATCCTGAGTCCATGTAACATAGTTGAGGACTGCTACAAGATAAGCCATGCTCATAGGATTAAAGTATGCTTAAGTGGAGAACTCTTCTACCATGATCCGTGATCAACACAAAACTGTTTAGTCAAGTCTATAGGAAGGCTAAAAGACCAAATATGCTTGATGAACGTGTATTGTTGGGCAGCTAAGATACAACAAGTTTATAAAGTAAATGTGGTTGAAATATGTGAGATAAGATTAGGAATCAAAAAATAGAAGTGAACATTCATGAGCCTGTAGAAGTAAGCTGAGAAGAAAATAATCTTAGGTCGTTCAAACACATAGAAAGGAGCGCTGCATCCCGATGAAGATCTAGATGTGCTGATAATAAGAAAAAAGTGACATGATCATATTGCAGATAATGCAATGCAAAGAGAGGATATAAGATGTAGAATAGTAAAGAGATGACAACTTGTTCTTTAACAAACTAAACAAAGTAGAACATAACAAGATTGATGTAGCTGACTTCATGTAATTAAGTGAAATCTTTTTTCTCAGCTGAGTTTATACAGACAACAGAAACATATTAATATACAAAAGAATAGCCTCCAGCATAAATTCACCACAGTTTCATTTTTCCTTTAGGTGATACATTTACCACTTAATTTTACTTAGCATATTGTTTTCATGATCTATAGTCAATGCATCTTATCTTGCTTGTCATGTTTTGGAAACTAGTGAGAAACTACCTAATTGAATATAATCCCTCTCTTTTCCATTTCATTTTTTTCTTCACAAAAATCTTTCATTACCTGCCCATAATCATGTTGACAACAAGTTTTATTCTCGCTCCATTTCCAACCTGCCCCAAGAAAAATGACTTCTTTCCCATGACATCAAAAGCAGGAAGTGCTTCCTCGTACAAGGACTGCAATTACAAACAAGCGAATAAGACCAAATAAGACATACCAACAGATAAATCTGTATCAACAGATAATCCTTTAGTATATTCTGTAAATCTGTAATCTGTATTATTCTTTAGATAATCTGTAATCTGTATTAATATTTAGCGTATATCTGTTGGTTTGAAAGATATACCAACAGATTTTTCCGTGTAGACTACCCTTTAGGAAAAATTTAAAAAAAAATACAGATTGGAATCATGGGATTATGCAAGAATATCTCTACGACCTAGACCTCCCAGTAATGGGACACTAAGATAATCTAGACTTTTTATTTGTATGCACACATATATTGTATAACTAAATTCTGCATAATAAAATTGCTGTTTTCAAGACAATCCTATTAAGTGTATTGACTATACGGGGTTACAGTTGGGAACTTCACCTTGCTAATTTACTTGGAAGTTATCAATAATTTGACAACTACCTCATGGCATAAATGACTCGTGATTAAGTAAGTTTACTTAAGTATATTAATGCATCAACAAATTAGCCAGAAGTGGACAAAAAGAGAAATAAAAGAAGAAAAAGGATGCACAAAAGATCCCAGAAATCATATGTTAACCAAATTACAAATAAGATGAGCTGAAATATTGCACTTTATATTTTGGACCAAAAGGGGTTTCTTCGTGAAGACAATTAATTGATCAAGCCTTAAGTCAAGGTACCTGTACCTTCCCTCCATACAACCCCCTCCCCCCAAAGAAAAACTTGTTAGACTCAAACCTTACTTCTAGTCGAATTAATTCTGTGCAACAACATGATTGATTGAGGTAAATTGAGAACTTACCGCATCTTGATGAGTGCATATTATTCATTTATTTTTATTCCTTTATGTTTAGTTTTATTGCATGAAATATATGAGCTTATTAAGGTGTTTAATGATTTCAGGAAGAATTGGAGTTGAAATAAGAAAAAATGGAAAATTACAGGGTTTTTAGCATTAGAGCTCTTCCTTAGTTTTTCGGAACATCTTGAATCGTCTCAATCGGAATTCATATGAAAAAGTTATGATCTTTTTACTAAACGGACGTTGAACCTCAAAGTTTGGAAGTTGCAATTTACACAGCAGTCACTTGAAGCCCAATTTCGACCTTGATGCAGCCAAAATCTGTCAATGCTCAAAGAATGAAAGTTGTAGATCTCGTCGAGAGTTTCGATTTGATAGGTAACAGGCCCCGTAACTCCTCCCAGATCAAAAACTATGGTCGTTTTACCAAAGGACGTTGCAGCAGGAAATATGGGCTAATTTGAGCGGGAAAATTGGAAAATCTTTGATTTTTGAAAAGTTTCTAAAAACATATTTTGGCATATTTCTATATGGAATTGGATTGATATTTCTATTAGATTTAGGATATCTTTAGACTGAGATTTATTTCTAAATTGGATTCTATTTCTTTATGGAAACTAGTTATGATTTATAATTCCTTTTAGGATTTGGATTTCTAAGTCTCATTGAATTTAGGACTTTGTCTAGCACTATAAATAAAGGATGATAGCCAGGGATTTAATTATTAATTCAATCATCTATTACATTCTCTCATCTACAACATTGGAGGATTGAAGACATGAGTTAAGTTATTTTTATTCAGTTCTAAGGGATGTTGAACCTTATTTATAATTAACCATTAATTGAGTATTCATTATTTATTCCTTCGCACATGAAATTCATTCTTGCTAATCTGATTTAATTTCTGAATGCTATTTGGCTTAACAAATTTGATTTCTGCAGGATTGAGTTGGTTAACGAATATCATATATTAGATCAAGGAATAATATTACGTGTACTTGATATTGTTTCTAATCACAAGTAGTAATTAGTAATACCTGATTGTGGACAAGTTTTTGAGTATTGCTATGATTATCAGAAGACAAGTTAAACAATCCGAGCTTATGTGTTTGTTGCTAGGAATAGTCTAATTCCCTAATTCTTAATGCTACTGTTATATTAAATCTAGAGAGCTTGTTCTAGGTTATGTAATGGTTAGAATATTGTGAAGAGCTTGTTTCATTGTCACTAAGGGAGTTTCGGATAGCAAAGCTTGTTGTTACCTAGGGTTGTTAGTTTCATTGAAGGGTAAATAATGTTACACTATTAATCTATTGTTGTAAAAAGGTGATAATGAACTGAAGAACTGAAGCTATTTATTCATTGTTTATTCTTATTAGTTTATTCTTGTTAATTTAGTTAATTAATTCAAAATCCCCTTTTCATTAGAAATCATAGGATAAATCACTCTCTGTGGCTTACTTACTACTGTGCTAATTGTTTAAATTTGTAAAGTAAAAGTGAGGTTAATTTAGGAGTGTAAACGACAGCTCCCACATCTTCTTACTTATAACTACAAGGCAATGGAACTGTTTACTCAAGTCTTAAAATTATAAATACAGTCATTTATGTCTGGCTATATTTGATATACACTTACCGATGCCTAGGCTACCAATAACACCTCACTTGTAACACTCACCTTCTGGCAACTAAAAATTTGCCTTAATAACTAGCAATACAATAGAAGCCTAGGAACCACAGATATGCACATAGACATTACAGTTAGCGGACTTACCTTCTCCCCAGCAGCAAGGATTACTAATTGACCATCCTCAGCAGGTTTTTTGCTACCTGAAACTGGAGCTTCAAGGAAATGACCACCCTTTGATGTAATTGCCTGCAGATATCAAAAGAAAGGACGAAAAGTTAATTACAAAAGGTGCCATCTTAATCACTCATTGCTCCCTATCTCACCAGAATAAGAATGTTGACTTCTAAAATCAACATAAGGTTTCACTTTTACATATCCTTCAACTTTGCTAGTCCAAAGTAAATCACAGGGGAACAGATAATGGAAAAACACAATCAAACAGTATCACAAGCATGCAAAATTTAAACCTCACTAATCTTTGATGATGTATCAGCATCAACTGTTGACATGTCAATGTAACCTTTTCCGCTGCACATTTGCTCAAGAACACCATCTTTATCAAAAACCACCTAAGTAATAACCAATACAGCATTAGCATAGATAGTTTGACACCAATATTCCAACAACAAACTTTCTTTTACTAACCGAGAGAGCTGCGACAGGATCAGATAACATTGCAATGGTATACTTGCACTTCTTTAGTACTGCTCCAGGAGTTTCTCCGATAGAAGCGCCATGCTCCAGCAGCTCATCACACTACACACGCAAGAAGTTTATGAAGATAACAGCCTTTTGCATTCACACCATGATAAATGTATAAAATAGTAGCTCAGCATTCAAGTTCAAGATGGATCAGCACTTCAGATTTTCTGCCTTAGTTAACCAGAAGTGAAGTACAAGATATGCAAGTGTATAGATAGAACTTAAATCAGTGAGGTATCACAAGTCAAACAAGCAAACATGTTATGCAAAAGACTAGTATGTCGCTAGGAAAATGATATAAACATGTTGACATGACGAAGTTGGATTGTGACTAACGTGATAGAATAATAGAGCCCGAGTTCCTCCTTAATTCCAACCTATCTCATGTATCCACATATGTCAACATTTTTTTATCGACATAAATTTGTTGTCATATGTAGCAAGGACTCAATGTCGCTATGTTAGTAGTATGACAAAAAGAAAACTTGAAAGTCCACATATCAAAAGAGTTACCAGCGAGTATGTGCATTCTAGTGTGCCTCTTCTTGTGGGAGATACCAAAAATGCAGGTGCCATTATTGTCAATGTATTCAAATATAACAATCACATTTGGAATTGGAGTTAATACTAAAATAAATGCTCCCAAGAATGCATGAGCTGAAAATTTCTTTATCAATTAGATAAAATTATCTATCTGGAATTAAGGGGGTCGCAGCATACAAACATGTTGGGTTTGATATTCCTTATTTTTAACATATTTTCCCCTAGGGAACTGTTTTCATGGAGCAGGATAGAAAATTTCAGCATTTATGTGGAGTATCAGAAACCAAGCGATTCGTTGGCAAGATGAAGACCTGTATTGTAATTTACTTAATAAAAATTATACTTGAATAGTCTCAGAACTTGGTTCATTCATGAAGTTCAAGTTCCAAACAGGTAACAGATGCATGTTCCAAGGAAGAAGCAAAAAAGAAGACCTTGAATTGATAGGAGGTAATCTTGAGATGATCAAATTATATTCTTGATCAGGTCCTCATAATACATAAGCAACTACACCTCTTATTATTCCTTTGCAAAATGACAAATATATATATATATATATATATATATATATATATATATATATATATATATCACAAACTTTTGTGGAATTCATCCATTTCAATTAGTCGCGAACCACTCACAAACATGTCATCATCAACTTTATCATGTTATCTGGCTTTCATTTATAATTTCCACAATCCAACTTGGGTCGAAAGTATATGTAACAGTATTAGATTTAACACTAGACACAATGCAACATATTTTTATGAATCAAGCCCATATAAATATGAAACAAAATTGAACTTCCACATAATAGTAAGAATTAAGAAAACGTGTTTATCTGTTGAATTAAAATGTTTAGGGGTTCGTTCACTTTTATGTTTCTTCCTCATATTTTTGTCTCCATGTGCTTTGGGTGTAATTTGTTTTTGCTTGTTTCTTCCATATTCCAGGGAACAATATGCTACTGCTGAAACACGGAAGAATTGAAATATATTTTGACTAGTGAAAATATAAATCAAGTAACACTGTTTGGTAACCAATGTTTAAACATTATTTTTATTCTATTGTATTTAATAAAAATAATAATAAATTGTTAAATATTGTTGTTAATAAGATCTGATATATATAGTTAAGTTAGAAGTGAAAACATAAACAGTTTTCATACGGACCCTTAGTTAGTAATGGTAACATAAAACGACAACACAAAACCCACCAATCATTCGACAATCAATATACACAAAAACAGAATAAACGTAAACATATATATACACATACATACATACATACATACATATAAAAAGAGAGAAATAGAGAGAGAGTATAATACCCTAGAGAGGGTGCGGTTCCAAACAGTGAGCTTAAAGCCATGGCGGAGTAAGTTCATGGCCATTGCCTTACCCATAATACCCATCCCTAAAAACCCTATTTCCACCATTTCCTTCTTCTTTCTACCTCCTCCTGGAATTCAACGCTATCTCTCTCCCTATCTGCTCTGTTAGAATAATTTGTTTATCCTACCATAAAGATACTACTGAATAAATTAATATTACTGCTCTTTTCTGTCACACTCCACTATGCATTTTACAAATCAACCGAAAATGTTTGGTGATATTTTATTTATACTTTACTTTATTAGTAGTAGTAGTATAATAATACCAGTCATTACTCCCATCCGCACTGGATTGGTCTATTTACGCCACGTCAGCTTTGCTAGAAGCCACTCGTTGCGTTGGGCATGGCTTCCCACTGTTGTGGGACTGGGACTGGGACTGGGACTGGGAGCTCAGCTGGCTGACTCTGAGGAAGTACTAATCTCCCAAGTTGCCCAGTTTCATAATTAACTACTCTCCCTCCGGCTCTTCCTTATATTTTGTTTTCTACTATAATACTCCTCTACTAGTTTCAGTGAAAATTTAATTTATACTCCTTATTTTTTTACTACCAATGTGTATCAGTGAAAATTTAATTTATACTCCTTATTTTTTTACTACCAATGTTGTAAGTATTAATTACTTAATTTTTAATTTTGATTTTTTATTATTTTTTCTTCAATAAATAATATATTTTTTTTAATACAAGCGCAATATAAATAATTAATATTATATTTAATTTTATACAATTATTTCTTTAATACTTCTTTAATACTTGTGAAGTTATCTCTCCGGGCTCTCCTATGGACATACTCTTTGACCCCAAATTCAATGGCTACAGCTGAAAGAAAGAAGCTGGTCCTACAAAGCCAAAATCCTTAAAAGCTCCTCCTCCTGCCAAGCATGCACGACACGACCTGACCTATTCACTCATTCACTCATTCATTTCCCGGATGGACTTCCTTCTAATTCTGCTCTTCTGTTGTCAAAGTTGGAACTTACTGTCTGGACTCCTCCACTTCGCTCCAAATATCATATAATCATCACCCGCCCATTTGTTGGTTATCGTTGATAATGATGTACAATCCTTCCATCCACATTCATGTACCCACTGAGTTGCACCCACACTTGGAATCCAACTCAGCCACCTATATGAAGGCATCCCATCCCATCCCATCCCATCCCATGTAAAGAGACACATACAAGATATAAAAGGCATTTCTGCTGATCACCACCTCCCTCTGTTTATCATGCACTTTCTTCTCTTGGAAAATCAATTCCTAACAACTAGTATTATTATTTCATAAGAATTATCAACCCAAATATAACATACACAGTTCGGTTTTCAGCTTTCAGCTTAAAACATTTTCTACACAAGCACAGAATACCAACCCCGGTTTTTTACTGATCACCCGTCAGAGTTCATAAAAATACAACAATTTCTTGATCAAGCTGTCAAAGTATACTATAATCAAACATCAACTTCCAAGTGAAGTCGTGATTTGCAAGTTAGGTGTTAGAACAGGCATTTTGCATTCTGCACTGCACGCTTAAGTTCACTCAAAAAGTCCATCTGCAAACCAGAAGAAGATCCAACACTGGCCGATTGGGACATCAACTGAAGACAATGCATAAAAAGCAATTGTGAGTGAGTGTGAGTGTGAGTGTGAGTGTGAGTGTGTGAGTGTGAGTGTGAGAGACAGATCATAATGAAAATTTTATTTTTTACCTGATGAGGAAGTCTAAAGTGCCCCCATGCTGATGCACCACTTCTTGAATACATTACCGGCCTTTCTGGAAAATAGACAAAAAATACTAACTGAATAAATAACGCTGCCTATCATGTTGTTAATATTTCAATTTCGCGTTCATTTGTCATCGAAATTCTTAGAAATGCTCTAGATAGGGTAATATTTATGCACCTTAAATCAAATGAAAATATTATTTTACAAGGGAGATTAAAGAACTATCCTATCTAGTATTATATCCAAGCTCCATCTCTTTTTCCATTTCAGCAAAGAAAACAAAGGTTCTTACTCATGAGAAGGCAGTCAAGTTCTTGAATATAAAATGCTTCAATATAAAATACATGTTCTTTGTGGAATTTATGTGTCATGAGTACTACTGAAAAGAAAAACCCCATGACTCAATCTATTTGTTCTTATATGAAAATGTTGAAGGTAAATAGCCAAACAGCCTACAAAAACAAGCGTTTGGAGGTTTAAAATGTTCTTTTACTCACCAGCTAAATCTATTGATGGATTATTGTACTCATTAATAGAAGCTGCCCAGCCTGTGTCAGAAAATAAAAAGAGGAATGGTAGTCAGAAAAAATACTTTTAAAAATGAAGGGTTGTCCAGAAAAAGTGGAATCAAAAGTCATCTCAGACAGATTGATTCTTCAGTTCCACCGAAGCGCTTCTAGGAAAGAGAACTCATTTTTTTCCTTCCTCTCCCTTTCACTTGCAACAAAAAGGAAATATAACTGATGCAATAATGCTATTAATAGTGTACCCAAAAGAAGAGAATAAAATATAGAAACGCAATTTGAAACTTACTTTTGCTATATCAAGGAGATCATATAAAAGCCAATGGCGGTACACAAGTTCAACAACACATATTTTGTGAAAAGGTAAAAATGTTCACTGAAATGGATTGACGAGACAATCCATTAATAAAGCATAATTTTCTACAGAACCAGAACACAATGATAGTGACTCAAGTGACAGCTAACTCTGTACTCAAACCAATTCCAGTAATTGGGGCTTTTATCCGTGAATCTTGTTTCTCATTTCAATATAGCAAAGATTTGTTGAACAATTTGACATCTAAAATTTCTCCATGTCTACTCTAAACTTCAAATATATATTTCTTCACAAGCCTACATGGCCTGTGTGAAAATCCCCAGTGCGACCATTCAGGGGTATGTGACCCAAAGGACCAAGTCAAGGTATAGGAATTACATTTTGGGCTTTAATTTACTGGCCCATCAAATGCTAAAGCTTTTTGTATATATGGTATAATGGTATCAATCCCATTATTAGGAATGTGCAGTGTACACAATGCGTTTGGAGCAATTTTGTCCCAGCCGCTACCACAACCGCCAGTGCAGTTGCATGTTGGTGTGGTTTAGTTGTGTGGTTCCAAAAGAGAGAATAGGAGAGTTTGCACAAGTTAAAGTTTCAGGTGGAATAGGAAAGAAACTCTAATAGTTAGAAATTCCAAAAAATAATAATTAAAATTTACTGTTTAGGAATTCCTGCTATAAAAGTTTTAATGTATTCTCCAATTCTTGTGGTGAGAGGCAGATTATTTTTATTTATTTATTTAATTTATTTATTTTATTTGGGGGGGAGACTTGTGGAGAGAGAGTAAGGTCTGATAATACTAGCAGACGGGTTAGGGTTTGAGAGAGGAGTCATCGAGTAACTGAGAAAGAGGGGGGGTAGAAAGGCAAGAGTATTGGGGTTACAACTAACTTATTAATTTAATTGTGAGAAAATTATTTATAGAACCAGGCTGAATGACATCATTTACCGAAAATTATATGTTATTTGGTGCTGTTTTTGCACTATAAAACCGCAACCATTGGTGTGGTTTCGTGGAATTTTGTAGATTTTTTTATATTTGGCTCAGTCCTACACACCATCTTCAGGGTTCACGTACTTCGGGGGTTGACACAGCTGCAGTCATAGCTGCTTATGTTACAAAAACAACAGTAATAACTGTGAAAGAACTCAAGCAGACAGCTATGGTGATCAAGATTAGAAGCATGGTATATTATTAGCAAAAGAGGTAGGGCTTACTAATGGATATGGAGAATTTGGGTTGGTTGGTTGCTCAATGGTTAAGCATAGGCGATTTGCCAAAGGTGCTCCATTTGTTAGGAATTCCAGAGAGACGAATATCAAAAACATTTCAAAGCACAGAGTATATAGAGAAAGAGAACAAAAAAGAGAAGGAATGAACTATCACGATTTATATTAATTTCTAGCAAGCGTTGGTAGAACAGCTCCAGTAAACAAATCTTGCACGAAAGTATCATGCTTGTATATGTTAACATTTTAGAATGCACCAAGTTGTCGTATGCTTTGTAATTGGGTAGTATGGGTCCTTTAGAGCATAATTTTTTTGCATTTCATGCTAAATGCCTAGACCAGATATGTTTTTTCAAAGAGAAAGATAGTATAATAGCTGAGGACGACGAAAGATCCTCATCGTCTGCACACATTGCAGATGTACTTTAGATTCTAAAATATAAGTCATAATGTACTCATGTTACTCTATTCATATTACTGGTGGAAAAGTACACAAATACTGCATGAATGCTCAACTGAACATTTAACAAATAATTAACTAGTATGCAGTTGAGACTTACGGTCATTCAAAAGCTGAAAAGCTTCACTGCCACAACATCCGTGCAAAGATATCAACCTTGCATGAGAATTCTCATTCACAAGAATGCTGCTGCCTGCATCCCTGTAATCTACAGTAGGAACACTTCTTGATGCAGTAACCTGATTCTTCTCTCCTTCATTTGCATAAATGCTTGAACGATCTAATCTATCTGCAGAAAAAAAGTGGAGATTATTCAGCATAAAGATTGTTAAATCAATATAGTGATTCATAACTGAATGCAGCACCAAGTGTCCTGCTTCCTACACCATACCACATAATAACTACCCCACACAAACACACTGACGCACAACAAATGTGCACGAATAAATCCAAAGGGATGCAGCTTAATTGTTGATGAATAAATTTTTTCATAGTTTCCAGACCATACTCTAGATTCCAGATAAAATATGATCTAAATAATTACAGGGGGAGACAAAGGGGGGTATCATTCTCAAATGGCGGAGGGTCATATTTTTATCTTACTTCCGTCTTCTTTAAACATTAGAAGATAGTCAGAATTCAGAAAGTAGAAAATATACAATTTGTAGCTATGACCACTAAACTAAAATTTTAGGGTTCTTTTGCTATTCTTACAACTTGTGATCTGAAGGTAAAATGCCACACACTCGTCATCCAGAGCTTTCATTGCAATACTCACCTATTTCCAGTTGGATAAGACTTCTTTTCACTTTCTATCATTTCTGTCAGGGTTACAAGTTCAAGATCATAGGTTGAAATTTTCTTTATAGATTGTTATACAGATGTTTTGTATCAATTGCCACTAACTGGATGTTCAAACAAGAAATCAAACAAATCACCTAAAAATCAGGTCAGCCAGCACTATTTGTAAATTGTACCACTAGTGACAGATACCGAGGAGATTTATGGAGGAAAGCCCATTCTTAAACAGCATCTGAATGTTAATGGATCCGAAGAGTGACTCTCAAGTCTAAACCAAAACATATTGGGATTCACTATTTAGCAGTGAAGAGATGTGGGAAGAGGGTCGGGTGGAAAATGCAGCATCAACCCAAGGGGCTAGGATGATTAAATAATTTCACACTCACTTTATTAATCCTTAAAATGTAATGATTTCTGTCTACACTCTCCGGGTTTGATGAATGATGCAAAGAGTTTCAAAATCAAAAAACTCTTAAAAAGGTTTCTAAATGTTAGAATGTTGAGACAACCACGTCTTGACGTGGTTTGACATGAGAGGGAGAGAGAGAGAGAGTCTTGATGGGCAAGTGGTTGTGGAGAAATGCTGAGGAAGTAGGTCACTTTGGATAAGAGCAGTGAATGGTGAAAGCAAAGTATGGAAGAAATCACTCTGATGGTGTGGCACATATCATTCCCTCAAGTTTGGAGAGGAGGGATAGGGGTCCAGTGCAAGAAGCTCTTAGCAATATCAAAAAAAACAACCCAAAAACTGAAATAAGACAAGCTAATGTTATCATTTACACGACTAAGTCAAAAGTAACAAGAGTAAGGAGTGAGTTTAAATCTCAAATATCTATATGGTACAACATTACACAAGTGAAACAAATTATACAAGTGGAATGTAAATCAAATTACATAGAGCTTTCCATCTCGTATGTTCTCTGCTATCTAGCAGCTTAAATTAAAAACCTAACCCAAGTAATATAGATCTATTCACTTTTTTTTTCATCTGTGGTTTCCCAGTTAGGCTTTGAATCTAGAAAGGATACAGAAATAGATTAAGAATCCACTTCAAATTCGAAACTCATGTATAGATAGTATTAAGATGAGCTCATTTTTCATGCCTCCATATGCTTCAAAGATATTACTTTTGTTATTAGAGTTACAAATAAGGATGGAATAATAGAGGAAATAAAATACAAAGTGTATGCAACTGCCAAAGGACAACTAAAACCCGAAACAAAATCCAGCATCGAACCCCAACACACATACGTAAGATTACAAAAATGGTAATACCATTTTTCAGCTACAAGTAGAGAGAAATGATAAATGCATCCCCAATCAAAAATAAAGAAAAGATTACAATTTGGCAACATGGGGTTGAGAATTGAATTAAATCCTTTGTTTTGGGATATCTAGATATGGTTCTGTGTTTTATAATAATTTATGAAACATTCATTTGACTGAACAAACTTGCTTCAAGTTGGACTTCATACATATATTTATGCGGTAGTACTAGGTAAGATATGAAAAAGCCTAATTACCTCCTCCAGATTTGCGCCTTCCTAGAGAACGGTTCCTGCGCGAAAGGAAAGAAGCATTCATAACCACGCTTGAAAAATAATGGACAAAAATCAAAAATCCAAATCAAGGTTTAATTAGAGAGACAGGGAGAAAAAAAGAAAAGCGAGGACCTTTGATTAGGAGGAGCATAGCGCTTGATGGTGGCGATGTTGGCTGTGGATGATGAATCGCTGCTGCTGCTGCTGCTGCTACTAGGGTTTTCCAGCATTTTCTACTTCTCTCTCCAACACCAACACCAACACCAGCACCAGCACCAGCACCACCAATTTATTATGTATAAATGGCTGAAATTAGAACATGGGGAGACTTCTCAACTTTCTTACTGGTTAATATATGTAGTATTCTTGATAGAGATACATACGTGCACTTCCGGAGATAGAAATTTCAACAATTCGATTCAACGATACATAGCTGATATATCCTGTAGAGACTCGTCAAGCAAAAGTATCACGCGATCTTCAAGAGCGTGGAGGTACATGCCAGTTATTTTGGGCATATATATATTTAATAGAGGATCCATAAATCCACGACATAAAATAATTGTTATTTTCATGGATATGGTATTATTTTTTTAATTCATTTTAAATAATTGTTTTATTAAAATATTAATCGAATACTGTCATTTAAAAATTTATTTTTTTTTAAAAAATGTGTATCAATTAATTTTGAAAAGTTATTTGACAGACAGAATAATTATATTAGCATCATCAATGACTGCACATGTTCATAGATTCATTCATAGTCAACTCTTCTCTACATTCTACTTTTGGGATGGCAAGTTAAACTTGCTTCAAAAATATTTTATTTTATCTGTAGTTTAAGAAATAAATAACCCCTGAATATTAAAATGGTCATGTGCATTATTCTCCGTCTGAAATGCGAAATTGATTTGGGAGAAAATCATAGACATATAGTTAGTTAGTTAGTTAAGGTGATGGGGGACGAAAAAAAGCAGGCAGGCAGGCGGCAGCAGATTGACCAAACTTTGAATTAACTGTAAAAGACCACAATACATAGAATCAATCGACCAATGTAGAATTTATGGAGTAAGAATTGCCCAAATCCATCTCTAAAAGTCTCAAGTACTAACATATACATACTAGTAGTAGCCTTCATCTGGTTCATAACTACATATGAAACAACATTATCATCACAAACCAAAAGAAATTGGACAAAAATCTTCTGATAATCATGGCCGGCCGATTAACAAGTCTGATCTCCAATAATGCATGCTTACTTTACAACAACCAGAGATGGACTCCAATAATGCATGCTTACTTCCACGTGCTTGCGTTGTTTCTTTGGCATCCAAAATCAATTTACAGCAGCAAGGAATGTATAACACACACACACATGCTTAGAGCTTATGTTTCTCTTTTCTCCCAAAAAATTATTGGTTTCAAGTTAAAGAATAATATCACAGCATTTAAAAGAGCTCCTCTGAATTGAACTTGTTCCAGGCCTCCTATTTGACGCAACAAAAATAATATGAGGCCAAATGCAATAGAAGAACAAATAATTAAAGATATATATATAAAAAAAGGATTAAAGAAACCTTTGATAGAGCTAAAGAAAGACGACAATTTCAGAGTATAAAAAATTCAACAAAACTTGAGGATATAAGAAGCAAATTTGAGAATGTACATACACAAGTACCTTAAGCAGGTCGAAAACCTTCTCAGCAATATATTTCTGTTGAAGATTAGCGCCCTTTTGCTGCACCTTATCGGGATGGATGCACAAAGTTGCCTTTCTATAAACCTTTTTAACCGAGGCACCCGTAATCAAATCAGTCAATGATACAGGCTGCCAACCGCATTCAGGCCAAAGCACCTAAATCACCATTCAAGAGTATGCAAGTTGGTTTCTCTTTAACAATTTTACAAGTTAATTGAATAATAGGCCAAACAAGGCCGCTTTGAAAAGATTATACACAAGATAGAGATTAACACACACATATTGCAATGTAGATAGAAGGGCACGCAGGTTTCCCTCTTTCCCAGCAGCCCAACGCTTTATCTCAAAATCTAATGTTTCGGCAATTCTCTGAAATAAATGCAAATCATGATCAGACACATTAGTAAGCAACATTTGATGTCGTATCAATATAAGTGAAACCCACACACAACAGTAACTAAACACTCTTTACAGTTATTTCTTTTCTATAAATATTAATAGCTTTGTTATTTACCGTATATGGGAATTTCTCTTTCCCATATGCATAAATACATTACTTTACCTAAATTACATGTCCCCTACATATAACATAAATCCTTGCGCATCAAATAAATAAAAAAGTTCTTTTGATTAATAAAAAATATAAAAAATGAGAATGCAAAATGATAAAGTAACAAATAAATTATGTAGCACCAAAAATAAATAAACCATACAAGTGCATAGCATTTTTATTCCCATGTTTTATGAACTATGACAAATATTTAAGAAAATACATATGCCGTATGCACAAAATCTTAATCTTAACCCCCTGTGCAGCCAGACCACAAAAAGAAGGAAACTACATTAATAATATCACACCTTAGTTACGATATATCATCACTTATATACCCAAGATAAGATTGAAAAAATGCAAGGAAAAAAAGAAAAAGAAAAAAGAGTAGCCCAAATTAGAATACTGAACTTTGAAGTATATATGTGCATGTGAATGTAGACAAGGAAATTGGGTGGATAACGAAATTGACATATGAAGGTATGATGTTGACAATTTTTTCACCTTTTCTTATTTATAAGATAAAGAATAATTTATATTTTTTAATTGTCCGTCATTTAAAATGGAAATAGCAGATCTGCTGTATTAGTTAAGCAGATGGACAAAGAAATGTATTGTGAGATATGCTTTAATTGCTTACATGTCTTTCTTCCTGATCCCTCTGAGTTTGAAGGTCACGTTGGTTCTTTTCAGCCAGTGCTCTAGCCTGAGAATGAAAATTCAAAATCATAAAACTACAAAGCCAAACTGCATGTGAAGTGAAGAATCTTCAAAAAAACAAAGAACTTGCAGGAAAAAAAACGTACCGCACGCTCCTGAGTGCGTTGATGGCGTTCCAGTCTAGCTCTTCTTCTTTCTTCAGTTTCCCCTTCAACATCCTGGAATTCTCCGGTTGATGGAGCAGCTTTTGCAAGCAAAGTTTTCGGAAGTAGCAATGAGAGAGAAAGTGGCAGAAGAATAAAAACATGCAAAAGTTAGGAATGAGATTGATGATACCTCCAAAAATTGAGCTAAGATCATCCACAATATTAGTGGTAGAGGATGCTCTCTTCATGTTGGATGAGACTCCGCTTTGGGATGTCTTTCCTGTACCATCAGGCCCTCCCTGCTCTGAAATTGTGGATCCAATGAAGGGTCCTGAAAATATGGGGAACATGAGGCAAATCACAAAAAACTACACTAGAAGGAGACTACCTTTTATGGTAATACAGCCTATCTTACTCACAGAAGAACTTGCCCTTGGCCTCGGCGCACTGCTTGGTCGAGAACCCATGCTGAAAAAAGATTCAAGGTCATTATCATTCTTTTGTTGGTTAGTCCTAGCTGCAGCAGTAGCAGCTGCCCTTTCTCGCGCTTCTGCAGCAGTCCTCTCTCTCACTGCAGCAGCGACCCTATCAACGGCAGCCCGTTCTGCTCTACGCATTGCATCTGCTTCAGCCCTAGCAACAGCAGCTTTTTTCCTGTGCTTCTTTTCTCTTGCTTCTGCATTTGCCCTTTCCCTAGCTTCTGCAGCAGCCCTTTCTGCTCTGTCTCTTGCATCAGCTGCTGCCCTCTCACGGGCTTCAGCTTGGGCTCTCTGAACTGCAGCTCTCTCAGTTTTAAGGCGAGCATCAGTAGCTGCCCTTTCACGAGCTTCCTTAACTGCTCTTTCACGAGCTTCCCTAGTTGCCCTTTCCACAGCTTGTCTAGCCCTTTTCCTTTCAATCTGTCTTGCTCGCTCATTCTCAAGTCTCTTTCTTTTCTCTCTCTTCCTCCTCCCGTTCTCTCTGTCGCTGCTCATGATTCAATCTCTGCTCGTTTTCCCTAAATTCTTGCTCCAGTATTTCTTGCTCATCTTTTTCCAGCTGCACACCTTCTTTGCTCCTATCAGCTTTTGCATGTTCTCTTTCTCTTACTTCCTTAGCATGCCTAAATTTTGCCTCAGCTCGATCCATAGCTTCCTTCATAGCAGCAGCAGATGATGCAGCAGCAGAGTTTGTGTTAATGTCTTCATTAGAATGAATATCAACATTTTCATTGACATTTATTACGGTTCCTAGCCATGGAAAAATCTTCAAGTTCACCTATTGATGAAACCGTGGGATTTTAGCTGCAGGACGGAAAGGTTTAGGACTTTGTGAAGATTGAGCAGAATTTGTGGAAGAAGCAAACTCATTAATTTTGTTTCTTGCATTGAAGTATAAAAACCTCTTTCAGATTTTACAGTGTGTCTAGGTATTGGAGGAGGGGGTCTTGAAGGTGGTGGAGCATTTGTGGGTTGTGTAAAAAGAGGAATCTCTGATACAGTGAGCCACACATCATCAGATGAATGCAAATGTTCTTCTGATCTGGGAGGCATGTCTGCCTGAGAATTTGCCTCATTAAGATTAGCATTTACATATGAAGGGAAGAGGCACTTTGACCAAATGATTTCTGAGAGTCGTTGGGACAGTAGACATGTCAAAATGGTTTGATGAGATTCCTGATTTTTATCAACAGGCATCTTCCTTTGTGATTGGCTCTCAGAATAATAATTAAAAGGTGATCTCCCGAATGCTTCATTACCAGCAAAATCTTGTGCCTTCCTCATGCTTGATCCTGCCCTAGAGGGGCTCCCACCATTTCCCATATTATTCTTCTCAGATGAATGTGCAGGCACAGACTTTCTTAAACCATCAAGCAAATCAATATCATCAAATACTCCTCCACTTACAGATGATATATCTGGCTTTTTATTTACCGAATTACTCAGCTTACCAATCTCTTCCAGAGGATCATTGGAAAACCCTTGCGATGAAACCCCAAGGGTTGATGTTGATTGACTTGATTCTAGTACCTCAAATGGGTCATCCAGCACTTTAGATGTTTGATTTGCATTACCAGTTGGTTTTGGGGTTCGTGTTTGACTTGATTCAAGATTTGGCCTGTGCAAACAGAAAATATGGAGGAAAGTTCATGATTGGGTCCCCATTCATTGCCACACAGTTGCAAACAATGTGGGATACAGGGAGTATATTATATTACAATGACACTCCCATATAAACTTTATGGCCAAGGAAAGAACTCGTACAAAGAATGTACGATCAAAATTAATCTTTCTACAGTGTTTAAATGAGAATATTCTCTCAACTTTATTGCAATGCTTCTGCAGGAATGCTATACAAGCCATATAGTAACAATCTGCAAGTAATCATGGACAACAAATTGAAACTGTGTCCTTCACGTGTATACGTGTAGCCAATTATAAAAGATTCTCAGAAAACAGTTTTGCATTATGCACAGATGTATTAATTTTGAATTTCTCAACCAGAAAGAACTACACGAATAAAAAAAATTCAACTGCAATCATACTATAAAAGTCACACAAGATGAATTAGAACACCTTATCTATAGATATGAAGGCAATGTAAATATAATTTTACCTGTTACTGGGACTGCCATTACCAAAACCAGGAATCAAATTACCAAAATTTCTTGAACCCTTATTAATGTTCTCCTTGGGTTCCGCTTTCTCTACACTACCTAGATTCCCAAGAAGATCATCGAACTGATCTCCACCACCCTGTTTCCACGATGGCGAACTAATCGAGGCAAAGACATTTTCGTCGTACTTGGCGGATGCAGGCACCGACTTGGTCTTTAATCCAGGTAAACCATCAAATATGTCATCATCGTAAACTGGGACGGACGAAGCCGAATTGAACTTGTTCTTGGATTCATTCGTAGCCGAGCTCTTAAATATGGAATCGTAATCTAAGTCGGACATAGATGAGGTATTATTATTGTTGTTGTTGTTGTTGGAGCTCGAGTACTTGGGAGGTCCACCAAATACATCACTGAATTGATAGTCGGAGAACGTAGACGATGAGGTTGTTGGTGATCGGCCGGATCCGACGCCGGAAGATTTCATCGGAGCAGATTTACCGTGAGGTCTAAACCCCAAGTCTCTGGCAAACATACCAAAATCATCCATGGATGGCTTTTAATTGCGCAGATCTCGACAGAATTGCCCCTTACAATGAAGGTGTGGATCTGGAATCGGAGGGACGGGGGAAAAGAAGTCCGACTAAAATGAATCAAGTAAATGATAATAATGAAGGTATATATAGGAGTGTGTAGATAACATGGATATGGATATGAGAGAGGAAAAGAGGGCGAATAGATTAAGGTTCGGTGGCGGACTGCAGATTTCTAGTTCTTGTTTTCAATTTTCTTTTCCTTCTTCCTTGGTTCTTCCTCCTCGGTTCTTCTTCCTCTTCCTCCTCTATATCTTCTCCATTCCTGTATAAATTTGAATTTGATTTATTTTACGAGTTGACCTCAGAACTTTTGCTAAATCTTGTTTCTGCCCTCCGCTAACAAATTTCTTTCTCTTATGGCACATCATTAAATTGAATGATTTTTTGTGCCTTTTTTATACCCTCCTGCTAGACTTGGCAATGGTCCTTAACACTAATATACAACAATTAGAAAGTATTTTTAAAAATAAAAACACACAACATAATTACAAAAATAAAACAACAATGATATATTACAATTCTAAAATCACGTATCATTAACTCCCAGCGCGTCGGTTATTTTCCTTTCATATTTGTAACCAACCTCACCTAAATTCAAGCAATTGAGAAAATCAATCGGAGAAGACAAAATCAATCGGAGAGAAGGCGATCAGCGCCAAATCAATCGGAGAAGACAAGATCTTACGTCAGCCGCGACCTGACTACGATATCGAAGAAGGCGAAGCCTCTGTCGCGACTAAACTTCGTAATCGAAGAAGGCGAAGCCTCCTGTCATGACGCATCTCTAAGATCGAAAATAGCATACAAAATCAACAGCGCCTTGAGTTCGATAACCAAATCTGCGTTGATTGTTGAATACAAGATCAACATCACCTTCGATACAAAATCTTTGAGGTATGTGAGTTTAAAATTTAGAATCATATAGTTACCTATGGTTCTACAATTACTATATTGGTTACCTTTCTTAAGTTTTTTGCACTTAAAATGGTCACCACGAGTAAGAATAATGAATGTTTTGATTGCAAAATGTATTTGAAAAAATGTTGTATATTATAGTTACTAAGGTTATAAAAATTGGTTCTTTGTCTAATCTTTGTCTTGATTCTTGTTAATACATCTTGATTCTTGTGTAACATTAAGCACATCTATTCTTTGTCTTAATTCTTATCTAATGTTGTCTTGGTTCTTGCCTGATATTACTAATTAATGTTGAATTAGTTCTTGTTAATCTTTGACTTAGTTCTTATGTAACATTATTTTGGTTCTTGACTAATGTTGACTTAACTTACTTGTATAAAACTATAATAGTTCTTGTTAATCTTTGACTTGGTTCTTGTGTAAAATTATAGTCTTGACTTGGTTCTTTCTGTAAAATTATTTAGTGACTAATCTTTGACTTGATTCTTGTTAATTCGACTTAGTTCTTGGTAATGCAAACTTAATTTCTGCAAAGATTAATTAGTTCTTTGTAATATTGGTTCTTTGAAGCATATTAATGTACACTTCTATTTATATTTTTTATATTAATGGTTCTTGTTATCAACATTAGTTACATTCTTACAAAAGCTTGTCTTTAGTTGGTAACAAACAAATTATCTTTGGTTATTTTTTCTTATAAAAATGCAATCTGAGAATGTATTTATCTTGTGGTTACTAAATAAATATGTGTTGGTTACAATCTAAAATGGATTTAGTTCTTGTATAATGTTGTCATGATTAATGTATAATGTTGAATGTAAAATGCATTTTAAAATATGTTTTATACTCACAGTTCTTAAATACATATAAATTGGTTATTATTTCTTATTGATTTGGTTGTTGTATAATGTTTATATCTTTGCTTTATAATTTTAAAGTTTATTCTCTTGATATTTTTATATTAATGATTACTTATTAAATACATTGGTTACCTTCTTGCATGATTGTTGGTTCTTTATCAAGTCTAGATTTGGTTAGTATATAATCTTTGACACAGTTCTTTATCGTGTAAAATTGCAATAGTTCTTTGCATATTATTACCCCGGTTCATATTACAGTTCTTAACATTATGTAGTTTAGTTCTTTGTCGACATTAAGTTGGTTACTTTACGGACCATACGCATTATGATAACCAAAAACATCTAAAAGGTTGCTTCATCGATATCTTGGTCGGTGGAATATAAACTTTATAATCGAAATTTGATTGACAATGTTGTTGTGTATTATCTGGTTGTATGATTGACAATGCAAAATGCATTTGAAAATATGTTATATAATACGCAGTTACTAAATACATATAAATTGATTACTCTATCTTTATTTAATTTATTCTTTGTATAATATTTATTTGGTTCTTTGAATAATATTAATGTACTTATCTTATCTTGATGTTTTTATAGTTATGGAAAGATTTGATCAGTGTTGCAATTTGGTAATTTTGTCAAGTTTGGAGTGTCGGATTTTGGAGTTTTTGAGCCTAATTTCATTGGAAAGCGAATTGACGATCAAAAATCACTAGCTTTCTTTGGTGAATTGCATGGTTTTGGTTGAATTCCATCATTTAGGCCTTTAAATTTGCATATAAAAATTTGATTTATATTACAGTTACTAATATTATGTAATTTGGTTTCTTATCTAATATTGATTTGGTTCTTTACAATGTTTATTAGGTTGTTAGACAATGGAGTAGCGATAACCAATCTGACAAATTTAATTGTTTCTGAGAATATATAATTGTTTCTTTGTTAGTAACCATTAACCACATGGTTGGTAACATTTTTGATGGTGTCTGATAACCAAAATTGATGTTGATTAATATTTTAATTTTGATTCCATCATGAGTTATCAATATAAAGTAAACATATACATTGAACAATTGGTAAGCTGATTACGAAATATTTTTTGTAAATTTGGTTACCCATCTAAAATAAAATGGTTACCTCTATATTTATATTTAGTTACCAAATGGCATGGACCATTTTCAAATAACTTTTATAACTACGTAATTTAAAAGTATCCATGGGAAATTTAGATAAATGAAAACCCTACATATATACATTTAAGCACTTGATAATTGTTACGATATAATTTTTTAATTATTTTGATTCTAACAAAAACTAAAATGGTTACCCTTATATGCATGTTTGGTTACCAATTGCACCTCTTAAACTATTTTTATTTTAATATGAGATCTATAAGTGACCATCATATATATATAAATGACAAACTTGTAGATAAATAGGACATTCACACGTATACATTTAACAATTGATATTTGTCACGATCTGAAGCTTGTAACTATATGGTTTACTAATACTTGATAACCATAATGTAACATAATAAAACAGTAACCACATAATTATATGATAGTAACCAGAACAAGTTTTAATGGTAACCAAAATAAAAACATCATGTAATAAAAACCAGTTTAGACAATCCATGTATACTAAACAATTACATATTAACCAGAATAAAAAATAAAAGTATCTGAAATCCCACATTGAGGGCACAATAATAGTAGCCAAATCATAAGGTAAATGATAACAAAACATAATAAAAAGTAACCAAATAGTTATATGAAAGTAACGAACATGTTTTGATGGTAACCAAAGCAGAAACAACACAGATATATCGACCAAGTTTAATGACCCATTTATACTCTCACATGTACATTTAACCATAACTTTTTCAATAAATTTTCTAGAAGAGCATAAACCTTGTAGAATATATTTGAAGAATTTATAAAAATAATACATCAATATATCTAAGCAAATACATGGTTTATTATGACTTGGGTTTATTATTTACAAAAATAATACATCCACAAACTAATGATGCCTTAAACTTCTCAGTGACTTGGGTTCAATTTCTTGGTAATAATCTTTGGGGACTTTCATGTCACACCAATATATAACTTTTCGATTGAATTTTACATTGCATTCCTCACAGTAAAGATTCCATAGCGTAAATAAACAAAATCAAATTTACGATCATTAGTAACGAGATATAAACAATATTTATAACATAAGCGATTCACGTAGTGACCAACAAATAAAAGCATACTAACAAAATATAATATAACAATTACACACGATGGCAAAAGCAAACTATAACAAATAACTTGACATCCACATTGGTACGCCTGATAATAATTATCATATCATAATATAACATTAACCATACCATAATAAAGTAGTAACCAAAAAGTTATATTATATAATCTAATGGTGACAAAAATATAAACATGTAATCTGAAACCATTTTATGTAGTAAACAAACAGTTATATATAATATTAGCAAAACATAATTTAAAGGTCACCAAAACAAAAATATGTATACCAAAAAAATATACTAAAAAGTAACCAAACAGGTTATATCTTAGTAACAAACCATGTTTTAATGGTAACCAACACATAAAACAACAAGTAAACCAAACCCAGTTTAGTAAACCAATATATACTAAGCAAATACATTGGAACCAAAACAACATATAAAAGTAACCAAAATCCCGATTGAGGGAAAAAATAGTTTCAAATCATAAGCCAACAAAAAAAATATATCTTAATGAAGTAACCAAGCAGGTTATGTGTTAGTAACCAAAACATATATTAATGATAACCAATACATAAACAACATATATACCAAACACAATTTAGTCGACCCATATATATCTTAAGCAAATACATGGTAACGAACAACAAAAAGCAGTAACAAAATCTCAACTCGAGAAAACAAAAAATAGAATCCAAATCGAAACTAATGATAACCAAAAACATCTTAAAAAAGTAACCAAATATTTATATGATAGTAACCAAAATATGTTTTAATGGTAACAAATACATAAACAACATGTACACCAAAATCGGTTTAATCGACCATGTATCTTAAGCAAATACATAGTAATCATAACAACATATAAAAAGTAACCAAAATACCAAATCAAGGTAACAAAAATGGTATCCAGAATCACAGTATTATGATAAGCAAAACATAATGCAAAAGTAACAAAAGCGGTTATATGATAAGTAACAATAACAAAATTTAAATTAGCACACCTTTAAAAATTTTGGGTTGGAAATATCTTACGGCTATGAACTTGATGAAACACATCTTAATCACCATTTGTGATTCTTTTCCTCTTTCCATCCTTCTTCGCATATCAACCATTCTATATAAAACATAAAAACAACATAAACCCAAACAATCAATACCCATTCTGTTAGAAACATAGCGTATATATATGATCGTATTGACAATTAATTAGTAAAATGAGAATTAATGAAATTAGAACCAAACCTTAGAGAGAAACCGAAACTAGAGAGTTGGCGAGAGAAATCACGTATTCATTTGTCGAGTTGGAGAGAGAAAGTCACGTATCAAACTTTGAAAACATAGCCTTTCACGTATTGCTTTCATGACACATGACGGAAGAAGAGACGACGACAGTGGCCGAGAAGAGAGAGAGTAGTAGGGAGAGAGAGAAGTAGTAGAGAGAAGAGAGAAATAGTAATGGCGGCGGAGAGAAAGCGAAGGAAGATGAAGACTAATTTGCTTTATGTCACCCATTAATATTAATCCCTTAATTTATTTTAATTTTAATTGTATTAGGATTGAAAATAAAAATGATGAAGTGTATTATTTTTGTAATTATTTTATGACTGTATGATTTTTGTAATTATTTTCAAAAATGTACTAATATATGTAATTGTTCCTAAAAAAAATATTGCTACTTGTGGAATAAGAGTTCAAACCAACTAAGCTACAATTGTTTATTTTTAATGCAATCTTTAATATATTATTTCTTTATTTTTATTCAAATTTTATTATTCTTAAAAAATAAAACCTAAATCGTGCCTAATTTATAATATTTATAAGCATTATCATTTTTTAAAAAATTTTAATTGATTGAGACATGTAGTTAATAGAGACAAATGTATAGTAATAAAGTAATTATAAGATTTTGCAAAAAAAAAAAAAGTTACCGAGTCAGTAACTCAGTACCTTAAAGTCAAGTATATGCTATACCTTAAAGTCTCTTTCCAAATTAGACTAGTGGGGAGGAGAGAGAGTTTAGCAGGCAATAATAAATTTTCTTCTTCCTTTTTTGATCAATATAATTATTTGAGATTTAGATTGGGTGATTAAAACAAATTTAATCAGAAAAACCAGCCTGTTACAGCCCTTAACTGAAAGAACACCAATGCATAATTTTTCTTAACAGGCCAGGCCCACAAACAATAACAATTAGGGTTCTTTACATAAATATACAATAATTAGAAAGTAATTACACCATTAGTGCATCAACAAAATAATTATAAAAAGAATGTAATTAAGACTCATATTACAAAAATAGTACAATTCATATTAATAAGAAAACCTAAAATCAAGGAGAAATAACTGCCATAATTAATAATTCAAATTCGAATATTTGAGATCTAACAACAAAAATAAATTCAAATTCAAATTCAAATATTCAAATTCAAATCTTTATCTCCCTCACATACACTTTGAAATAATAGTTAACAAAGAAATAAATAAATAAATAAAATATCATACATATAAATTGGGATCATTTAGGTTTTTTACTTTTTTAGTTCTTCTTCCACGGCTTTCTCTTCCATTTACTACCACCATGAATCTCCAGTTGTCCAAAACTCCAATGAGAAGAAGAAGAAGATTCGCCCTACAAAAAGTTTAAAAATAAATAGATGTAACTTTTACTGTTCTGAATTTTTTTTATGACTATTTCATTACTCATAAATACTAAAATGGTTAGCTTTTTATGAATGGTTGGCTACCAACTACATTACATTCAAACGAAATTGGTAACTTAATAAAATTGAATTGGTTACCTTGGTCTGAAGGTTTGGCTACCAACTGCACTATGAAAAAACTACAAGTGTTGATGTAAATTGGTTACCATGGTATGAAGGTTTTGTTACCTTGGTATGAATGTTTGCTTACCTTGATCTAAAGGTTTGGTTACCAACTGCACTAAGAAAAAAATTAAATTGTGGAGGTTGATTGGTTACTTTGATATGACAGTTTGGTTACCTTGGTATGAAGGTTTGGTTACCATCATCCAGTATTTGAAGAACACATTGAACACGTCAGATCAGAATGGGCTTTTTCAATCTCATCAAACAAAATAATCAGATATGGCCTCCTGCAGACGGTTTACATAAGTGACCTCCTTCATCATACCCAACATAACCAGGTGGAGCTCCTATTAACCTTGAAAGTGCATTTTTCCTCCGCCCATACCGAACCATCCAACCTTCCTCCGCCCATACCGAACCATCCAACCTTCATAAACTACTTTCGACATGGGGAACTAACTTTGACCCACAACTACACATGTAAGACCCCAAATTATTAATAAATGAAATTTATTTTCCTATATTTATTATTTTGAAATAGTAAGGGTTGATTTGATTAATGTGGATAGTTATGGATAAAATATGCAAATATTTCAAATAAACAAGTGGTTATAAAATATTCATTATTGTCGGAGAATATTCGTTTGGTCGTGGAATATTCGTACTGTCGGGGAATATTCAGACGAAATGCGCGATCTTTTGTGGACCCATAACGGAAAGCGATTGGATGAACAAAGCGACAAATATAAGTTGTATATAAATAATTGCGTAGTTATTCACCAATTAATATTGTTGGAATACCCGGTGGTTAAAACACACTGTCTGGCGTTATTGAGCGAAGAAGGCACGCAGTATTGCACCAATTATTGATTCTTACGTAATAAGGCACTACTCAATAATTGTTACGGTAATTCTTATTCAAGTATTTTATTTTATTGATTCAATAATCACGATTGATATTTTATATTATTATTGTTTGATAAATTGTCATTACACAATATTTTCCATTATCAGACAATAATTCATATTATCGAATAATATTATTAGATAACATTATTGGCAATGTCTAGAAAGTTTTGTTTAAGGAGAGGTTTGGTCACCTAATTCAATGCTTGCAAGAAGGAGAGATCCTTATTGGAAAGCCCTCTTTCCAGGAGCTACAGTTGCAAGATCTTTGTGATTCTGTAATATTATTTATGAATAATTAATTATTGATTTATATGATGAGGAAAATATTGATTTTATGTGGATATAGATGGAGAAAATTTTTAAAGTGACAATTGTTGAAAATCGATATTTTATCTTTTCTGATAAAATAATATTTTATTATATTATTATAATATAATAATGATGATATTTTTACAATGAATGTGGGATATATGAGTATATGAGGAGGAAGAGTATTTTGTTGCAAAAGTTGTTTAACACATGTTTTGTGTGTCGGTGGACCCCATTTCTTGAATTTGAAATTTAATTATAGCTCATAAAATCGCCTTGGTTTATGGATTTTGGTCAATTTACATTTGGAATTTGGAAAAACTTTCTTCCGAAAAGTTGTAGAGAATTGAATTTCCTATAAAAATTAGCGAGATTCGAATTTTTCTGATAAAAGGGCTATTTATTATGAATTATTGAAGTTAGAAGCTCAAAATAATTAATTTTGAAGTTTTAATTATTTTAATAAGAAAAACGTTTTTACATTTTTGGGACTCATTTAACATGTGTTAGGATGGCTGAGTTCAGATTCAAGGATGCGTAGGAAGATGTGGAAAATAAATAATATTAATTTATTAAATTTTCTACTTTGGTGTTCTAAGCATTTTCCTATAAATAGGGTGCTTAGGTTAGAATTGAAAATCACACGGCTGAAGTTTTCTCTCTCTATATTATCGAGCGTATTCTTGTAAGTATTTTGAGTATACTTTGAGTATTGCTATACTCGGTTGCAAGTTCAAGTCATAGCCTATATCAGGTGTTTATTTAGAAATCTTTGTCTTTTCGAGGTAAGGGATGTTATTTTATTCGAAAATGATATTATTTCTTCAATATCATTATGCGAAATATTGGTTGGAAATTTTATCAAATTTGGAATTTTTTCATATCGAGTTCTTATTCATGAGTTCTTATTTACGAGTTCTTATTCATGAATTACTATTCACGATTCTTATTCACAAGTCTTATTCACGAAGCGTGAAGATGTTTTTTGTGAAATATCTATCTTTTAATTGCCGGAGTTCTTTATTCACGTATCTCTGGCCTATTCATTTTGAAAAATGAAATTTCTTCTTTTTGTCCAAAATATCTACTATGGATACTAGCTTTGATTGTATCCATGTTTTGATCATTCTTGAATTTTACTCCACTACGATTACTTATGAAGTATTTTTGAACTTGGATTGTTTAAAATCACGAATCCTTAATATTGTTCTTTTGTTTCACTTTGGATTCGTTTTCTTTAAAATATTTTCATCATCCTCGGTCCTAAATGATGATATTCTTGAATATCTTTGGCCCGTAGTACAAAGATGAATGATTTCTTGATGAATATCTTTTGGCCGTAGTGCAAAGATGAGCAGTGTTGAGATGAACATAATAGAGTGATTAATATATCTTTGGCCGTGGTCTGAAGATGAACATGTGTTTAGATGAACACCTGTAGTGCAAAGATGAATATTTGATTCCAGATATATATTGATTGATGTTACAGGGATAAAATATTGACGATGAACTTTTAAATTCATATATAAAAGATAGTAGTTTGCATTGTCTACTTAACTCTTCTAATGAATTGTTGTTTTCGCTGCAGTTGTTGATTTAAAACTAGTTGTCTATTTTATTCTATTAGATTTTTCCTTGTTGAAGACTAAAGATAATTTGTTGTATATTATCTTAGTCATAATATTCTTTACTTGGCTAATTGAGCTCACTCTTTTCCTTTTTGTTCTATTTTTCTTCTCAGGAGGCGAGAATGTAGTGAGTACTAGTCAAGGTATGGAATGAAGGTTCTAGAGAGAGTTGTTTAATAGTCCTCACCATTTTTGTAAAATAATGTATCAATAATTATGATGGGGATTTATTTGCGTGTGCATATTGTCTAGATGGCAATATCTGTGACGCCCCCAAAATAGGTATACATCACCCATTCTGAGTTGTCAATACATGGTACAGAAATAACTACAACTTTATTATTACAACGGAAGAAGCTGTGAGTTTGAATACAAATATTATCTTACAGACAATATCTATACCCAAATAAATCCTCATCACATTTATTGATACATTATTTTACAAAATGGTGAGGACTACTAAACAACTCTCTCTATAACCATCATTAGTACACTCGACTACCGTGCTTTCATTTACATTCTCGCCTCCCGAGAAGAAAAATGGAACAAAAAGGAAAAGGGTGAGCTCGACTAAATAAAAAGAAGAATATTATGACTAAGATAATATACAACAAAATTATCGTTAGTCTTCAACGAGGAAAAAATCTAATAGAATACAATAGACAACAAGTTTTAAATCAATATTCACAATGAAATAATAATTCATTAGAAAGTTAAGAGAGAATACAAACTACTATCTTCTATGTATGAATTTTAAAGTTCATCGCTCATCTTTTATCCTCGTAACATCAATCAATATATATCCGAATCAAATATTCATCTTTGCTTCTGAAAAAAAAAGATATTCATCGATTGGTCATGTTCATCTAAACACATGTTCATCTTTGACCTCCGGGCCAAAGATATTCATCAGAAATCATTAATCTTTGCACTACAGGCCAAAGATATTTCATAATATCATCATTTAAGACTGAGGATGATGAAAAATATTTTTAAAGAAACGAATCCAGTGAAATAAAATGACAAGGATTAAGGATTAAGGATTCGTACTTTGTTTTATCCACGTCCAAAAATACCTCAAAAATAATCATAGTGGTGTAAAATTCAAGAATGATCAAAACATGGATACAATCAAAGCTAGTATCCAGAATAGATATTTTGGACGAAAATAAAATTTTTTAATTTTTGATGAATAGTCAGATTCGTGAATAAGATCAGTATCGTGAATAGTCCAGAGTATCGTGAATAAGTAACCCCGACACTAAAAGTTCCAAAACCTCGGATCAATATTTCAAAGATAATGATATTGAAGAAATAATATCATTACTGAAAGAAATAATATCCCTTACCTCGAAAGATTTATACTTCTAGCTGAAACATCGGATATAGGCTATGACTTGAACTTTCACCGTATAGCAATACTCAATGTATACTCAAAATACTCACAAGAATACGCTCGATAATATAGAGAGAGAAAACTTCAGTTTCTGGTGTAATTTTCAATTTTAACCTAAGCTCTCTATTTATAGGAAAATGCTTAGAACCAAAGCGAGAAAATTTAATAAATTAATAATATATATATATATATATATATATATATATATAATTATCAAGCCCACTTTTACCAACTGATTCAGATCATTTCTAACACATGTACGCCTACTTAATTGCAATAAAAAACGTTTTTCTTACAAAAACATTTTAAACTCCAAAAATCAATTATTTCGGAACTCTGAAACTTCAATAATTCATGATAAATAGATCTTTTGTCAGAAAATTCGAATCTCGGGAGTTTTTATAGGAAATTCAATTCTCTACAACTGCGAAGAAAGTTTTTCCAAATTCCAAATGTAAATTGATGAAATCCATAAGCAGGCGATTTTCACATTTATAATCAAATTTCAATCAAGAAATGGGGTCCACCGACATGTTTAACATGTTTTAAACATTTATTGCAACAAAAATACTCTTCCTCCTCGTATATACTCATATATCCCACATTCGTTGTAAAAATATCACCATTATTATATTATTAAAATATAATAATATATTTAAATGAATTATTTTATCGAAAAAAGATAAAATTTCAATTTTTCAACAATTGTCACATTAAAATTTTCTCCATCTATATCACATAAAATCAATATTTTCCTCATCATATGAATCAATAATTAATTATTCACAAATAATATTATGGAATCACAAGATTTAACAACCGTGCGGTTCGGGAAAAAAAGGGGTTTTCAATAAGAATTTCTCACTTCTTGCCGCAATTAGGTGACAAACCTCTCCTTGATGTAACTTCCTAGACATTGCCAATAATGTTATCTAATAATATTATTAGGATAATATAAATTATTGCTTCGATAATGAAAAATATTGTGTAATGACAATTATGAAACAACAAAGATATATAAAATATCGGTAAGCAACAATTATTGAATCAATAAAATAAAATCTTCGAATAAATAATTATCGTAACCATTATTGAGTAGTGCCTTCTTACGTAAGAATCAATAATTGGTGCAATACTGCTGCAATCTTCCGTGTTTTAACCACAAAGTATTTTAACAAAGATTAATTGATAATAACTACGCCTAGATTATTTTTAAACAACTTATATTTGTCGTTTTCTTCATCCAATTGCTTTCCGTTATGGGGCTACACATGGTCGCTGCGTCGTATTATGAATATTCCCCGACAAGATTTAATATTCCACGACCAAACGAATATTCCCCGACAACAATGAATATTTTATAACCACTGCTTATTTTGAAATATTTGCGTATTTAACCCATAACTGTCCACATTAATCACATCAACCCTTACTATTTCAAAATAATAATTAGAGGAAATTAAATTTCATTTATTAATTATTTGGGGTCTTACAATATCTGTATTTAAACTCACAGTTTATATGTTGTAATAATAAAGTTGTAGTTATTTCTGTACCATGTATTTGGTGACTCATAATGGGTTGGATGGAATGGACCTATTTTGGGGGCGTCACAACACAGACTATCACATCATAGCCCAATTATAAACCAATAAAACAATCACAAAACCTTAAAAAAAAATCTCAAATTCAGAAGCTCAAAATACAATCCTCACCGCCGCTTAATTCAAAGATCTTCTACCAAACTTGATCAACCGTCATTACAAAACAAAATTGCATTTAATCCTTCAATTCTGCACTAATTCAATTTTCCAACAAACAAAGTCAAAAGCAGCACAACTTGAAATTTAACTCAGCCCCGCAATACTTAACTACTAGATGAACAATAATTCGATTCAAAATGAAACAATACGCTCGGCCAAATTCTGTAAAACAATTGCAGGCAAACATAGTACACAAAGAAGTTCGTCAAAGTAAAGAAAATTCCATATATACACACACTATACCATGGGGAAGTAATGAAGTTGTTCTAGATAAGGAGAGAGAAGAAGTCATGGGGATAACTAATCCCTAAATTAAGGAATCCTAATTGCATACTAATTTCCTAAATTAAGGAATCCTAATTGCACTAATATTGTAAATAAATATAAAATTGTATTAATTGTGTAAATATTTTATGAGTACACTATTATTGTAATTATTTTCAAAAATGTAATAAAATATATAATTCATCCTAACAATTATACTGACCCGGTGACTGATTAGGCAAACTCAACACACAAGTACAGGAACATGAAGGACTCAACACACAAGTACAATAATTTGTGGACGAGTTGTAAAGTAATTATAAGTTTTTGCAAAAAAAAATAATAAAATAAGGAAGAAGTCCGCTGAATTCGGCCACTGCCCGAACCCAACCCGAACCCACGGACTTCATAATAAGCATCCCATCAAAACCAAGAGCTATTTTGGCGTGAGGCGTCGTATTAGTCTTACCTACCATTTGCCAGGTATACCTCCTTCCTAGTTCCTATAACAATTTTCTCTCTCTCACTTTCTCTCTTTCTCTTTATTGGAGTCTATTCTTCAATTTTTCTAATACAAAATATATTTTTAACCATACTTTTAGTAACACATATAATTTTTATTGTATTGTTAATTAATATTTACAATAATTTTTATTTTATCGTTAAATATAATATTTTTATTGTTAAACTATGAAAGATACGTGTAATGGAGGGATCGAAATAGAAATCCAATTTAATTAATTTAATAAAAAAAAATTATTTTATAATCAGCAAACCAACGCATTATTGATTATACTAACAACACATCAACACGTACAATGGGGTAGGGTTCAATAGTGATGAGTTTATATATAATCGCATGCACATCTAGCTAGATGTGGTTCTCCCTTCGTATATAACCAATTAAAAGTCATATATATATATATATATATACTAGGCTTAATTCGTGCCTTTGACATTATGAATACTCGTGTAATTATTTAATACTTAAAAATGAATCTAAATGAAAAATATGAAAGGAGTATATATTTGATAAAAAAAAGTAGAAAATTTCGTAAGTATTTGTTGTAAATAAGAAAATTTCTAATCAAGATAAACATCCCACCCAAAAAGTAAAGAAATCAATAATTTTTAATCAAGATATACACACACACACACACACACATATATATATATATATACATATATGTATATATAGAAAGCTTGTATACCCTCTTTAGCGATGGATTGGACGAGGGTTCGGTCCGTCGCTATAGGTTCGGTCCGTCCCTATATGTTATCTGTTGTTAAAAACTAAGACGACGGTTCTTTCATATAACGATGGACCGAACCGTCGCTCGGTCCATTGCTAAAGGGGTGAGCATGGTATGACGTTAAATAAGGGAGTGAGCCCTTGAAATGGACTGACATATACGGAAAGGATTAAGGGCATACCACTTGATCCTACATACCTTGTGTCAAGAATATGCATGACAATGTTATTCATTATTTATATAATTTGATGATGAAAATGATGAAGTTAATGCATGAATATGCAAATGTGTTTGCATTGATAAAAATTATAAAGTCCTTAATAGATGATAGACAATATGGACAAGGACTTAGATTGAAATGATCAAATATGTAAGGTTGATGTAATATGAATGAATAGTTTTGTAAAGGTCCTTCAAAAGATCATGATGTACAATAAGGACTATGAATAGAAACATCAAACTTGTTAGGTTGATCTTTTAAAGTGTAATAAATAGGCATGCCTGATCGAAGAGTACTGCATCAGTCACTATAATCTGCCAAGAAAGTAAAACAAGAATCGTAAGCCTCACACGATATCGTAGAGTTCACAAGTCAGAATCGTAATCTGACGAGCCAGTCAAGAGATTGTTGAAGCCAATTAAGAAGGAATCGTAGTCTGTCAAATAAAGTCACTCTCGAGATCATAGAGACAGTTTGCCTAGTGTTTTTTGAGTCAAGTGAAGAATCGTAGGCTTCGCTCAAAATCGGGGAATCTATAAATCATAACCAATGAAAATCGTAGTCAGTCAAGTGCTCGCAATACTAAAGTAGAATAGTAGAGCACTCTACGATTCTCAACAGATGAACAATCTTGAAGTGCATACATAGATCTTGTGATGCCCCCAAAATAGGTCCATTCCATCCAACCCATTCTGAGTAGCCAAATACATGGTACAGAAACAACTACAACATCATTAATACAATTGTCGTGCAAAATACGACAACACAAATACTGTGAGTTTAAATAAAAATATTGTCTTCTAGACAATATCCACACTCAGATAAAATCCTCATTACAATTATTGATACACTATTTTACAAAATAGTGACGACTGCTAAAATAACTTTCTAGAACCATCACTCCATACCCCGGCTAAATCCTGTTATATTCTCACCTCCTGAAGAAAAATAAAACAAAAAGGAAAAGGGTGAGCTCAACTAGCCCAGTAAAGAATATTATGACTAAGATAATATACAACAAATTATCCTTAGTCTTCAACAGGGAAAAATCTGATAGAATACAATAGAATACAATAGACAACAATTTTTAGATCAACAACTGCCGCGGAAACAACAATTCATTAGAAGAGTTAAGTAGAGAATAAAATCTACTATCGTCTATGAATTTAAAAGTCCATCATCAATATTTTATCCTTGTAACATCAATCAATATACATCTTGAATCAAATATTTATCTTTGCACTACGCCAAAGATATTCATTCATATCACCCAGATTGGTCATGTTCATCTCAACACTGTTCATCTTTGACATACCAAAGATATTCATCGTAATCATACATCTTTGCACTATGACTGGGCCAAAGATATTCATTAAGTATCACCATTAAGGATTGAGGATTGAAAAATATTTTAGAGAACGAATCCAGTGAGACAGAAGGACAAATATTAGGGATTCATATTTTGGTTTATCCAAATTCAATAATACTCCATAATAACTAAGTGTGAAGTAGAATTCAAAAATAAAGATCAAAACATGGATACAATCAAAGATATTAACCATAAAAGACATTTGGGATAAAGAAGAGAAAATTTTATTTTTTGGTGAATAATAGTCTTAGATTGTGAATAGTGTCGATATCGTGAATAAGTAACCCGACACAAAAGGTAGAAATTCCATAATAAATCTCATCTCAATAATTTAAGATAATGATATTGAAGAAAATAATATCATTTAAGAAGAAAATAACATCCCTTACCTCAAAGAAACAATACTACAGAATGAAATGTCGGATATGATGCTGAATGAAACTTGTACTGAATAGCAACTCTCAAAGTATCTAAATAATCACAAAATACGCTTAATAACATAGAGAGAGAAAGCTTATGTTTCTGGTGTGATTTTCAATTCTAACTTAGCCCTCTATTTATAGGAAAATATTAGCAAGCCAAAGCAGACTTGACCTGCTACCTGATGGCTTTACCTGCTACTATTGCCACCCAACACATTTAAAATAAAATTCAGCACATTTCTTCACCAACCACAAGTGGGGCCCGCTCAATTCTAGAATTTTCCACCAAAATCATTTATAAACTTAATTTCTGAATTAGTCAACTCTTAAAATTCATAATAAATCATAAATTAATCTTTAACGGTTCAAAATTTGTGGACATATACTCAACTTATATATGTATAACATATCCAAAAATCACAACTATTCAATGGTCGGATTAAAAATTATAACTCACGCAATATATCTCAAGAACACTGGTTTATTTTTAATACCTCCAATCCGACAAAATACTGATAAAACACCTCAACATTAATTCCTTCAATTATAGCCACATAAATAAATCCATTATTTATATCCACATCAAATAAATATTTCCTTATCATATAAATCAATAATTAATTATTCACAAATAATATAAGAGAATCATAATTATGACAACCAGGCCGTTCTAGGAAAGAGGGGCTTTCAGATAAGGATTTCTCCTTACTTGGCGTGTAATTAGGTGACGAACCTCTCCTTGAGATGAACTTTCTAGACATTGCCAATAATGTTATCTAATAATATTATTCAAATAACATGAATTATTGATCGATAATGGGAAATAATAATGCAAGTGACAATTATTGAAACAACAATAATATAAACTATCAACGCAATGAGAATTATTGAACCAATAAAATAAAATATTGATAAATAATCACTGTAACAATTATTGAGTAGTGCCTTAATACGTAAGAATAAATAATTCAAAATATCTCGCATGCGATATCGGTATGCTGCATGCCACCACAGCGACATCAGTATTTTAACCACCGGGTATTCCAGCAGTGTTAACCAGATAACGATTTCATGCCGTTATTTATAAAAACTCATACTTTGTCGTTTTTCTTCATCCAACCGTTTTTCGTTATAGGGCCCACAAATGGTTGTACCGTCGTACGGATATTCCCGACAAAAAGAATATTCCACGACCAAACGAATATTCCTCGACGACAATGAATATTTTATAACCACTTGCTTATTTTATAAAATTTGCACACTTCACCCATAACCAAAGCATTATATCAAATTAACTCCTTATTATTCACAATAATAATTAGAGGAAATTTGATTTTATTATAAAAAAAATCGGGGTCTTACAGATCTCATCCTCTGATAAGTGTAATTAAGTTCCCGAATGCAATCCACTTAAAGAATATCAAAAAGCATTATCTGAATTGCCCGAAAGCAAACAGAATATCAAAGCACCAACTCTACAACAAGGCTAATGGAAAAGTGAAAAGTTATTTAGAAATAGTCATATCAGAAGACAACAATCGTAGTATTAAGACAACGATCGTAGTGTTGACCAAACAGCAAAAGGGTCTGATAAAGAAACTACAAAGATAATGGTAAACCTGCCACATAGTAAGCAGGGGAAAAACTAGGAGGATGTCAATGCTCAGCTTCACCATGGAGTATGATCAAGAGATCACAAGGCTGAAGGTTATAGAAGCTGGGCATGACTAATCAAAAAGGATATGCAAACCAAAGTGTCAAAGCAGTCAAACAACTTGTTAGTTCTTGAAGGAAAGCAAAACAAGCATGATCGTAGAACAGACTGCAAGAGCAAAGTACAAGATGGTACAACGTTGAGCAATCCCGAAATCATAAGAGATGTCAAGGTCAAGTCATCCTACGATTTCCACAGACAAGCTACGACGAAGTAATCGTAAAGTTCATAAAGGTCAACATCAGCATCATAGAGGGCATTTGTCTGATAAGTGAGAATGTCTAAACAAAGAAGACTGACATTCGAACGTTGTGAATTGAGGATCCCGATATACTCTCTAAACACCCTTGATGTAAATTAAGGAAACAAAAGAAAAGGGTGACTACCTACTAGTCTGCTGATCACGTTTTAAAAGTGTTAGGTGATAAAATAGTCTATTGTGTCAGGTAAGTCAAAAAGGAGTTTTCACATCAACCGAGTATGTCTACATCAAATATTTCAGAATAGTTAAAGCATTAAATGCTCTAAAGAAAGCTCTTCTACGGAAGTCTCCCAATAGCTATGTTCTAACGGGAAGATGATAGATGAATCGATAAAGAGCCAAAGCTTCAAAAAAGTTAGAGTTGTTGACTGGAGACGAAGTAAGTCATATAGAGCTTAACAGAGAAAAAGCCTCAATGAGAGTGAGACCACCATAGAAGAGTAAAACAAAACTAATGAGAGTCTTATAATGAAAAAGCTTCACTCAATACAAAGGAGTATGACAATGAAGTGACATCTGTATTGAGAACCGGAAGGCCAATAAGATAACAACTAGAGTGGCAGATCAGAAAGCAAAATACTTGAGCCACTTTATGTTTCACCATGAACACACTAAGCTGAAAATAAGAAGATACATAGCTAAATATGTGCACAAGACAACCAGTGTTTAAAGATTGCTAAGTACCCAAAGAAGTCAAACTGATATGCGAAGACTTAGCAGTACCTCAACGGTGACAATTAATGTGCAATGCTGAATATCAAATAAAGACAAACATCAACAATAGACATGGAAAAACATGGCCAAGCCCGTAATGGCCGGGTCGGTCCCTACCGCTTATATTGCCCAAGCATGGGTTCGCAGAATTTAGTCCATAAAACCCTTGGGCGTTTTTTGCCTTTACTGTTTGGGCCAAACCAAAAAAAAATAACATAAAATAGGCATGAATTGGTCTTTGGGCCTGGTGGGACTTTTAAGTGCAGAATTTTAGCCCAAAGAAACACGGGCCTTTTGGCTCCCGCCTAGATTTTAGCTTTCGACCGTTTGGGCTTGGCTGCTTGGTTTGTCGAGTCTAATCAATAACAAAGAACAACAACATCAAGGGATGAATCAGACTGCTAAGTACCAACAAGATGTGAAGCTGAATGTATATCTTAGTAGTCTATTAGATGTGACCAAGTAACAATGTTGAATGCCTAATGATCATAAGAAGCCGCTAAGCACCAGAAGATGAACAAGTTAAATATCATCTTAGCAGTTCAATAACAACAAACAACAAACAGCCACCCAAGCAACCAGGGCCTGCAGGGTCCTTATCTTAGTGACTAAACCAAAGTTAAGTGTGTTGGGCTTGCTAAATACCAAAGGGTACAAGATATTCTAAGTCTACCGGGTTTAGTCTAAAGTTTCCAAGGCTGCTGGTCTTAAAGAGTTCTTAGTGAACTAGTGTTCTAAGGTTGCTGGTCTTGAAGAAATCTTAGTGATTCAAAGTTAATCAAATCCTTAGTGGAATCCTTGCTTGTTGAAGCAGAATTGTGGATTAGAAGCATTCAGTCTCTGAACCACTTAAAATATCTGGTGTCATTTACTTTACGTCATTTACATTCAGTACCATAACTGCTATATCAGCTTCCAACTAACTCAACATTAGAATTGTGTTTAATGTTATATTCTTAAAGGGGATCTTAATCTATATATTTTGATGTGAATAAATTGATTCCTCTATTCATTATTTGTTTATCACGTAACTGGATAAAAGAAAAAGAAAAAGGTTTTAAAGGATCTATTCAACCCCCCTTCTAGATATATTGTGTGCCCCCCGGGAACTAACACTTTACATACCCCCTTTAACGATGAATGAAGCGGCGGTTCGATGTCATCACGATATGTTGTCGTCATTTAAAAGCTAAGATTTAGCGGTTTCTATGATATAGTGAATTAATCAAACCGTCAGCTAAAGGAGGTGAGCATGGTATGTAAAATAAGAGGGTTAACCCTTGAAATGGACTGACATGTACAAAAAGTGTAACGACCGAGAAATTCGGATCTATTGTAAAATAATTTTATTTAATTAAATAATGAATAAATTATATTATTTGTTATTATTATGTGTTAGTAAGATGAATGACGTTCTATAACCTAGAAATTTAAGAATGTCATGGTATTTTGACTACGTGAAGGAATTAAAGTGTTTGAATTTCCAAGATGAAAATAAAAGTTTTCCGAGAAATTTTCCAAAAACATTATTCACTGATTTCTGCTCGGGAATTATTTTTGAACTTCCGAGAAATACGTAACGATAAAATATCTAGGTAAGATGAATTATGTAATAATAATTCAAGTATGAAAAACGTAGTTTTTCGAATGCGGACTTAATTCGAGAATGTTAGAGAAAGTAAAGTGTTAACTAGTTAAAGCAATGATCATATAATACGTAGGTATTGTATGAGGTAATGAATACGAGTATGATACGAAGTATTATGCGAGTATGTATGAATGGTGGTATGTCGTATATGTTAAAAATATATACGAGTTAGAATACGAGATTAAATACGTAGACAATACATTCTAAGGCTTTAAGCCATGTGTAATGGACTTGAAGGATTGTGTAGGAAGATGTAAAGTCCAATTAACAATACATTCTTCGTTTGCAAATATGTTGATTACTTTGTCAGGGGTAGTATAAATATTAGTAGAGAAAATAAGTCCGCAGAAGATTTAATGGTATTTCGATACCGAATTTCATGGGAACTCTTTAGATGTCAAGCTATACTTCTTCCTGCAGATGATATTTAGACTAATTATTGGTGTACTAATTATGAAATCTATCAATATTTCTTGTTTATGTTTACCGTTTCATGTTTACCGCAATTTAGTTGATATCATTATTATTAATTGTAAAGCTATTAGTAACCGACCATGAAAATAACTGTTAGTGTATTTTTTTTTTTTATTATTCATATTATTATTAATATTATTATTACGTTTAATATAATAATTCTACTACTACTACTACTACTACTACTACTACTACTACTACTACTACTACTACTACTACTACTACTACTACTAATAATAATAATAATAATAATAATAATAATAATAACAACAACATAGCTTAAATAATATAACTGAGCATAATACAACTGAGCATAAATAAAAACATAGCTTACATAATACAACTGAGCATAAATAAAAACATAGCTTACATAATACAACTGAGCATAAATACAAACATAGCTTACATAATACAACTGAGCATAAATAAAAACATAGCTTACATAATACACTCCTCGCATAAATGATTCATGGCTTACATAATACAACTGAGAGCTATTTTTTGGGCTCACGAATCCCTAACACTCGATAGTGATTGCGCTTATCATGGTCGATTTCAAACCACAAATTGCACATTTTCAATGAGGCTTAGAACTCACAATTTTCTCGAATGCAATCTTTAATCTTAATTGTTTTTTGCGACCCTTTGTTTGAGAAATAACCGGTGGTAAGAACTCATTTTCTTCCATGTCTTCCTCTGCATCTTCATCGTCATTATCATATCCCATTGCCGAAGGTTTAACTCCAACAGTGCAATCAATGTCATCGTCAGCCAATTCAGTAAGATTCTCATCCGGATCACACTAGTCAATTAACGTTTTTCCTCGTGCATTCAACTTAAGATGAGTTTTGTAACCTCGAATTGAGCAAGCAACTTTACTGGCTAGCTCCTGGCAATCAGTCATCAAATGATTAAAACGCATTGCATGATCTTGTTCAAAGTCAATAGTTGTTGGGCTAAAGAGTAATTCTTCAACATCGGTTTTGTTCGCGTTTCTTGTCCACCGAGTAAGAATCATGTCACTCGGAAGTTGAGAAATACTCTTAGCTAAGAAATAGCTCAAGATGTGCCTACATAATTCACTAGAATGAGAAAATAATTGACAATTACATATTCTGGAATCTGGTAGCGATTTATTGTTGACGATTTCTTTATATCTTCCCCATTTTCAGCAGCATCTGCCTTATACACTGCATAAACCTTTGTTTCAGGACCACACAACTCACTAACTTTAATAACATTGTACATCATGGAATCGAAGAATTGACGTTGAAAACGTCTAAATAGATCTTTTGTGTATACCTGAGCACCATGCACTTCCAAAGATGACTCGAGTACCATATTCCTTTTTTGATGTTGTGTTATATAGTCGACCTTCCTCTCTCTGATAAATTGTTTTTCTATATCCTTTTGACTCTGCACTAAAAATTCTTTCATGCCCATTGAAGCATTGACAAACTCATCAAAAAAATGATTCATGCTCTCGTTTCTTCTAGTGGTTGTCATTCCCGTGGCAAAATATCTCTTTGTATACGCGGGAATGCATTTCTCTCATACATCATACAAACTTCTAATCCACTCATTGTTATACAATTCATAATTCCTCACTAGAATCTGCCAACGCTCTTCAAACTCCCCGATGGACAATGAATTATACACACAATTGTTAAAATGGTCTTTGAAGGATGGGTGCTCAGAATAAACATGATGCAATTTCTCAGGAAACTTGTTGCTAATATGCCAAAAACACAATAAGTGATGAGTAGAAGGGAGTACCTTAGCAATAGCATTACTCATGGCTTTTTCTTGGTTTGTGATGATGGTTATAGGTGTCTTATAGTCCATGGCTTCGAGCCATGTCTCTAATACCCACACAAAAGTGTCCTCTGTCTCATCCCTTAACGATGCAAATCCAAACAATATAGACTGAAAATGGTGGTTGACCCCGGTAAATAGAACAAACGGCATGCCATACTTATTAGTCCTGTACGTACTGTCAAATGTCACAACATCTCTGAAATGTTGATACATCAACCTTGATCGGGTGTCAACCCACAAAATGCATGCTATGCGATTTGTTTCGTCTGGTTTGATACGATAAAAAATTACTCAAACTTCCAAATCCATGTTTTTTCAAATAATTTACAGCAGCTTATGCATCATTTTCATCTGCAGAATCATGCCTTAAATCTCTCACCACATTTTGAACATTAACATTAAAAAAAGGAATATTTTACAACCCGCCACCCATTGTGCTCAAAACGTTCATCATCCTACTAGGTCCAATACCAGACTTATTTAAAGTTGTGACGCCCCCAAAATAGGTACATTCCACCCAACCCATTCTGAGTCGCCAAATACATGGTACAGAAATAACTACAACTTTATTATTACAACATATAAAGTATGCGTTTAAATACGAGATATTGTAAATCTGACAATATCCACACGCAAATAAATTTCCATCATAATTATTGATACATTATTTTACAAAAATGGTGAGGACTACTAAACAACTCTCTCTAGAACCTTCATTCCATACCCGACTAGTACTTTTTTACATTTTCGCCTCCCGAGAAGAAAAATGGAACAACAAGGAAAAGGGTGAGCTCAACTAGCCCGAGAAAGAATATTATGACTAAGATAATATACAACAAATTATCGTTAGTCTTCAAACAGGAAAAAATCGATAAAATATAATGACAACAAGTTTTAGATCAACAAATGCAATGAAACAAAGAATCCATTAGAAGAGTCACGTAGAGAATGAATTCTAATCGTCTTCTAAGATTTAAAAGTCCATCATCAATATTTCATCCACGTAATAACAATCAATATAAATCTTTAATCATCTTTTCACTACAGCCAAAGATATTCATTTATATCACCGGTTGGTCATGTTCATCTCAACACTGTTCATCTTTGCATTCACGGGCCAAAGAGATTCATCATTTAATCATTCATCTTCAGACTACAAAGCCAAAGATATTCATCAATATCACCATTAAGGACCGAGGATGATGAAAACATTTTAGAGAACGAATCCAAGAAGATAAAGGAAGGACAAATATTAGGGGTTCGTATTTCGGTTTATCCAAATTCAATAATACTCCATAAAAACCAAGTGTGAAGTAGAATTCACAAATAAAGATCAAAACATGGATACAATCAAAGATAAGTAACCATAAAAGACACATCGGAAGAAAAGAGAAAATTTCATTTTTCATTGAATAATCACCGATTTGTGAATGGAAGTGTCAGATATCGTGAATAAAGGCCGATACGTGAATAGTAACTCCACTACAAAAAGATAGAAATTTCACAAAAAAAAACATCTTCACGCTTCGTGAATAGTACTCGTGAATAAGAACTCGTGAATAGTAACTCATGAATAGTAACTCAGATACATGAAAAGTTCCAAATTGATAAAAGTTCAGAACAATATTTTCAAGATAATGATATTGAAGAAGATAATATCATTTAAGAAGAAACAACATCCCTTACCTCAAAATAACCGTATTTGATTGAATTTTGGTATAGTCTTCGTGTAAACTCGCAGACCGTATAACAACACTCAAAGTATACTCACAAGAATACGCCGATAATATAGAGAGAAAGAGAGAAAACTTTGTTTTCGGTGTGATTTTCAATTCTAATTTAGCCTCTATTTATAGGAAAATGCTAACGCCTAAAAGAGACTAAAATAATAAAATATCATTTTCTTTTTCTTATTCCACACCAACCTTCACCAACCAATTTTGAAAGCCATCACCATCTTTGAACAAAAATAGCGGCCCACATGTGTATTCCACACCAACCAAAAAGTGGGTCCCACCCATAAATTAATAAAAATTATTTTATTCTCCGAAACTTCAACAATTCATAAAAAATAGCTCGGTTATCAGAAAATTCAAAACTTGCGAATTTTCATAGGAAATTCCATTATCTACAACTTTGCAGAAGGAAGTTTTCTCAAATTCCAAACAGAAATTGACCAAAATCCACAAACGGACGATTTTATGACTCATAATAAATTTTCATTAAGAATTGTGTCCACCGACACACAAAAACATGTGTTAAACATTTAATCCAACAAAAATACTCTTCCTCCTCATTTATTCATATATCCCACATTCATTGTAAAAAATATCACCATTAATATATTATTAAAATAATATATTTAAATAAATTATTTTATCAGAAAAAGATAAAATATTAATTTTCAACAATTGTCACATTAAAAATTTTCTTTATTTATATCCACATAAAATCAATATTTTCCTCATCATATAAATCAATAATTAATTATTCACAAATAATATTATAGAATCACATTATTGACAACCGCATGCAGTTTCTGCAGATGTAGGGCTTCCAATAAGGATTTGTCTCTTACTTGCCGCAATTAGGTGACCAAACCTCTCCTCGATAGAACTTTCTAGACATTGCCAATAATGTTATCTAATAATATTATTCAAATAATATGAATTATTGATCCGATAATGGAGATATCGGGCGTTGACAATTATTGAACAACAATAATATAAAATATCAACGCAAAGAATTATTGAATCAATAAAATAAAATATTGAACAAAGAATTCATCGTGTGACAATTATTGAGTAAAGGCTTTCTTACGTAAGGATCAATAATTTAACAATACATGCAATACCGTGCGCCATCGCGCAACTAACGATATTATCAGATTTTAACCACCGGGTAACCCAACATGATGTTGTTAATGGTAATAATTTACGCTGTTATTTATAAAACTCAATCTTTGTCGTTTTCTTTTCATCCATCTGTTTTTCCGTTATGGGGCCCACAAATGATCAAGGCAGGTCGTCACGGAGATTCAAAACAAAAGAATATTCCACGACCAAACGAATATTCCCCGACAATAATGAATATTTTATAACCACTTGCTTATTTTGTAAACTTTGCACATTTCACCCATAACCAAAGCATTATATCAAATTACCACCTTATTAATCAAGAATAATAATTAGAAGAAATTCGATTTTATTTATAAAAAGTTGGGGTCTTACAAAAGTGTCAATTAATTTTCTTACAACCGGAGTAATATTTCTATGTGTCTTAATCAAATCTACCTTGGTAAGGATCACTAGGTAATGATTGTGCTCTAATTGAACAGTAGAAATACGACAATTGTCTTCTTTTTTATTATGAACAACATATATTCTAGCTTTGTATAATTTACGTCCTATAGAGTCTCGCAGCCTAGTTATTTTCTTACTACCATCTTTATCATCAGGCAAATCTCTACAGAAGTTGGTGTACCGGCTTTTTTACAAACATACAAACCTAGACGACACCTCATTAGTATCAGCATGTTTATGACTAGTCGCAATTCTAATCTCAAAATCATTTTGTTTAGCATATGACCTATTAAAAAAAATTCAACTTCTTCCAACTTAGAAAATAATTGACCGACGTATGGAATCATTTCAGATTTACTACTTTCAACTTCACTTACAAACTCAGATTTATTTCCACAAATATCTAAACTAGCAATAGAATCTGAAGAACTTGATACAAACCTTTTATGAGCAAGTATGTTGTGCGCCATTCTGAAATAAGAAGGAAGAATCACCAGATCAGAACTTCAACTTGAATTTAAGAGTGAAAATGGACAACATCAACCGAAAGGAAAAAGGGATGAAATAGCAGGGGAAATCAAGAGAAAACTGATGTATGTAAGATCTGTGAAATGAAAGGTTACAGAGATAATTCAAAATCGGAGGAAGCAAGCATAGGTTTTTAAAACACTACACAGACTGCCGTTACAGCCATTGGTGGTAGAGTCAAAGACCAGATTAATTGGTCTAAGCTGAAAAGGCTAATTTGATTTGAATGGCCATAAAACTAAAAAGCTGATTTGATTTGATTGGTCATAAATGCAAAAATGTCACAAAATGGTGGGTATTCCGCCATGTGCTCATACTGTAGGGAACTTCATATAAACCGGGGACGACTTGGTAACTTATTTGCGATTTGGAATTAGTTATTCACGCTTCTGACTGTAGCTTACAGGGCCTTTATTAAGTTTAATCTCAGCCTTCTATTTTTCAAAACAACGGTCATCAACTCGATTCTTTTGCACAATATTTTTATGAACTGCAATTTTACACGGATGAAATCACACACACACACACACACACACACACACACACATATATATATATATATATATATATATATATATATATGAGAGGTCAGTAAAAATAAGTTATCATTTTATCCCTAATTCATGCGCCGCACGTGAATATACTATTGATCCTCTCTTTTTCCTAAAAATTGTAAATCCTACTTAAATATTTTTAAGGGTAAAATAAACTTTTGGCATCTTTTGTACGTAGGACAATTTTTTTTATACTTGGGCCATCTTTGTGGGACCGATTAAGGGAGTATTTTTTTATTTCTTTATTTTTTGAATTTTGAAATATTAATTAGTATGGTCTTATTTAAACCAGCCCCATTAATAGATAACTGCCCAAATTAAACTCAATTATTAACCTACCTTAACAGTTAGAATCCATATTAAACTGGCTTGCAATAAAGCTTAAATTTAGAATCATTAGTGTATATATATATATATATATATATATATATATATATAAAGAAGTTGTAATGCATTTTTCTTTAATTAATTATTTGAATTTATTAATTTAACAATTTTATTGATTGGACAAACTAACTGAATTCTTAGATATATTTATTTATTTATCTGATTTGTTAATTAACATGAGTGGCCTCTTAATTATGCACCACTTGGTCAAATTTATTGACTACTAATTAATTAAAGGCTTAATAAATTTGATCTTATATATAGTTAGTGACGGGTTAATGCTGTAGAAATTTCTATAAACATAAAATTAGTTCAAGCTCAATCTAGTAGTCCACTAGTTAGCTATATATAACTTGGACAAATATAAGACCCCAACTTTTCTGAATAAAGATGATTTTTTTTATAAATATCATTTTTGAATATTATGAAATAAATTTGATATAATGTTATAGTTGTGGGTAATATTTATAAATTTTGCAAAGTACGCAAGTTGTTATATAATATTCGATTGGTCGGGGAATATTCGTTTTAACAGGGAATATTCATACAATGTCACAATCATTGGTGGACCCCGCAATAGAATTAATGTCGAATTGAGAAAACGACAAAAATATTTTATGAAAATAACGGCAGAAGTTTTACCATTAACTGTTGAAACACCCGGTGTTAAAAGTACGATGAATACGCGTGGTCGCGTAGTATACAGTTTTGATTATTGATGCTTTACGTGAGAAGTCACTCGGTTTTGTTCAATTATTGTTTATAGTAATTGTTTGCATAGTATCTCACGTTATTTGATTTAATTATTGTCGATATTTTATATATTATTAAATCAATAATTGAGATAACAAAGTTATTAATATTATTATTTGTAATATTAACGATGTCTAAAAGTTACGCTTGATGAGAGGTTTGGTCACTAATCAAGGGCGTCGATAGGAGAAATCCTTATTGAAAAGCCCCTCTTTCACGAGAACAACACAGGTCGATTAATATTGTGAATTATAATAAAGGTGATAAGTTTTGTTTTATTATTATTATAAATGTAATAAAATGTAAAACTTTTTATATAAAATAGAATACTTTTATAAAGTTATTCGTTTTATTAGACTATAAATATAATATATAATATTTTATTATGCATAGTATTTATATAAGTGCATGCATAGTGTTTGCGTAGTAAAATCTTTTTTATATAAAATGTAATACTTTTATAAAGTTATTCGTTTTATTAGACTATAAATAGAATATATAATATTTTATTATGCGTAGTGTTTTGCATAATTATTACGCATATTGTTTGCATAGTAAAATCTTTTTATATAAAAATGTAATACTTTTATAAAGTTATTCATTTTATTAGATTATAAATAGAATATATTATACTTTATTTAAAAGATTTTGTTTTATTAGAATATTTTATTAATCTTGCATAGTAATTGAATATAAATCGTCCGTTTAAAAGTAAATCAATCGAATACATTCATGAATTAGTTATTATTAGGTCCATTCTCCTATAAATAGAAGCTCATTCCTTCATTATTTCTTACGAATTCATTGAAACTCTAGAGAGAAACTATAGAGAGAAAGAAAGAAAAGTATTCTCGCTACTTCACTTACTCCTATATCCAGTTTTTCTAAGGTAAGGGAATTATTTCTTTTATATTCATGAAGAGAACTTCATTATTTCATTCTTTATTATTCTGTTGGAATAACATGTATACGCGGACTACCCTATACTTGGTGAAATTCTTTTGTTATTCCATTTTTTATTATTATGTTGGAATAACCTGTCTATGTGAAGTATCGCATACATGATGAAATTCTTCTGTTATTTCATTCTTTATTATTCTATTGGAACATCCTGTGTGTGCATTTACGCATGACCTGGTTCCGTTATTTATTATTCATTGGAATAACTCGTCATGCATGGCCATGTCGCGTCTTGGTGATTTCTTTTGTTATTCAATTCTTTATTATACTCGGTTGGTTAAAGTTTTGGCTTTTATACTCCATGAAATTAGTGGAATATCTTTGATATTTGCGCTTCATCCAGTATCTTTTCATGGAGATATTCTTCTGAGCATTCTTGAATTTTACTCCACAAAGCAGTATCATGTTGACAATTTGGACGTTATTAGTTCCTGGATAAATTAATTCTTGAACTTGTTTTATTGAATTCTTATATCATTGTCATTATTATCATGTTTATATTATGTTGAAAGTCATCTGTGGCCTGTAGTGTATAGATGGACTTGGTATGATTATGACCAGGATTATTCGGTATAATCATGACCGTAATGTTACAAATGATGTGGTAAAAGTCCTCATTGGCCCGTAGTGCATTGATGAACAGTTGTTGGCATGATCATGACCATTGATGAATACACGAATATCCTTGGCCCGTAGTGCATGGATAATTTGTGGTTGTGATACTAATGAATATCCTTTGCCGTAGTGCAGAGATGATGTGGATTATTTATTGAGTTGAGTCTCAGCGATAAAAGTGATGAAAAACCTTTTGAATCATAGAAGATAGTAGATTTTATTCTCTACTTAACTCTTCTAATGGATTGCTTATTCCGCTACAGTTAAACTTGATGTTTGTTATATTGTATCAGTTTAACACTATTAAAGGCTAACGATAATTTATTCTGCATTATCTTAGTCATAATATTTCTTCCTGGGCTAGTTGAGCTCTCACCTTTTACTTTCTTTGTTCTCTTCTGTGAAATGAAAACGTAGCGAGGAGGACTAGGGGAGCAGAGTGACTGATCCGGATGATAGCATTAGTAGTCCTCACTATTCTATGAAATAGTGTGTTAATAAATGTATTGAGGACTTATTTTGAGTTTAAATACTATCTAGAAGACAATATTTGTATTAAAACTCACAGCTCATGTTGTATATTTAAGATTGTATTTGTATTCTGTACCATGTATTTGGCGACTCAGAATAGGTGATGTATACATATTTTGGGGGCGTCACAACAAATCTATAGAAACATCAGCTTTTTTGATACACAGCTCCATACGTCGTTTTGACAACAACTCATATCTGCCACTACTACTCTTTTTTTATTCTTTAATTTGCCGATCGAACTAAATCAGCAACAGGACCTTTGAGAAGCAAAAATCCTCTTTCAAATTCACGATGCATCATATCAAAGACGACTTTGAGGAGCAGTACCTTTTGTTCATTGATTAGAATCATTTCCCACTACCATGAACCATGTAACCAAATCAGCAACAATTAATTGGAGCAAAACTCCCCTTTCAAATCAGCAACAGCTAACCCATATTCATATATGGATTAAAAATACTCCTTTTATCATCTTTGTGCAACACCACCTTAACTACTTGATTGACTGCCCCCCCCCCAATCCCTAGAATTTTTGCCATCCTTAGCGTTAATGGCTACTTGTTATTTTTTATCCTATTGGATTGAAAATACTTGAGACTTTGTTTATCGGAATAGAGACTCGTTCTATGTTAAAATGTTTGTTTATTAACTTGAAATATAAGTCCTATTAGATTGTTAGTAAGCTCTCAGGTGTCTACTACGTTCCTGGAGAGTGCGCTGCATATATCAGACCTCTTGTGAAGTGGCCAGTTTGAATTTTGGGTTATGATGCTTTCAGTTTCATTTGAATGCTTGCTTAAGGTAGTGGTGTAAGAATAGCTTTCAAAGGATCTGATATTGTGAGCATGTGATTCAATTCATATGATATGTAGCATAAGAAAAACATGTTAGTATAATTCTTTGTCCACGAAATCTTTTTGCTTACATTTTCTTCAGCTTCCCAATATAGTAAGGTTTTTAGTTGAATCTGAACCATTTTATACACATTAAATTTAAGTGAAAATTTTGTAAGATAAATTTTAAGGTGATGCTAGGGATACTAGGAGAGATAAAGTACTACATCAACTGACTACTCTTAAAAGCCACCTTCATTACAGGTAACAATAATATGCATACCAATATAACTTTTGAATCATTAAGCTTGAGAAGTATGTCGATAGGTCCTCCTTAAATTCATTTCTGTATATAAAACAATCAAAAAGGATAGTTTGTGCAAAGCCTTTTCAGTTGGTGTATCCATAGTTCAAGATTGTACCAATGACATATGTTAATTACTTGCATGAATTTTAGAATTTCAGGCCTTAACAGGGGCAGCAGGGGAGCTTTACAGTGTCACATGGTGCACTGAAGCTATATAGAAAAACTGAAATATTGTCTTATTTGTAGTTTTTCAGCTATTAAGCTACTGTATCATCGTTTTTTTAATTACCTGGGGTATGCCCCTTGTAAACATGTAAAACATAATTATAATGTTTATGAAGCGAATTCCAATTATTGAGTTCATCAATTTAGTCTGTTCTAATATTCTCTTAGCCTGATATATATTGTGTTTGTTTGGTAAATATTTAGTGTCTACTGAGAAAAATTACTGAGAGAAAAATCAACATTGAAACTTGGAAAACTAAAGATGAAAACAGATGGTCAGAATTAGAATAATTTTGTACATATAGAGCAAAGTTACAACTGATCTAGTCATCTATATATACTAAACCAAAGTTACAACTGATTTAGTTAAAAATCTTTGTAGCCAACATTGGAAGTGCCTTCACCTATAGTCAAAATTCAACATCATGTCAAGATTTAAAAGTTCATCTCTCCATATGAATTCCTACTAGTTACAAGAAAATACTCACCAATAAAGTAAAAATAATAACTATAGGAATATGAAGAAAAAAGAATTATTACTCACATTCAAGTTAATATTTCCATTATGATTCTCTTGTGTCTCATGAAAAATATGTGGTTTGTAAGACTCCAACTTTTATGAATAAAGATTTAATTTTCTCTAAATATCATTTTGAGTAATAAGGTGTGGATTTGATATAATGTTATAGTTGTGGGTAATATTTATAAATTTTGCAAAGTAAACAAGTTATCATAAAGTATTCGTTTGGTCAGGTAATATTCGTTTTATCAAGAAATATTTGTACGACGACTCAATCATTGGTGGACCCCACAACGGAATTACTGTCGGAGTTAGAAAATGACAGAAATAACTTTTTATAAAAATAACGGCAAAAGTTTTATCGTTAACTGTTGAAATACCCGATGATAAAAGTACAGTAATACGCGTGATTGCATAGTAGCACACGGTATTGTACAATATCTTTGATTATTGATGCTTACGTGAGAAGTCACTCAGTTTTATTCAATTATTCCAATAGTAATTGCTGCATAGTATCTCATATTATTGATTCGATTAGTGTCATAATATTTTATATTATTAAATCAATAGTTGAGACGACAAAGTTATTCATATTATTATTTGCATTATTGACGATGTCTAGAAAGTTCTGTCGAGGAAAGGGGTTTGGTCACCTAATTCCGCGCCAATAAAGAGAAGTCCTTATCGGAAAGCCCCCTTTTTCCTGAGAATGATTTAGTTGTTAATATTGCGAGTTATAATATTAATGATGAATAAATGTTATTAAAAATGTGTTTAGTGAAGCCAAGTGAATTGAATTGAGTTAAATAGAGGGGTTTTTTATAAAATATTTATTGTAAATTTGACTTATTACATGGACCCTCACTTACCCATTTTTCAAAATTGTTGGTAGAAAGTTATCTCAATTTTGTTTTATTACTTATATATATATATATATATATATATATATATAAGCGTGTGTGATGTGTGTGCAGTGGTACATGAAGATAATATATATATATATATATATATATATATATATATATATATATATTATATAAGTTTTATTTTTATATAAAATAAAATATATTATATTTTATCGCATAAGATTACATAGTGTTGCATAAGATCTTTGCATAGTGTAACATAGTAAATTCAAAATTTTTAAAAGTTTCGTCCGTGAATTCTCAAAAATTTTCGCCCGTGAACTTTTACTATTTGCCCGTGATTTAATCAAATAGTGCCCAACCATTCTCCTATAAATAGGATGTTTAGTTTAGAAATAAAAATCACACCAGAATCAGAGAATTCTTCTTCTATAATATTGAGCGTATTTATTTCGAGTTTAAGGAACCTTTAAGTGTAGAAAATAATATAAGTTTTCTTTAAGAATATCCCTACCCTACCAGTCAAAAATACTTTCCTTTTAAGATAAAGGATATTATTTTTGTTCAATACTCGTAAGAAATAATATTTTCTTTCATATTCTGTAGTATGTAAGTAATATTATTTCGTTTCGTAATCCTAATTCTACTCATGTTGATAAGTATTGTCGGGGAATAGAGTGACGGTCCGAAATGATAGCTGTAGTAGTTCTCACTATTTTATAAAAATAGTGTGATAATAATTGTAATAAGGACTGCATTTGAGTTTGGATATTGTCTACAAGACAATATTCGTGTTAAAACTCTCAGTTTAAGTTACACGATATTTGTATAATTAAGTTTGTATTTAAATTTTGTACCATGTATTTGGTGACTCAGAATGAGTTGTGTATACCTATTTTGAGGGTGCCACATGGTTGATTAATAGTCGTATCAAGCTCAAATGCGTGAAATAAAAGAAGCACTATTTCTTATTTTATAAGACAATATATATACATACATATATAACAAAAAAGAAAAACACAATGCTCATATATAAACACTATACTAGCTCAAAATTAAGATCAAATGTCTTGCAAGCTTTTCTGCGAAAACCTCCAACAGTTTTCTGTTCAATAAAATATTTGCAGCTAGCATCTATTCAGTATACATGCATGGGGCAACGATGGAGGGAGGTGGTTCAAAAACTAACAAAAGTAATTTATGAAATCACGGTCTTCTTAATACTTTTTTGCTTATTCTTATAGCAGATTGTTCTCCTTTTGAGATCAGATGTAATTGCAGACGCAGAGGATAGACTTCCACAGACAAATCTATTTGATAGAGACCAGAATTTATTACTTTTCACGCCAACGTAGGACCACCTGATCCATACCTAAACCCAGCAAACACTAACATTCAGTCCTGAAGTACATCCTTCAGACACAAACTAAAGTAAGACCATCTAAGAAAGCTCTAATTAAAAAAAAAAAATCAAACATATATATATATATATAATAAGTAAATAAATAATAGAAAGAAAAAAAGAAGCTTCAAAGCAAGTAAAAAGTGTTGCCTTACTTACTTATCACTAAAAAAAGTGCTGGCACACACACAAATGTATTCTTAATAAAGGAGAGATGGATATGTTTACATTTGCATTACATATAAGGAGGATGGTGTAGACTTCTGATTTAGTCTCATTATGTGTTTGGTGCTACGCAGGTTAGTCTGCATTCAAGTTTCCTTGACTTCAACCTACAGGCCTTTGTATCAATGATGTTTAACCTGTGTATAACTGATCCTTTTTGTTCAAGTCTCAACCATTGCCATTGTCGGCAAGGTGAAGTGATTCTGCACTAGTAAATCTTGGCATATCATATTGAAATTCCGGGAAAATGTTTCTATTCTTTTTTTGGTTAGGCATAGCTTTACATTTTCAATCCCATTTATTTTAACCTAAATCTGTGGTGCTTGTTGTTGATCCATCATTCGCTGTTGTTGTCTGATTTTGGCTTACATATTCGAGCCAATCTTGCCACCATCTATCACCAACCAATAGGTCCAAAAGTAGTAATTTTTGAAAAAAGTTCTGTAACTACTCACATTTATCCACAATTATAGGAGTACTCAATAAATAGATTGGAGGGTAGTGTACAAGATGTTCAGGACCACAATTCAAATGACCGGTTTAAACTTTAAAGATAATGAGGCAAAGCACAGAAACATGAAACAGCCTAGCCTGCAGCTTTATTAATTAGTAATTACTTTCCTCTGGGAAATCATGAAAGAATTCAAATCCTAATTATGAAAACGATGGATAAGGATTTGGTGAAGAAAAGGAGTTACTGCTCATAAATTTAAAACCTTGAACGTACCTTTGTGGATCAAATTCACCACGTAGCTGAGTTAGATTTAGTTTAGAAATTAGAATTAATGGGAAATGCTAAAACAGCAGAATATATATCCCATGGAAATGAAAAGATAACCAACTACATGAGGAGCCTAAATTTACTTGCATTGATATAAATACTAGACAAAGCAAAGCAAAAGAAATATGGAACTAACTTACCGTAATCCTTTAAACATTTACAGGGCCAGTAATAGTATCCTTAACTTCACAGCTAGAGGCATTCACAAAACTACTCCTAAACAAACCTCACTCCCAAAACCAACTTCCAAACTTGGCAAAGAATCAAAAGCATCTTCAGTGCTCCGGGAACCATGATTTCTTCTGCAAGGATGGCCCAGGAAGGATGGAGGCGGCAAGCTCTTCGTTAATCTTCTTGGGAAGAGGTGGCATCCCCTTCATTATCTCTGGCAACTCATTCAAACTGCATAAACAAGTAGTTCAGTTCGTATCAACAAACTTAGTTCAGCATCCTTAGAAATCAAAAACATAAATGATAAAATGACAGGAACAGACGGACACCTTTATTATGCACAACTGAATCTAGATGCATCCTAGCAATGATAGATATTGCAGAATTCATACCATGCGCCGCCTTGTGGCAGTCACTAGCCCAACGCAACAAATGTTATATGTTCACTACTTGTACACAATAACCTGATTAGCTTGTCCAGATAAAGGAAACCGATATGAGAAAGCAGCATCGCTCTTCCTTCCCCCAGCCAGCACTATGCATGACAATTTACCTCCTAACCCATGGGCTCCACCTGACCACCACAAGATTGCAAACCTTGGAACATTAAAATGAACCTCATTATCCCCCACCCCCACCCCTAAACACTCGAATTACCAGCCAGAATTTTATTTTTTATCTATGTTCAAACCTACAAAACTCACTCCATGATTCAGAACGAAATTTTCTATTTATACCCTCACCATGCTAAAAACCCCAAGTCCCGCCTCCTTTTTTGGTCCCCTCTAGCCTTCCAATATTACAAACAACATAGAGAGGAAACACATTCTTAGCATTATTTACGCACCGACCAGATATAATCATGCCTAATAAAGAAAAAACATATACAAGCATATATAAAGAGCTACTAACATACTCGTTCAAGATTGAGAGAATGTTGTTTCGAGCCTGGCAAAAGAGATTAATGTTATCATGGATCTGCAAAGAAAGAGAATGAAATGAGAGTTACGAAGAATGTCAAAACACTTGTCCACTTCCTAGGGTGAACAAGATGCTACATTGATTGATCTAAAAATGAGGCCAGTAAAATAGAACGTGTGAAGATAATTAAGCAAATGTTTGTGTCAGTATGACAGAAAAATCCAACTTGGCAATCTGGTCGGGGTCACACCATCACTGATAGGAAGCAAGAATGAGATACCTGATGCCACGATACCATGAAAATGAACTCTTCACAATGTGATGTTTACCTTCCAGAAATGTTGTTAAAATAATTACTAGATTCATCTCATCACATTAGTTATCAAAGCATGGACAACCATTGGGTCCTGAATGTAACATTAAGCAATTGATAATTGCAATGACAATTGCCACACAAAAGTTAATGACTATCCCACCTAAAAGTTCCAAAATCATCAGGTATAGGTATCTCCCAAACTGATCTACCCTAAGATTCATCTATATTACTTGTTGACTATATTTTTCAGCTTTACAGCAGAAGCTCCCAAGTATGACCAACATGTATTGAAATACTGATGCACTTGTAATAGCCAATTCCAAAAAAAAATATATAATAGTACTTGGATGTAATCCAAGCCTGATAGCCACACGGAAAAGACCAAAAAGAACGTAAACCTCCACAAATTCCAAATTCAACAAAATAAATACAATTGCAGCTAAGTAAATAAAGGCCCCTTCCATTTGAATAAAGCTTGGAACAGATATTGAATATTAAATTATTACTGAAAAGCAAGACGTGTGAAAAATAGAATCTTCACACCAAAGCTTACATGTTCATACTCTTATCAGCTGTGGTCAGGGGCGGATCAGGTTCTTTGGTCAGTGGGGTCAAATTTAAAATAAACAAATTTCCGTAAAAAAATAAAAATATAGTAAAATAAATTACAAAACTAAATAATGGACAAATATTATTTATAGTAACATTTTTCGAAATTTCATTACTTAAAATTGTTGTATGATAGTATCATTTTTATTAGTTACAAAAATCCACAAGCAATTAGAAAAAAAAAACCCCAAGTAATTACAAAAAATCTCAAAGTAATTGCTAAATTTATGAAATTATAAATAAATAAAAATACAACGTATCTAATTTTCTCTAAAGTCGAACTAGTGAAAAGAATTAGGTCAAGCCGCTAGACGAGAAACAGAGAGACAAAAAGTATTGTAGTGACCAAGGTAATATAGGATATGAACTTTGAAGAATTTAATACTACCCTCCAATCTAAAATTAGATATACATTTCGACTTTTTAAAGTCAATTCGCGAAATCCTAAAATTCAATTTGAATTGATATAAATTCGTTCAAGTTTTAAAAACAATAAAGATAATAATTAGTAGTGTTTTATAGTTAGTTTACAATTGTTATATATGTTGTATTAAAACTAAATAACTTCATAACATTTTTGAATTTTAGGATTTTACGAATTAACTTTAAAAAGTCAAAATGTATCTCTAATTTTGAAACGGAGATAGTATTTTTCAATTTGAATTTTAAATTTTTTATTAAACACCCTAAAATTTTATTCTTTTTTTAACCCCTAAAAATTCAGTGCGGTCAATTGACCCCACTGCCCCTAACCTACGTCCGCCACTAACTGTGGTAAAACTTATGAAGGGGTTCGTTGTTATTAAAGTTTATGTCCATCATTTCTAAAATGAAACTGCATAATTCACCTTAGAAGCTCCAAAATTTGCAGAAATTTGATCCAAGACCTGAGCATTTTTTTCAAGAAGCAGACGAGTCGCACCACCAATGGCTGCAAATGACAAAATAACCAGTCCATAACTACAGTACAAGAGCAAAGTACAGAGAAGCAAAAACAAAAAACAGGAGGATACCCAGGTCTGATATTCTAATTCTTGTAGTCACGACCATACAGCTACTCATGTTCAAGTTTTTCGCTCAGCTTGTTAATTTTTCAAATGAAGTATATATTATCTATCACCTCAAGGTGGCCAAAGATATAAAATATTTCAGTGGAAACGGGAGCAGCTTCTCAGCAGCAAGTATATGTCTTGATTGATTAGCATCATAGAAAGCAAAATATCTAACCTATGTACAGCTAAAAGGCTAGATCCCATTTATGATCTGAGGCACATGAGAATGCTAACCAACAAGATGAGGGCGCATGTCTATCATATAATTAAGGTGGCCAATGTACCTAACCCATTCTCTTTTACAGATAAGGACTGGCTAATCACAGGAAATATGCATTGGGATTTGATGTGGCAATTCAATGCGTGTTTGGCAAACAAGGACACTTGTGGCATCACTTTTCCTAATTGCAAACTCTCATGGCCCACCAAGTTACAATCTCAAGGTGTAAAAATGTAAGTAGTTGCACATCAGCACATGCGGTGCCTACATGGAAAGTATCGAAGTCCACCTGCAACAATCATCTATCTTTCTAAATCATATTTGTGCAGAGCTTTACAACATTCTCAAAACATACATATAAATCAGTCTGAAACAGATTGGAAGTAGAATATGAGCTGTTTACAGAAATGACCATCAACCAAAATTATATATTCAGTACCAAAGTTTTAGTTAACATGTTTATCTAAGAAAGAGATTAGTATGTGCACCAACCTTCGCATGGGATGCCATCATCACTGTCAATAGATATCACTGTTTGAGCATACGGTGGGCCATTGGAATGGTTTGTAAGATGAGAAGATGATTTAGCTGAAGGTTCTGCCACTTTTCCCTAGAGATAAAAATGTCAAAATTAATTGGACATTTGGACTGAAGCATGACAATCACAATCTTGACAGATACCTAGAGAGGAGTCAACTACATTGCCTCAGAGCAACCAGGATTAAATGACTGCAATCAAAGAACCACCGATGGACAACTGGAAGGTTGAAAGCACTATCACACCCATATAAAATTAAAAGTTATGATCCTGAAACTATTTATTCCATGACTCTTTACATAATTTGAATTTTCGCCATCACCACTCAAGACTCAACCTACCATGAGATAATTTTCAAATCCTAAATGAAGGAATTATCACCCACCATAGCCCACAGGGTTATAATTGAAAAGAGGAAACCACCTTGAAACACAAAAAATCAAGATGTTTGCACCTCCTGCCACTCAAAAACAATGAAAAGTGACTATAGCCTGTTACACCATGTCATCTGTCAAACCTAGTCAGAAAACATAAGCACTTAACTGGACCACACCCTTATTTTGCAAAAGAGATGACACATGGATCGCATATAAATATTTATATATTTATATATATATATATATATATATATATATATGTAGAGAGAGAGAGAGAGAATATGGATGCATTTCAGGGAGTCCATTTTTCTAATTAAAGAAGTAATTTTACTAGAATAAAGTCCTCCAACAAATACAAAATATGGGCAATGTCCTTGAAGGACATTCTGCCAATCTTTATGGACTCCAGAAACATACAACCTTCTAAATGAACCATTACCAAGCCCATAACCAAGCAAGAAAAGATATTTAATCCCGTAACAGATGAAGTGAAAGAAATCAACCATACCTTTTTGTCTTTATTTTTCCTTGCTGAAGTGTTATCCACTTTCTTTCGCTTGTCATTTTCCTTTTCCTGAAAAGGCAAATACTAGTTAGTAACCAATAAACTATCTCAAACTGAGGGCCAATGCCATCAATTATTTTACTCAATTCATCAGCCATTAATTGAGCCACTTCGCTTGATATGGCTTTTTTTCCTCTCCTTATTTGAGCTAGGCTGTTATTTCAATTGGCCACAGGTTCTGTCAATAATTCACCAACCTTAGCACATAACTTACATATGAAATAACAAAAAAATAATCATGGAAGTTAACCTGGAGACTAGAATCAGAATATGAATCAGATTCAAGTTTTGGAAAATTAGAAACAACATAGTCCAAACAATTACAGTATGCATAAAATCTTACATAGGTAAGAACTAATTTCTTTTCTGTTAAAAGATAGGTTTCCGTCTTTGCATTACATTCCTTGTCGTGGTAAAAGAAAAGCAGAAAAGATAAGTTGCTAGCTAAATGACATGTAACTATTAACTAATTAAGCCAATCTTGGGGTATTCAGAAGTAGACATATACAATCCCTTTTCACTTAAAATAGTGTAAGACAGCCATGGGTTGGCCCTCACACCTATGAACTCTCAGTTAGGTACAGAAATTTTTGCAGACCAACTTACTTCCTATTAGAGTTTCATTCAGTGTAACAGTACAATTGTGAGCAAGACATACAAAACTGAGTATAAGACAAGTAGCGGTCCTTGTGTATATATGCATATATATCATAACTGCTTCAACTTGAGCCGCCAAAAAAGTGAAACTGCTACTCATACTAAAATATTGTTAAATTAGTGCCATGACATCTGACAGGTTCTTCACTTTTTCTTTATTAATTATGCATGGAGAAGATACAAAAAGGAAAGGAAGAAGAGAATGTGCACTCAATTCATCTCCACAATGCCTTGTATCCCATACTAACTAAGGAAAGTTGAAAAAAATCCCATCTGAAAGAGTAAAAGTAGAAAAACTTATGTTTCTTTTAAATATGATACAGCTATAAATGTAAACTTACGCATGTAAACACATTTGACCCACAGGTCAATTAGAAGCTAACTATTCACCCATGGTAATTCCAGAAAACTGTCCACATTCAACTAATATTATATTCAGCTGGCTTCAAATTTGCTAAATGTACTTATTCTCACATTATGTTAGAAATTCGATAGTGAGTAATAATATCAGATGACAAATAACTGAAGGGAACCGCAATACTTACATTTATCTACGCAATACTTACATTTATCTGTGCACAACGCAAGGCCACATCCAGAACTGTCTTATCTTTTAGCCGCTTTTTAATTTCAGTACACCGAACTATGTTGGACTGTGAGGCATATCTGAGAAAAAGCGCACAGAAATTATGCACTAGTGACATATTACCCAGAAGAGAAGAAAAACTAATAAATACTTAGAAAGGACATTTAAAAAAATGAAACAGAAGAAATACATAAAAGTCCATACAGTCAGGAATAAGGCTTTTCTAGCAGGGGTAAAGACTAGCAGAACATAGGTAATGATCAAGCATGCACAACAGTCACACTAGTGTCATCTAGCAGGTTACTTTCTAGATATTTTAGCACTTCCTCTACTTCCTATCAAATCCAGAATTGGCATTTTTCTCTTGATATCAATAGTTTTGCCATCGTCAACAGTAGCATCTCAAAAAAAAAAGTATCATGAGTCCACAACTAAAATTAAACAGTGATAAACAAAATTTGTGCAGTTGAAGACAACTGAAGAATCCTTTCCATTTGTATAATACTAAACCACGTGATGCGATTACTTTGCTAAGCAATCAATTTGATTTGGACAATGACGCTATTGTTTGACCAATCTACTCAAAAATTGAAGTAAATGCCTCAAAAGAGCACAACTTGTACAGATCATGATACGATTTTTAACTCTTTTGTCCTTTCTATATACACTGTGATGGAAGTTCAGGAAACTGCAAAATTATGGATCTAAAAATTGGCAAGTTATATTAAGACTGAAGGGCCCTACTCCTTAAAAGTGTTCAAGGAAATTTAGAAACAATAGAGATTAAAAAGAACAATTGAGAAACGAATTATAAGCTTAGGAAAGTGTATGAATGATCTACTAAATCCACAAACAAACACCTTAAGAAATTATATGGTTTCAGAATTTGGTTCTAATCCATTAAACACTTTATTCTACAAATCTTACTGTATTGCATTTATTCATTATTTACTAGTACCAAATCTTAAAAACAGTACAAAATTCCAACAGCTAGAGAAACATAAAAAGAAAAGGAGAACTGATCCATACACTGATACGCATAAACCTAGCTATTTTTCTATATGAAATTATAGTCGCACTCGCAATCGCACATGCACATATAAAATTATACAAATACATACTATATGGTAGAGTGAGAGAAAGAGAGAGGACAGACTTGGGATTAGCTCATTGGGAGTCCAATGCAGACCTTGTTGTTGGTTGTTATCCCCGGATGGGTTTGCAGTCGCAGCCATGATTGAAAATACAAAACACCGGGAATCTCTTACTACTTCTACTTTATGTGTGTTGGCTTGGCTTGGCTTGATGTATTTATAGATTACTAGTAGTTTCATAAAACAGGAAAGGAGCAAATTAGATGCCGGGAAATAAGATTATGGTTTGGTATGTAACATAGCTGTAGAGACAGTTTCTATTTTTTTTTAATAATAATTAATAAATGGATGGATTTTTCTTACCGCGTTTTAAAAAGGATGAAGTTTGTTTATATGATGACGATAGCATGATAGCACTAGTAGCACGTGTCCTACATCATCCTTTTTTTGCCTTTAAATATTACAAGTATTATGGACTACTACTACTGTAGTATTTTAACTCCTCATAATAAATAACTTACAAATAGTTATTTATTTATTTAATTAATTAATAATAAAATAGGAGTAGTTATTAGTATCATCATTTTTGGAATACATATAGGGAGGAATCGGTGACGGAACCAAAATAATTTTGTAGGGGGTCAAAATTTTTAAACCAAGCTACCAGAACATCGTCGGCTGCCCCCCATAGCCCCCGCTCCCTGTTCCGCCTAGACCGGCCTCCCTACTAGGACAGATCACGACGACGACCGGACACCGATGGTACATCCCTTCACCGTCCCAAATATACATTCCGTCTAGACCGCTTGCCTCTTCTTATAAAGGTCAACCGTCCCCCCTTAATTCCGCTCTTGAGAGGAAGGATCAATAACAACCCACTGTCATGCACCATCAAATTAAAGAAGACAAATTTTCAAAAAACAAACACAAAACTTAAATACAATGTGAAATATAATTAAATAAATTACGTGTATGAATTCAGTGGAATATATATACCATACCCTTGAATTCAGTGGAATATATATACTCAAATACAATGTGAAATATAATTAAATAAGTGTAATTAACAGTATTCAACACTTTGTATGGTATAGATATTTTTGCATCACTTCTGAGAAAGCAAATAATGTTTTGAGTAATACATACATACCATGAGCTCTGCTCTGCTCTAAAAACATCATGACACTAAATAATTCATGGAGATCTATATAGAGTAATGCTACACATACAGGAATATTGTACCGGTTTATTGGACAGGTTCAAATTTTATTTTATTTTTGTTTGCGACTCCTAAAAAATGTTTAGTATTTATTTTAATAAATTTTTTTACAAAATATAGTATTTTAGGTATAATTTGGATACATATACAAAAATAGGATTATACAGACTGTATAACCTGCTTTTGTATATGTATCTAAATTACATCTAAAATACTATATTTTGTAAAAATTCTTGTTAAAATAAATACTACATATTTTTTGGGAGTCACAAAAAAAAAAAAAAAAAAACTAAAAATGTCCAATAAAAATGTCTACCAAGACTTATTCATCTATATATCCTACCCAACTGTACTGTAGTAATAACTAATGTCAGGGCCGACTGTGACACCCCCAAAATAGGTATACATCACCCATTCTGAGTTGTCAAAATACGGTACAGAAACAACTACAACTTTATTATTACAATAGTAAAACTGTGAGTTTAAATACGAGATATTGCCATCTAGACAATATCCACATACAAATAAATCCTCATCATAAATATTGATACATTATTTTACAACAATGGTGAGGACTACTAAACAACTCTCCCTAGAACCTCATTCCATACCCCGACTGCATCTTTCGTTATATTCTCGCCTCCCGAAGAAAATGGAACAAAAAGGAAAAGGGTGAGCTCAACTAAGCCCGAAGAAGAATATTATGACTAAGATAATATACAACAAATTATCGTTAGTCTTCAACAGGAAAAAAAATCTAATAGAATACAATAGACAACAAGTTTTAAATCAATATTCGCAATGAAATAATAATTCATTAGAAGAGTTAAGTAGAGAATGCAAACTACTATCTTCTATGTATGAATTTTAAAGTTCATCGCCTATTTTTTTATCATCGTAACATCAATCAATATATCTCGGGATCAAATACTCATCCTTGCACTACGTGCCAAGGACATTCACCACGGTTGGTCGTGTTCATCTAAACACTGCTCATCTTTGCATTCACGGCCAAAGATATTCATCAAAATCATTCATCTGCACTATTACAGCCAAAGATATTCAATAATATCATCATTTAAGATCGAGGATGATGAAATATATATATATATATATATATATATATTTCAAAAGAAACGAATCCAGTGAAACAAAATGACAAGGATTAAGGATTAAGGATCGTCAGATTTCATTTTATCCACGCCCAAAAATACCTCAAAAATAATCATAGTGGTGTAAAATTCAAGAATGATCAAAACATGGATACAATCAAAGCTAGTATCCACAATAGATATTTTAGACGAAAACAAAAAATTTTCATTTTTCGATGAATAAGGTCGATTCGTGAATAATGAAGAGAGATACGTGAATAGTAACTCTCACACCAAAAGTTCCAAATTTGATAAAACTTCGGATCAATATTTCAAAGATAATGATATTGAAGAAATAATATCATTACGAAAAAAAATAATATCCTTACCTCGGAAAGACAAGATTTAACCTGGAATATCTGGATATAAAGCTATAACTTGAACTTTTCACCGTATATAGCAATACTCAAAGTATACTCAAAATACTCACAAGAATACGCCGATAATATAGAGAGAAAACTTCAGTTTTCGTGTGATTTTCAATTTAACTTAAGCACCTATTTATAGGAAAATGCTTAGAAACCAAAGCAGTAAAATTTAATAAAATATTAATTTATATTAAAATTTTCCAACGCCCACTCTTATCAACTGAATTCAGCTCATATCACATGTTAAATGAGAGAGCCACAAAATGAAAATCACGTTTTAGTAATTAAAAATATTTTAAACTTCCAAAAATCAATTATTTTGAGCTTGAACTTCAATAATTCATAATAAATATCCTTTTGTCAGAAAATTTGAATCTCATGAGTTTTATAGGAAATTCAATTTCTACAACTTTGCAGAAGAAAATTTTTCCAAATTCCAAATGTAAATTGACCGAAATCCACAAACGGGTGATTTTAAAAGGCTATAATCAAATTTCAAATCAATAAATGGGGTCCACAAACATGTTTAACATGTTTTAAACATTTATTGCAACAAAAATACTCTTCCTCCTCAGATACTCATATATCCCACATTCGTTGTAAAAATATCACCATTATTATATTATTAAAATATAATAATATATATATTTAAATGAATTATTTTATCGTAAAAAGATAAAATTTTAATTTTCAACAATTGTCACATTAAAAAATTTCTCCATCTATATCCACATAAAATCAATTTTTTCGATCATATGAATCAATAACTAATTATTCACAAATAATATTACGTAATCACAATATCGACAACCAGTAGCCTCCTCGGGAAAGATGGGGCTTTCAATAAGAATTTCTTTTTACTGGCGCGCAATTAAGTGACCAAACCTCTCCTTAGACAGAACTTTTTAGACATTGCCAATAATCTTATCTAATAATATTATTCAGATAATATGAATTATTGCTTCGATAATGAAAAATCTTCGTAATGACAATTATCAAAACAACAAAGCAAAGATAAAATATCAACGCAACAATTATTGAACCAATAAAATAAAATATCGAATAAAGAATTATCGTAACCATTATTGAGTAGTGCCTTCACGTAAGAGTCAATAATTGGTGCAATACTGAAGCATCTTCTTGCAACAACGCCAGTATTCGTTGTTTTAACCACGGGTATTCCAAATGATGTAAATAATGCGGAATAACTACATGAATTATTTTTAAACAACTTATATTTGTCGTTTTCTTCATCCAATTGCTTTCCGTTATGGGGCCCACACATGGTCGCTGCGTCGTGCATTTAATATTCCCCGACGGTCTTAATATTCCACGACCAAACTAATATTCCCCGACAACAATGAATATTTTATAACCACTTGCTTATTTTGAAATATTTCATGTATTTTACCCATAACTATCCACATTAATCACATCAACCCTTACTATTTCAAAATAATAATTAGAGGAAATTAAATTTCATTTATTAATTATTTGGGGTCTTACAACCTCCCCTACGTACCTGGTGTTTCGAAAAGATGAGGATACCTCGCTTTCATTTTCGTTTCCAACTCCCGGTCATTTCCTCTATAAGATGGTTTCTCCACAAGACTTTAACTTGTGGTATGACCTTCGTCGTAGGGATATGCTCCTTCCTATCCAAGATCTTGACAGTACTTCCTCATCGTTAAGTCTTAATTTATCTCGTCAGGGTTCTAACTCAATAATGTGGTTCGGGTCTTTCACATATTTTGAAGTACAGATATATGAAACACATTGTGAACATTTAGACATACTCTTGAGGTAACGCGAGTCTATAGGCTACATTACCTACTCGGTCAAGAATTTGAAATGGACCAATAAATCGTGGATTGAGCTTTCTCTCTTCCCGAATCTTGTAACTCCCTTCCCGTGGACAACTCATAATAATACATGATCCTCTATACCAAATTCCACGCCCTTTCGATGAAGATCCGCATAACTCTTTTGTCGATCTTGTGCCGTTTTTATATACGCTGTCGAATCATTTGGATCTTTTCTCAGAATCATCACGCATCTTAACTCGGGTCCCAACAATGTTGCTTCACCCACCTCGTCCCAATATAATGGAAGCGACATTTTCGTCCATATAATGCTTGAATGGGGCCACACCTATATTTGCTCGATAATCGTTATTGTAGGAGAATTCCACCAATGGTAAATACTTATCCCAACCGCCCTTGAAGTTCAGGACACGAGTCTTAATAAATCTTCAAGAGTTTGAATAGTCCTCTCGATTGTCGTCTGGTTTGAGGATGGTATATGAATCAATCGTAAATCCATACCCATAGCTTTTTGCAAGCTAACCCAAAATCTTGAAGTGAATCTTGGGTCACGATCTGAAACTATGGATACTGGCATGCCATGCAACCTCATAATCTCATTTACATATATACTAGCAAGACGTTCAAGAGAATAAGTCTCCCGTATCGGCAAGAAATGTGCAGACTTGGTTAATCTATCAACAATTACCCAAATAACATTTATGCCTTGAGAAACCGTAGGAAGACCCGTAACGAAATCCATGGTAATGTGTTCCCACTTCCATTTCGGAATCTCAAGTGGTTGCAATGGTCCCTTAGGCACTTGATGCTCCGCCTTTACACGTTGACAAGTTAAACACATTTAGATAAACTTTGCAATCTCTCTCTTCATATTGTTCCACCAAAATGTATGTCGAAGATCACGATACATTTTAGTACTTCGAGGATGGATTGCAAATGGTGTATTGTGTGCCTCCATCATGATCTTGTACTTCAAATCGTAATCGTTAGAACACAAAGTCTAGAGTGGACTCAAGTATTCCTTCTTCATCAATTCTCGCCCTTAATAAAGACCTTCTTGTACTTACTTTCTTCTTCATATGCATCAAATTTCCGGCCTGGTGGCTCGAAAGCAACCTTAACTTTTTCTATTAAAGTTGGCTCTGTCGTATACTTGACATCATCGCACTCGCTCCTCTGATATGATCTTCTACTCAACGATCACCACCACGTTCACTTTTCAGGATGGTATTGAATAGTGTGGTTGTAGTCTTTCAATAGCTCGAGCCAACGTCATTGCGCCAGCATGTTGAGTTCTTTTTGAGTGAAGAAATATTTAAGGCTTTTATGGTGCGAATATATCTCCACTTTCTCCCCATAAAGATAGTGCCTCCAGATCTTTAATAGCGAAAATGATCGGGCCGCTAACTCTAGATCATGAGTAGGATAATTCCTCTCATATTCTTTAAGTTTTCGCGAGCATATAGGCTATGACTTTCCCACGTTGCATGAGAACACATCCTAACCCTTTGCCGAATCATCATTGTAGATAACAAATCCATCTGAACCAGATGGTATTGTTAGAACAGTCTTAGAAATAAGTCTCCTCTTAAGCTCTTGGAAACTCTTCTCGCATTCCTCGCTCCATATGAATTTTGTATCCTTTCGAGTCAGATGAGTTAACGTAGTAGCGATTCGAGAAAACCCTTCCACGAATCTCCGATAATAACCAGCTAAGCCCAAAAAGCTACGTGACTTGATCCACCGAGCTTGGTTGTTCTAACTTTGTATTGCTTCAATCTTCACGGTCAATGATACTCCATGTTTTGATACCACGTGCCCAAGGAATGCTACTTCCTCAAGCCGTAACTCGCATTTCTTCAACTTGGCATATAGCTTGTTTTCACGAAGCCTTTGGAGTACCAAACTTAAATGGTGCTTCATGATCTTCGGCTTTTGGAATATATGAGGATGTCATCAATAAAGACAACAACGAATTTATCCAAATATTCTTTGAATACTCGATTCATCATATCCATGAAAGCCGCAGGAGCATTAGTCAATCCGAAAGACATGACTAGAATTCATAATGCCCGCATTCGAGTTTAAAAAGCGGTCTTTGGAATATCCTCGTTCTAATTTTCGGTGATGATATCCGAAGCGAAGATCGATTTTGAAAAGAATTGTGCTCCTTGCAATTGGTCAAACAAGTCATCAATACGAGGTAGTAGGATACCTATTCTTGATGGTGACATGGTTCAATTCCCGATAGTCAATACAAAAGTCGCATACTCCCGTCTTTCTTCTTTCTACGAATAAAATAGGAGCACCCCGAGGAGATGTACTAGGATTTAATGAAATCGATGTCCAACAATTCTTGTAGTTGAACCTTTAACTCCACGAAGTTCAATAGAGCCATTCGATATGGGGTTTTAGAAATGGGCTTTGTACTGCGGAGTTCAAGGTCAATAAAGAATTCAACTTCACGTTACGGGGTGACCGGGAAGTTCTTCAGAAATACGTCGGGAAAGTCAATAACAACAGGAATATTATTCAATTTTGGCGTGTCTTTATTCAAATCCATAATATGGGCTAAGAAAGCTTGACATCCGTTTTTCAATAAACGAATCGCTTTATGATTAGATATGACGGTGATTGATTTTAATGGTTTAGTTGTTCTTGAATTCGCATAAAATGAGTTGTTTAGGAATATGAAAGCTAACACCTTTTACGAAAACAATCAATTTTGGCATGATGAGTAGTTAACCAATCAATCCCTAAAATCACATCAAAAGCAAGTTTCTTTAAAGAGATAAGGTCAACAGTAAAGATAAAGGTGCCAACTTGGATTAGACAAGATTTATAAAATGTGGATGTGATGAAAGTTTCTCCTAATCTGAGTTTCTACGAGATAGGTCAAAGTCTAATTTCTCCGAGTCAAGTTTAAACGTTGAGCACAAGCGGGAGAGATAAATGAATGGGTAAAGACCCAGATCAAGTAAGGTATAAACTTCGCAAGAATTTATAAATAGCTTACCCGTGATCACCCTCGTTTGGGTTCCTCGATTTTGACGATACCACAACAAACGCCTTCCAGAACGAATTGACTTTGACTTTTCGGGACGATCTTTTGAGTCACCGTCCCCATTGAACTAGGGTTTCGCTTCTAGTGCAATCTCGAGCGATATGTCCTTCCTTTCCACAATTATAGCATACCCGGAACTTTTGTCAGGGCGATTTAATGATATGTCCCTCTTTCCGCATTTACGGAATACGATGGGTGGTCGTTCTCCTCCCTTGGAACCGATTCTTCTCACTGCACTTGTGCGTCTTCACATGGTCGTTGTTGAATCTCCTCTTTTTAAAATCTCCTCCGACTCGCTTCTTCTATTTTCATGGCCATGATTACCACCAGAGTGGTTACAATTTTTGTCAAATCTTTTTCTTTCTCCTTTGGTTATTGTTGTTTTATCGATCGCTATCTCCTAGATGATCCTCGATTGTGGTACCTCGGTACGACCGTACTCGTTATCTCGCTTCTAACAATTGAGCCTCATTAACAACATCCGAATAGAGAGAAAATTTATGAGAGATGAGATCTTGACGTATCTGGGGTTTCAAACCTCTCGAAACATCCGCGCGTCATCGTTCCTCATTCTCCACCAAATGAGGTGCAAACCGGATAACTCGCAAACTTCGCCTCGTCTTCGAGACACCGCCATGTTGTTCTCGCTCCAGTCTAATAAACTCCACTTCCTTCATATATTTAACACTTTCGTGAAAGTATTTGTCATTAAATAGTTTCAAACGTCTCCCAAGACATCTTTGAAGTGCAATTTGGATGGGTACGCTTCACTGATTCCCCATGAAGGTCGCCTCGCCACACGGAACATAAAGGTGGTGAATGGAACCTTCAGTTCCTCCGCATCCCAAGACATCGAATATCTTGGTAATTTGCTTGACCCATGTTTCCGCATTATGATCGGATCGAGCTTTCCTTAAATTCGTGGTCCCAACTCTTTCAATCGCCCATTTGTGACAACCCGTGAATTGCTATCATTTCTCCTCAGTATTTTGAACACGAGTCTCCTAAATCGATTTTTGCATGAACTCGCAAAAACTTCTAAACATCCCTCGTTCATCATCTACTCGTTGGTGTTGTTCACGGGAGGAACATTACCATCCCGTTGCAGACGCTCTCCTCGTTGGTAGAGTGAGCATCTCTACTGGTCTCATTTTCATTGTTAATATTCTCATCGACATTCTCAAATCGTCATAAAACAAGGGTTAATTAAGGAAATCAATATATCACATAATATCCCTATATACTGACCAACTATCAAATAAGCTTAGGTAGGACACACTAGCGAAAGATTTACTAAGCTCTGATACCAATTGTGACACCCCAAAAATAGGTATACATCACCCATTCTGAGTTGTTAAAACACGGTACAGAAACAACTACAACTTTATTATTACAATAGTAAAACTGTGAGTTTAAATACAGATATTGCCATCTAGACAATATCCACATACAAATAAATCCTCATCATAAATATTGATACATTATTTTACAACAAATGGTGAGGACTACTAAACAACTCTCCCTAGAACCCTCATTCCATACCCCAGACTCGACTTTGCTATATTCTCGCCTCACGAGAGAAAATGGAACAAAAATGAAAAGGTGAGCTCAACTAGCCCAAGTAAAGAATATTATGACTAAGATAATATACAACAAATTATCGTTAGTCTTCAATGGAAAAAAATCTAATAGAATACAATAGACAACAAGTTTTAAATCAATATTCATAATGAAATAATAATTCATTAGAAGAGTTAAGTAGAGAATGCAAACTACTATCTTCTATGTATGAATTTTAAAGTTCATAGTCTATTTTTTTTATCCTCGTAACATCAATCAATATATCGGGATCAAATACTCATCCTTGCACTACATGTGCCAAGGACATTCACCCGATTGGTCATGTTCATCTAAAATGCTCATCTTTCACTCTTTACGCCAAAGATATTCATCGAAATCATTCATCTTTGCACTACGTGCCAAAGATATTCATCGAAATCATTCATCTTTGCACTACAGCCAAAGATATTCAATAATATCATCATTTAAGACTGAGGATGATGAAATATATATATATATATATATATATATATATATATTTTAAAAGAAACGAATCCAGTGAAACAAAATGACAAGGATTAAGGATTAAGGATTCGTACTTCATTTTATCCACGTCCAAAATACCTCAAAAATAATCATAGTGGTGTAAAATTCAAGAATAATCAAAACATGGATACAATCAAAGCTAGTATCCACAATAGATATTTTAGAGCGAAAACAAAAAATTTTCATTTTTAGATGAATAGTCTTAGTATTCGTGAATAAGATCAGATATCGTGAATAGTCAGTATCGTGAATAAGAACTCTACACCAAAATTTCCAAATTTGATAAAAACTTCAGATCAATATTTTCAAAGATAATGATATTGAAGAAATAATATCATTACTGAAAAAAAATAATATCCCTTACTCGGAAAGGCAAGATTTAAGCTGGAATCTTTGGATATAAAGCTATAACTCGAACTTTCACCGTATAGCAATACTCAAAGTATACTCAAAATACTCACAAGAATAAGCTCGATAATATAGAGAGAAAACTTCAGTTTCGGTGTGATTTTCAATTCTAACCCCAAGACCCTATTTATAGGAAAATGCTTAGAACACCAAAAAATGAAAATTTAATAAAATATTAGTTTATATTAAAATTTTCCAATGCCCACTCTTATCAACTGAATTCAGCTCATATCACATGTTAAATGAGAGCCACAAAATGAAAATCACGTTTTAGTAATTAAAAATATTTTAAACTTCCAAAATCAATTATTTGAACTTGAACTTCAATAATTCATAATAAATATCCCTTTTGTCGAAAATTTGAATCTCGCGTGTTTTTATAGGAAATTCAATTCTCTACAACTTTGCGTAAGAAAGTTTTTCCAAATTCCAAATGAAATTGGATGAAATCCACAAACGGGTGATTTTAGAGGTTATAATCAAATTTCGATCAATAAATGGGGTCCACCGACATGTTTAACATGTTTTAAACATTTATTCCAATAAAAATACTCTTCCTCCTCGTATACTCATATATCCCACATTCGTTGTAAAAATATCACCATTATTATATTATTAAAATATAATAATATATATATTTAAATGAATTATTTTATCAGAAAAAGATAAAATTTTAATTTTCAACAATTGTCACATTAAAAAATTTCTCCATCTATATCCACATAAAATCAATATTTTTCTGATCATATGAATCAATAACTAATTATTCACAAATAATATTACAGAATCACAATATTGACAACCAGCAGCTTAAAGAAAGATGGGGCTTTCAATAAGAATTTCTCTTCTTGCCAAGGCAATTAGGTGACCAAACCTCTCCTTAGATGTAACTTTTTTAGACATTGCCAATAATCTTATCTAATAATATTATTCAGATAATATGAATTATTGCTTCGATAATGAAAAAATCACGTGTAATGACAATTATCAAACAATATAAAGATTATAAAATATCAACGCAACAATTTTTGAACCAATAAAATAAAAATCTTAACAAGAATTATCGTAACCATTATTGAGTAAAGGCCCTTCACGTAAGAGTCAATAATTGGTGCAATACTGCGTAATCTTCTTGTCGCAACAACGCCAGACATCGTGTTTTAACACCGGGTATTCCAACAAAGGTAAATCGCAGAATAACTACATTGTTATTTTTAAATAACTTATATTTGTCGCTTTCTTCCTCCAATCGCTTTCCGTTATGGGGCCCACTCATGGTCATTTACTGGTCGCATTTAATATTCCCTTACGACAACGATTTAATATTCCACGACCAAACGAATATTCCCTGACAACAATGAATATTTTATAACCACTTGCTTATTTTGAAATATTTGCGTATTTTACCCATAACTATCCACATTAATCACATTAACCCTTACTATTTCAAAATAATAATTAGAGGAAATTAAATTTCATTTATTAATTATTTGGGGTCTTACACCGGCTCTGAGTTTTGAAGGGCCTAAAGCGGACAACAAAAAAATGGACCTTTTGCGAATAGCTATTAAGACAGACATAAAAAAAAGAACTTTTTATGAACAAAAGAGTATCAATACGAAAGAATATCAAATATAATAATCGACTATTTCAATATTTCAAAGTATCATTTAGATATCACATTATCACTAAGTCAAAAAAGTAATTACCAAATAGGGTCTTCTTTATTAAGAGTCTAACACTACTCCCAAACAATTAAAAAAACCCAAAAAATTTAATCTGATGATGAACCCCCAGGTACATAATAATTAAATTATTTTATACAAATTATATACTTTAAATATGTAGAATATTATAGATTGATTATTTGCTTTAATATTTAAGTATTTTATTTAAATAATAAAAGAAAAAAAATATTTAAGGGGACCTGTTAACGCCAAGATCTTCCTCCACGTCCCAATCACCAAGACAGCCCTCGATATCCTCGCTTTGAAAGAAACACAAATAACACCAAAAGCTTGGACTTGGTTGACCGCTTTGGGATAGCTCGGCGTGAGAGTCGAAGTCTGATGCGATCACAAGGTTAATAAATGGAGGATAAATATCTAGTGACTTGAGAGTAATAATTAATTAGTTACCTTTCACCGTGTGTCATCCTTGCTTTTTATCCCCAAAGTCCGGTTTTGTCTCAGATGAATCGACTTCCACAGGTCCACCTCCTTTAGCCGACTAAGCCCTGTCCAATCCTCATTAAATGCAATGCAGAGATGACAGTCAAAGTTCTATGCCCAATCTACACCAGTCAAAGCCCAAGTGGAACCACACTCATCTAGTAATCTGGCCCACTGCTACAGCTTGCCCAATACTTCATAGGCCCCAAAATAAAGATAATATCCACCAATGGGTTGGTTTCCAATGAACCTACCTAATACTTTTTAAGACCCACCTCAACATGTCTAAAGTATTATGGCCCAACATCGCCCAGTTTTTTTATTAAACAGGAGGTTTAATGAAAGAGTATAAGTGAAATCGGTCCAGAATAAAAGGAATTATAATGAGATCAACAAAGCCCCAAGATACAACTTACCGAGGCCCAAAAGAGAATCCCACTCCGGTTAACAATGAAGACTAAAACTGCACGCTACTTCTTTAACTTCACAATCACCGTTGGCATTAAATGAGCCACCCTTGAACCTTGTGAAAAGTTGAAGAGAACTCTAGTATAAAAGCTGCTTTCTCCCAAATCTGACAGTTTTACCAACTCAATTCAAAATTCGGATATTCCTTACTCCTCTTCTTCTCCAAATTTCTCTCTCCGCAACTAATTAACAATGGCTTCTCGTAATACTAATCAAAATTCTCCACTTGAATAGCCCCCACTACCATTGTTCTTCCCAATCAGAGCTCTAAAGAAAAAGAGGCTCAGAAGTTCAAATCCCAAATCATGATACTCACAATCGTAATCAACCACTAAAACTATTCCTAATCCTTGTAATTCTTCAAAAGTGAAGAATACTTCCTCATGCCAACACTCCTTCCAAAATCATCGAGAATGAGTTGGGTAACCTTCGACCCCCATTATCGATTCGGGACACCCCACATGGTAAGGGCTCTAGCTCCCCCTTAAGCGAATGTACCAAATGATTCAAGGGTGGACCGCCATGTCGATGACCCCTTCTCGAAGAGGAGTTACACTCTATCCATGCCTTTGTCATCATTCTACTAGGGTTTGTAGGAAAGCGGGATTCACCCACTTAAAGTGTCGAACTCCTATATCCGCAAGATCCCGACATTTTTTCGCATACGCCACGAACAAGGATTCCACCATTGAAAACTTCTTCTTCACCTCTTTCATAGCCGAAGAAATCTTGAGAACGAGGCTTGAGATAATCGAACAAACAATCTTCCAAACCTAATGCCAGTTCGAGAGGCGAGCATTAATGGACACTCCTTTCGAGCAACCAAGGATGGCATAAGGAGTGGTTTTTGTCAAAGGACCAAGTCTCCTCCATACCTAATGGATCACTTCCGATCGTATCTCTCGCAAACTTCAAGTATTTCAACGGAACGAGTGAGAGAAATGGCGAGCCTTCTACAGAAGATTCACATTAAGGAAGGAGCTTCAACTTCTCGAGTAAACAAGCATCATTGTATAACCATAATCGTAAGTCTCGAACCCACTCTATTGTTTAAATCCCAATTTCCATCAAGAGTTCTCGTAAACAATTGTTCTTCATCCATTGCGGTGTCTCCGATCAAACCAACGTCAATCGAATCAAGGGATCTGACAGATTTCTTTTCGGTACATCTTCGCCAACCTCTACCGAGATGTACCAATTTGAAGAGCTTCAAGCCATGAATCAACTCCTATGAAAGGACAAGCCAACCTCGCCAAGAAAGCAAGTCGGCCAAAACCCAAACACACACCCCACTTAAAATCACACCGAAAGTGCCTCCTCGATATGCCCTCCGACGTAACGAACCCGAATTTTCGGCACAAAAGAGGAAAACCCAAGCAAATTCTTCATCTCGAACGACCACAAGTATTTCTAATGTAAACCGATCCTCCGCCAACCTCCCTCGTTGAAATCGGTGTTTCGACGAAGAATTCAAGAACAAGTGGTACGATCACCCAAACTTGCTCGAAAAAGACAACCAACCTCCCGGACTTGAAGCCCAAGAGAACTTCCCATTTGAGCTCTACAACTCCTTCGTCCATAATACCGACAACCACCGGGCTTCAAAGAATAGCTCTATCATGGACTCGATCAACGAGGATCAAGTATCAAGCTAGAGTAAGTTTAACTTATCCATTTACATCTCTTACCATTAATTTTGAATCGATAGACTAACATCGATCATCCGCAGAAAAGATCTTTTCTTGGATGCCTCCGCCTAAAATACCAAGAGGTGAAGTCAAGAGAAGCCTTTCAAAGAGAATACCGCTTAAGTCTGCTTTGACGAAAGATGAAGTAGTCTCAAAGTTCTTTTCACGATAATGAGTGCCTTCGGTAAAGACCTTGCCCAAACCAAAGAAGATTTGAAAACGTCCTGCCACTCACCAAGTCATCACCGATATAAATATTAATCTGTCAAGCTAAAGGATCAAAGCATCCGTACACATCGAAGCTCGAAGAAGAGCTCAAAGAGCTTCTGCCCTTAAGAATTTGAGTCCGCCATCGACCAGAAGACTTTCGTAGGATATCCAAGTGAGAATACGAGAAAATCCGTCGAAATGAACAATAAGATCGTCTATATGTACGCGAAAGGATATGAAATCTGCCAAGTAAAAGGCAAAAAAAAGTTAAGGCCAAGGTAGATCCATCTCTTCAGACTCTTTAGATGGTGACGATGAGGAAGAAGTTCAAGATGACCTCTCCTTATCTCTACCGTAGAACTTTCGTGAAAATTCTAACTTTATGTAAACAGTTAATATTTAATGAAATATCAACTTCATGCCTTATTACTTCTGTATGAACATTTCTTGTCAATAATTCAGTATCAATTAATCTGTATGAACTTAACTTAGAACATGAATTAGATAAGGTGTATAACAGTTAATTTATGAAATGAAGTGAACTGAATTTAATAGATAGAATTTAATGAACAGTATTGAATGAACTGAACTCAACACTTGAACAAAATAAAGTAATGTATACTTATCGTTTCCGAAGTGTGAGATCGGTCATGTGTGAAGTGAATTCGGCTGATCCTCCTTGCACCATCAAAATCTTGTTTACCGCTCGGGGTGAAACAATTATATAAGGACCAAGATATAAGGATCAAGATATAAGAATCAAGATATAAGGATCAAGATATAAGGATGACACTTGCCTACCATGAAGGGCCTGACAATGTCAGAAGACACTTGCCTACCACGAAGGGCCTGACAAGGTCTAAGTGACGACAATCGCCTACCACGAAGGGCCTAAAAATGCCAAAAGATGACACTTGCCTACCACGAAGGGCCTGACAAGGTCTAAGTGACTACAATTGCCTACCACGAAGGGCCTAACAATGCCAAAAGATGACACTTGCCACCGCTGAAGGGCTCGACAAGGTCTAAGTGACGACAATTGCCTACCACGAAGGGCCTGACAATGCCAAAAGATGACACTTGCCTACCACGAAGGGCCTGACAAGGTCATAAGGACCACCTGCCGAAGAGGCCACCATCGAATGGTCAGCGAGTCCTCCCGAACCTCCTAACACCGAGGTGGCATTTGCTGTGCCTGTCAGACTATGGATGAGCTACCGAAGTCCCTCATGAATGTTTTAAACTTCGATCCCATGAGTGGCGCTGTTAACTCGATCCCCAGCAATGGACCCAAAGACAACTACCCCCTGGCAATGTTAATAGGTATAGGAGATAAAATCGAATATAGCCTTTTTGGTGGTGATGTGGATCAAACCATTTAGTCGACACAAACATCCACGTGAACCCTCCGAATAACATCTGCGACTTTTCGGTGGCACCCAAAATTCCTCGATAGTAGGAAATGGGTCCAAAGTAGAATACCCAAGTCTTTCTGTCTTTGAATCCCCATTCTTTCAAGAATATCATCGCCAAGAAGTGCTTTGTAGGTCAACAACTTGGGCCAAATAATTGCCACAAATGTCTTTGTGAACTTCCCAAGAACACACTCGCCTCGGATGGAACCAAATGTTTAAGCAATGATGACGAAAAAGGTCCTTCGATAAAGATTCTCATCAATGAGAACAAAATTGACACTCGCTCATCAAGAACTCAACTAGCAGCTTTATCGGACTCTCGGACTTCTCTTTAACTATTATTAGCTTTCGAAAAGAATTGTCCGACCATTAATGTCAACCGAAGCCTCGGAAATGTTTCATCAAAGTGTTGGATTTGTGAGTCTGCATTTATAGATCTACTTTATTGTGAGTCTTTAGTTTTGGCGAGAACACTTAAGACAGAGTGCCTTTTTTTGTGTTCTCGGGTGAATATATTCTTGAATTACTCTCTTGTCTACTTGCGCCATAGTCCCGAGAACCCCTAGGATGAGGTACCTTTTGGTGCTTAGGAATATGGGTGCATTTTGTGTCTTTGAATCTGAACTGATGATTTTAGATGGGCATCTCAGAAGACAAAGTGTCTACGGTGTGTGCCCTCGGTGGATTCTTAGGATCGCAAGACATCTCTTCTGCTTCTACCATAATCCCAAGACCTAATAGGCGGAATACCCTTCTCGGTTAGTCAATGGGAAAATGGTTTGTTGGGTCTTCGCTCTACTCGCTCGACCATAATCCCAAGACCAATAGTATGAATAATACCCTTCTCGTCTACCAATCAGAAAATGGTCATTGGTCTTCATTTACTCTTGACCATAATCCCAGGAAGGCCTCAAGACATGTCTTTAAAGCGTAGACTTCTTTTCTAACTTGATTCGATTCGTCGATACCGACCACTTCAGATAGGATTCTAAGCAAGATGCCTTCTACCCTTTTCCGACTATGGTCGTCTTCTTGGCAAAGAAAATCAATCTCTTCCTGAGATCATCCCGGGCTCTCGAACGAAAACCCTCGAAACCTCGCTGAAGCGATACCAAGATGAGCATTCTTTGAAGGACCCAATCAATCCTCGACAGATACTCATTTGTGTGTAGACGAAGTCGTAGCCATCGATATCCTTTAGAGGTAATCGTTTCTACTCTTCTTCACCATGGATTCTCGACGTAGAAGAACTACTGATTTGTGATTGAAAACTTCAAGAACACTAGAACACGACCTTCCTTCTAGGCGCCAATGTTAGCGCCAAGATCTTCCTCCACGTCCCAATCACCAAGACGCGTCCGATATCCCCGCGATAAAGAACACAACGATAACACCAAAAGCTCGACGGCCATCCGTGGGGATACCCTCGTGAGAGTCGTCAAGATGATCACAAGGTTAACAATGGAGGATAAATATCTAGTGACTTGAGAGTAATAATTAATTAGTTACCTTTCACCGTAGGTCATCCTTGTTTTTATCCCCAAAGTCCGGTTTGTCACATGTCTGTTGACTTCCCCAGCTCACCTCCTTTAATGGAAGTAAGCCCTCACGTCCAATCCTCATTAAATGCAATGCAGAGATGACAGTCAAAGTTCTATCCCCAATCTACACCGGTCAAAACTCAAGTGGAACTACACTCATCTAGTAATCTGGCCCACTGCTACAACCCAATACTTCATAGACCCCAAAATAAAGATAATATCCACCCAATGAGTTGGCCCAATGAACCGGCCTAATACTTTCAAGACCCACCTCAACATGTCTAAAATATTATGGCCCAACAGGACCCTAAAAATTTTTGAATCTAAAACCCGAACACCTTAAATTTTAATCCAGGACCGATACTAACTAATGTTATACTATTAAAACATCAAAAAATTGTTATAAGCTTTGAATTTCTGCCATAATCAACAATTTTTTTTATAATTTTTTTTATAGGTACCTGCCTATGATAATATACTATACAATATAAATTCCTTTCATAAATTACCTTCAGAATAAATATTTGGCAATATTTTTACGATAATAATAAAAATTTTGTATATCAATCAAGCTTCCTCCTTCCTTGGTGATAACAAGTCAAACATGGTGCTCACTATAAATAAATAAAGGGTGACGGTACTTAACGCGTTCTGGTTTGAGCAAGGACCCACCACTTGTCTCGTACCTTTGAAGGGCAGTGTCGTCAATTCACCTAAGAGATAGGGGTAATACTACTCCTACTCCATATATAAGAGAGGAGAAATTTCTTGGGGAGTGTAACTAATAAATAAATAATAAATCCCAAGGCTAGTGGTGACCTGACCTCTTTTTCGACCGTATTCTCTCTCGCCTTCGTCTTTCCCTCCGATGGAGAACAGACCTCAATCCTCAGGTACGATAATCTCTTTTCATTATGATTTTGATTCATACATGTTTAATTATTATCGTTTGTTTTAGTTTCGGTGTATTCAATTGTTTGGTTCTAGTGATGAGAATTTTAGCGTTTTTAATTATGTATTTCATATGTTTGATTGAGAAACTTTAGTAAGCTCGTAAAATTGGATCTTTTAGTAACATATCTTTCAGCTGAATCATCTAGGTTGTTTGATTGCTGAAAAATTTGAGGAAATGATTGTAAGACTAGGTTTCGTTATTGATACATTTCATTTAGGTACTGAAAGAAGAAAAATGTTTTTATGATTGACAATCCACTTGTTATTAATTAACATGTTATATATTGTTGCTTCTGGTTGGTTTTTGTATGTTTCAATAGAGGTTTGATTAATTTTTAACTTCTCACTTTATGTTTTTTTTTGAGGGGGGGCAAGGCGGCGGGGGGGCAAGGAAAGCTTAATTTTACCTTTTAATAGATCATAATCAATTATTTTGATAGTTTAAGGTACATTTGCTTTTTGAAGTTGCCTTTGTATACCACTGTTCATTATTTTGCAGCTTACGTACTATTTTACATCATTGTTAAGATAATGGCTCAATCCTCCTCCCAAATTTCATTATTCAAGTGTTTGCATAATAGGAGATGTATTTTCTGTCTGTATTTTTTTCTTTGTCTAATTGCTACTCACTTTTCTTGAAATTGCACCAATACAATTATCATATAACATTTTTACTTGCTTTCAATAACAGGTAACAGCCCCCCACCAAGACCTTGGGAGCGAGCAGGGTCTTCTTCTGGTCCTGCACCTTTTAAACCCCCGTCTTCTGGTAGCACTAGTGATGTAGTTGAGGCCTCTGGAACAGCAAGACCTGGTGAAATTGTTATTACAGCGGATGCAAATACGACTATTAACAGAAATGCTCTTGGGAGACCATTACCTACAAGGCCCTGGGAACAGCAAACATATACCAACAACACATATGGAGGTATTCCTTCTTGTTATTTTCCAATTTGCATTATCTGCATATTACAATTTACAATATTGTTTAAGTTGCTCCTTTTTCACCAACAGTGTAGTTGTCCTTCCCTGCTAGGCTCCATACACTTTGTCAAATATCATGCAATCAGATTTTTATTCGTAATCGCAAAACATCTATATGTTGTCACAGATTCCCATCTAATTTTCTTCATCTAGATGAACATTTTATCAACTATATATCAAACATTATTTTGGATAACATACATAACTATGATTTCCTGTACTGAACGTTATACTTCTATATTTTGTTACGATTCTTTGAGTTACTGTAATACCTATTAATAAGCATAGTTATAAAGTCATGAAACAGCCTGCTAACTATTGTGGCTGATGTTATTTCTTGTAATGTATTTCACACGTGCACTTGCAAAGATTTTCTTTTTGCCATACATTGTCCTTTTCAACTGGTTCACTGATTTTCTTTTTGCATAATTCGAAGGGAAGTTCTCTTTCAAGAATATAAGAAGAACATTTGTGTAATTTGTTGAGGTTTTTGATTTAGATTTTGCAAATTAAAATTGGTAAAAAAACGAAAAGCGCAATCTGTTTGCCAGGCAGAAGCCTGGATCCTTCCACCATATTTGATCATACTATTACCATGTCTGATGGAGCTTATGGCTTTCTATTCTCAGGTGTTGGTTATGGTTCCAGTTTAAATAATAATTCTGGTTATGGGTCAGGAACTTATGGTTCTTATGGCGGACTTGGAGGGTCTTATGGCGGGGGGATGTATGGAAACAACATGTATAGAGGAGGTTATGGTGGGCTCTATGGAGGAGGAGGAATGTATGGTGGGGCTGGGGGAGGGGGAATGTATAATAGTAGTTTTGGAGGCACAATGGGTGGTTATGGAATGGGCATGGGTATGGGTGGTCCTCCATATGGCGATCAGGATCCAAACAATCCTTTTGGTGCTCCATCATCTCCACCAGGATTTTGGGTTTCTTTCCTGCGAGTGGTAAGCGAAGCTGGTTAATTTTTCTATTGTCTCTTGATATGCATTGTGGATGTAAAGTTTTTTTTTTAGAGTGATCAATTCATTTTGTCTGCCGACTTCAATGCAGTATTCTTTGTTTGTCAGGAGTTGTATATTTAGATAACAACTGGAATTTTGTAAGTAGGGTTGTCTTCGATTCTGATTAAACATTCTTGCTGGTTGTTGTAATTGGCTCTAGGAGGATATAAAGATTTAAGTGGTCCTGTATACCATTCATGACTGCAATCTTCATTGTTTTGATGGGCTCTTGTAACCTTTTAACACTTTTACAGAGTGGGGAAATTTATATTTACTTTCTCTGAGAAAGCTTGGAAAGTCTCATAATTTAACTACTTATGTAAAGGGAAAAAAAGTGTTACCTAGTTTCTTTCCTCTGTACAAATTTTCTTGTAGATAGTCCATAATGCCCATCATGTTGTGGAATGGGGTGTTAAAAGAACCATCACATGCAATTTGCTGGCATGATGAAGGCAAAAAAGTACTGATACATTCTGCAAGTTTTGGTGCTTGCTTTTTAGCAGTTTCAGCTTTTGATAGCTGACATGTAATTTATACTTTGGCTGTGTTCTGGAGGCAATGTATGATGAAATATTTGGCATGTTATCCTAATCCACCGTTACAATTTTTTGACTAATTATTTTGTTGGGCAACAAGTAAGGTGAGGAACAGAGATTTTTATTTGACTTTCTAAATTTTTATCGCATGCAATTTGATGTTTAAGCTAGGCCCTAGTGTTTTTTCCAGGTTCCCATGTTATTTATTCTTTCATCCAATTAATTATTATATTAACTTCTAGAATTCATGTAACTGGTGTCAACTGTCTCATTACGATGCATGCTCTTTTGTCAATGATGGCAGATGCAAGGGGTGGTAACTTTTTTTGGCCGTATTGCATTTTTGATAGACCAGAATACTCAGGCATTCCACATGTTCATGTCTGCCCTTTTACAGGTATGTATAGTTCTTATGTCCTTCCCATTTAATTAATTGCCAGATGATATTGTAGATGTAGAACCATCTCCTTAATTTGCTATAGTTAATGGTAAAATTTGCTCTCATCTGAAATATTATGACCCGTATTGATAAAGATGGACTGTATGCAGCTGTTTGACCGATCAGGTGTGCTATATGGAGAGCTGGCTAGATTTGTGCTGAGACTGCTTGGAATCAGAACAAAGCCCCAGAAAGTTCAACCCCCCAGACCCAATGGATTCCCAGGTCCCCATAATCCCCATGGGGTTCAAAATTACATCGAGGGTCCAAAGGCTGCTCCGTCTGGTGCCTGGGACGGTGTGTGGGGAAATGATGCAAGTAGTTGATGTGGGTATCCCATCAACGAGATTTGCAGCTGTCTGTGGAGGTAAGGGTGCAGATGAAAGTTGTGCTGCCATGGCCTATATAGAGACATGATCTCCTCCAGGCTCCAGTAAAATTACATTTCGCATGAAATAATAGAAATCACCCTTATTTTCTCTTTGTATCATTATTATTATTATTATTATTATTATTATTTGTTTAATCCCATGAAATTTAGATGACTGGTATTCCAATGTAAATTGTTGCATTTTTCTCCTGCATGTGCCCTGAAGCACCCTGCATGGTTAGCAATTAAAGGGAAGAATAATGTAATAGTTGATGTCATATTTTCGTACCTCCCACATTTTAATGAATTTAGGCACATGCGTGATTCAAAGAATACTTGTGAAAACGCTTAGCCGGTTCTACAGGCAGCCCCACCTCATCACCAGGCGCTCGCCCAGTTTAATTTTTAGTGTAATTTAAATCTCAATAGGTAAATTGCTTTGATTTAAAGCACAATTGATTAAAAACTGGGGGAGTAACTGGATTGAAAAACTCTTTGAGATGACGATGCAAAACTCAATAGAGTAATAATTTGTTTGATTATTTTTTAAAGAGACAGACATCTGTTGTTAGCTTTTCATTGTCAAACTGATTCACAGTCCCTCCACTCCAACACTGCAAAAAGAATACGTTCTCTAAAGCAGTTTCAGCAATACTGCAAACAATATATAAGCAGAGCAGAGTTCCAAAATGCCATTAATTTCAGAATGATAGTGCCTCACCAAACAGAGCAGCAGCTGATCAGAAGTAGAAGGCGTTTATGAGTAAACAAATATTGACAGAAATAACAACTAAAGCAATTGGTAAACAAGTATTATCCCCAACTCAGTGTTTATCTTAACACTAGTAAACAAGAACCTGTACTCCCATTGAATCTCTCTTTAATACTCCACACTCAAGAGTATTCAAAGAGTTCAACACAACAATCATTCAGCTTTAGTAATAAATCTCTCCAAGTGTATTAGATTTTCATTTTAATGTCTCCCAGAGGTGAATGATAGAGAAATGTTCTTCATGAAGTATATGACAGAAGTAGTCAGACCTAGATTTGTGATTCAAATCACCAAGATGCAATATTTTCTGTAGGTAAATCATAATACAATACACTGCAGCAAGTAGACAAAAATTAATTGACATATTTCTGCATCTCAAATTGGAGGTTCTGAGCTTCATAATAAATTTGATTCCCTTAAAAGAGTCCTTGAACAACAGATATTTTGCTACCCTCGGGCCTCATTTGAAGTGAGATGATGCTTAATTCCTTTCTTTTACCTTTTTTGGAACAAACATTCCAAAACACAAGCAAAAGTTGTACTAACAAAAACACAGAAACAGTATGTACCGAGTGGAATAGCTTGTTTATATACGATCTGTAATTGAAAACAGAGAGCAAGAAGCAGAGCTGATCATAACTACTATGCCCTAAACAAATGAACTCCCTAATTGAAAAAAAGAAAGAAAAAAGATGCTGATTACTGACCTCTCAATTGAAAAGCTGAATTCTTTAAGAGTTGAGAAAAGGATCAATGTAAATACCAGGACTAATGTATGTAAGGAACATCAAGTACATTAATTATAAGCAATTGACTCAGACAGAACTTATATACGAAAGGAGTTGCAACCCCTTCACCGAGATACAATCTTTAGTCTAGTAAAAGTATTAAGCTTCAAAGTTAAATTTATACGGATGTCTTCAAATTAGTTAAATGGCTGTCTTACTCATCATCAGCGGAAGGCCGAGTCAGGAGCAATACACATTATCTCTTCTTCTTTGATCTCAACGTCACTCCTTAAATATTTAAACAATTCTATTGCAGTGTAAGTGATTTGACGGCATCGAGTAATGTACAAGAAAGATAGCCGTCTGCAGCCATCCCTTAAGGCCTGCAATCCTCGATCACATAGGTACCGACATCGGTTTACATGAAGCCTCTCCAAATTATGACAATTTAAGCCAATTGACTCCCATCCTTGTATCCTAATTTCATGACATAATGCCAAGTTCCACTCTTGGAGCAATGGACACCCTTTTGCAATTGCCATAATGGACTCATCGCCAATGCTTCTGCACAAACGTAAATCCAGGATTTTTAGTCTTGTAGCAAATCCAGCGCCAATTGCCGTTAAACCATTTCCTGGTATGGCCCAATTTAGATTAGAAATATTCAAATACTCCAATCCACCTCCACTTACAATATCTATAATCCCTTCAGTTTCAAGCTTACAGGAATCAGCTTCTATATACACCAAAGTTTGAGGACATCCATGAAATCCAACCCCGCTGATATTTCTGCAGTTAGAGATCCTGACTGCTCGAAGCTGACAACAATTTTGCGAAAGAGCTCTAATGCCAATGTCAGTAATAAGTGGACAATATGATAAATTTACATCTTTTAATGCCAAACATGATTTAGCCAATGTTTCTAACCCAGTGTTACTAATATTGCATCTGTAAAGACTAATAGTTGTCAAAGAATGACAGCCAGAGGCAACTAGAGAAAGTCCATCATCAGTGATTCCGAAACAACAATCCAAATGAAGTGTCTGCAATTTTGAGCCATAGGATTGTAGTTGAGCTAAACCTGAGTCGGGAAGATTTATGCATCCTGAAAGAGACAACAATTGTAGCTGCTGAAAACGGTTAAGTAACCTATACAAATGGAAGGGGCCAATGTTTGTGCTAGTCCGAGATAATGAAGAGTGGTTTACTTGGCGAAATGAACACTGGAATTGTAAAGATCGACGACTTGAATTTTCAATATGGAGCCATCGATGGCAAGTCAGGCCAAAGGATTTGCGATCAAATCCAGAGTCAAGCCATTGGAAAATGAAATACAGACAATCATCAGGAAGGTGCATAATGGAGGTTGGACCATCCTTAGAACTAATCTCCATTTGGATCCCTTCAACACTCTTCTGAAGGTTGTATCATCCGGATCTTTATCATGAACTTTTTGTAAGATGAGCTAGATGATGTAGGCGACTCAAAACCACAGGGAGCATGTGCATCTCCGTATCCATATCCTATAGGAATTCCACATTTACGACAAAGAAGTTTGGTTTTTGAACGATAACGACCCCAAGAAAGAGAGAGGCAGTTAACCTCGTCAACCTGAGTGAATCGACTGAGATCAATTGATTCAAATGAGATAAAACCTTTCTTAATGGATCTGCGATACTCGGAGCCTATTCCAGAAGTGATGCGTTTTGAAGATGTTAAATTTAAAGGGTATCCACAAGACCCACAGCTGCTAAGACAAAGGGAAAACATGTAAATTTACAGGAGACATGCAAACAGGATATGCTTTCCATGGAAAAAACATTTAAGAAATAGAAATGATAGCTTTTAATATCAAAATATTTATCAAGTATTCAACTATTCAATCAAACAACATATAGTAAGACAAAACAAGTGTATATGTATATTCTCTCTGTACAATAAAACATCAGCATCAACTTTTCAGCTTCATAAAAAAGGGATTTAGAAATCTAGTGCTTTTACCGTGCCTCCATGTCTTTGAATCTACAAAATATAATTTGGACTATTAATAACAGAATCCTCAAACCTCAGAAAATTTTGAAGCTTGTTATGTAGGTATTATGAAGTCAATTCCCTCATACACCAGATGTAAGATAAATTTTCGTAAAACATGGTAATGAAAAGTTGAAATATCTGCACTTCTGCGACCATCTTAAGCCTCAAGTCTTCCTAGTCCAAATCCTACGGATAGATGGTCTAGAACAAAAAAATTACTGCTTTTTTTTTTATATATAAAACTTACTGCTTTCCTAAAGAATAAATTTCATATAAAAGCTTCAAATTACCACCCATTTGCTCACAAGCTTCAAAAGTAGTGAAATAAGTCACAAATTGGTTTGCACTTGGTAAAGAAAAAGCACAATTATTCCACCATCATCTTGCAATTGTAAATTCTTCGAGGAAAATGCATTGAAGATGCAGAATATGATAAAACAATAAAATGGAGCTTTACTCAAGTGCAAACAAATAGAGCCATGGACTTAAATGGCCAATTATTCCACCATCATCTTCAGATTATCTGAAAAACGAAATCTACGTGTAACAAAAGCATATTCAAGGCCACTGGAAACCAATTCAGTAAACAAACATACATGTGGATTAAATGTCCCATCTTTGTGTAATGGCTTACTTGAAATGAGAAATTCATACCATCTCAAGAACCATCTTCACAAATATGAACTAAACAAAGAATAGCAAAATAATTTTTTTTAGGAATCTTACTGATATTATAGACTGACAACAATCAACATATAGAATGACCCACAAATCTAACCCAATAATCAGACGCAAAACATTCAAATTATTGAACTCAACAACCTAGATATAAAGTCACCAGAAATCTTAGTGAAGAGTCAGATACCAAATACCCAAATTTTGAGGTCGGATACCAAAAACCCAGTATCAAAAAGTGGGGTATGAAGATCGGCACAGAAAAGTAGGAATAAAAATCAGAAAAAGAGAAAAGAAAAGTGAACCTGAATCAAGAATTAAACCTGTAAGAGACATCCGCTTGGGACATCCTAGATTGAGATCAAGGGTTGCTTCTTCTTCTTCTTCTTCTTCTTTGGGGTAACATGGATTCCATCGAATGTATCACAAAATCCAATATTATTTCGCGGAGAAGACGGAGTATGTAAGAGAGAGAAACAGGGAGGAGGTAAGGTAAGCACTATAGATTAGTTTGTAGCTTCTCTTTTGCACCCTACTAGTAGTGAGAGGAGTTTTGAGAGACGACTACTTTAACGCATTTGCTGACTTTTTACTAATCCATCCCTCACAAAAATAATGTCATTTGTTTAATTTATAAATATTAAACATATATATATATATATATTTATTTATCTTTAAAATAATAATAATTTATGATTTAGGGACATTAAAGTAAATAACACTATTTTGAAAAATTATAACCTACATAGTATTAGTATGGGAGGGAGTGTATGCTTAAATATAAATTATTATTTGATATTAGTTTTTTTAATTAAATGATTAAATTATTAAAAAAATTAATTTGATTAAATTAAAGCTAAATTGATGTTATACATACGGCATCTCAGTTCTGATGCGTTAAAAAATATTAACTAACATATATTGATATGACCATCCACCCACCGACCTGCGATTAATGAATTTATATAAAAATCCTATACAGCATGGATGCCAATATATCATCAGTATATAAGTAAGTAAGTAACTAACTAGCTGTGCGACCTAGCTAACCCAATATTATAGATAGATGCATGAATGGAACTGATCAATATTTGGAAGACACCAAGAGCGAGCTGCAACGTACGTACTGAAGCATTATATACGTAGCACACCAAACACCAGCCACAAACAGCTAGCAAACTCGATCAGTACATCACAGTAAGCCATAAGCACCAGCCAGAATGCATGCATGGGACAAATCTCAAGCTTTCCTGCATCAGTTGCCAATTCTCTCTCTCTCGGTCGGTTATAAAGTTTGTGTCATATATTCCCATGATCTTATTTATTTTGTTAATTTCAAAATACAAGGATAAAACTAGCTAGGTAGACAAATTAATTAAATGAAACTACTTCATACTATGATTTAAATCAATTATAAATCATTCATTAAACTAATCTGTTAGACCATTCTAGCTAGGCATCATCGATCAAAAACCAGCTAATTAATTAAGAACACTTTTTTGATAAACAAAATATATTTGTTAAATTTAGCACAAAGCTAGGTCGTGTGTTGTAATCTAATTATTATTCGTTCCATCTGCAACATTAATGAATCATATATAACCACTATTTACAGCTTCAATTTTACAAATACGAATAAATTTTATCTCTAATTTAAAACTTGAAATAAAATTATTTATATCATTTATTTGCATTTATATTTTTTCAAAGGAAGGGGAGGGGATGGATGATGAGGTTTAAAAATTTGACCAAATGATCAAAAGCCGCTTGTTGTATTCACATAAAGTCATTTTTAAAAATAATTGATATTTTTATAAGAAAATTTAATAATTTCATAAATTTTAGTAAATAGGACCACATTCACAATTACTTTGTAGGTGTTAAAAAATGGGAAAAATAGAATTATTTTTTTGATTACATATTTTTCCCTCTTCTGGTATACGTTTGGGTAGGGTAGTGGCAAATGACATTAGTACCCTTGTTAGCCTCTATTTCGAAGGGCAACTTATGTCCCGATGGATATATATTACTATTATAAACTGAATTATATAACACATGAAGAAAGGTCAGTTTCCTTCGTGAGTTGGCTTAAGTTTCAACACCTCAAACAGGTATTAGGGTTTATTTCAGTTAGAGAGACGACGACGACGACGACGAAGATTCTGCAAATTGCTAAACCCTAAATCGGTACTCTCCACGTAGCTTCACAACTCCCGACCAAAATTCGCCCCGTATTTCAGTTGCGCGAAGTTTTTCTCCGTATTTCAGTCCGATCAGGTAACTCGTCACAGAAAAAAAATGTAATTTTTGGAATCGAATTCGATTCTATACTACTCTGTAGCGGGTTGTAGTTATAGGGTGAAGTTGAAATGGTTCAATTATATGTGCATGGTGAGATCAAGTCCTATTTGTTGGTTGCTGAGAAAAACTTGAGGAAAAGGATTATCGTTAATAATGATATGATTGATACTGTTCAATGTCATTTCATTTTTGACCTTCATTTTTTAACGGGAAACTGGGATTTGCAGCTATTACTTTGAGGCTGTTTTGCATAATTTGTTTTACCTTTTCATTAGTAGATGCCAATTACATTTCATATGTTCAAGTTTTGTTTGCAACTCTCAGAAAGTGCAAAGTAAAAGAAAGGAAATGAAACCAAGGCAAAGAAAACCCTACCAAAAGATAAGATAATATTCAACTGTATATAGTAAACGACACATATTTCTAACATTATAAGTACAAGATAATAAAATCTAAAAAATTGATGGGAAATGTGAGTCCCATATTTTTGAGTTTTTTCTTTGGATGCAAATAAAGGATTTCCATGAATACAAATTTGTTCATTGATCTTTTCTTTCAACATTAAATATTAAGAATATAATATTTAATGATTTCTAAATGCACGCTAGTTAATTGTGTGTCACAAAAAGAATCAGTGGGTTGTTAAGGCATTAAGCAGTTAAATTTGCTTTGAATATTTTGTTTCAAGTATTTTTTGGTTAAGTTATTGAAAAAATTATTCTACTATGGACAGCACATCATCTGAAGTTTCGCTAGTAAGACGCAAATGCTTACTAGTGCATTGAGGAACTTCATGCTACTAGTAGCAAAAAGTCTAGTTTTTTTTCCTCCACGTATGTTAAAATTGTTTTTGCAACTATTAAGATGTTTGAGTTAGTTACCTTGTTTGACACTTGCAGATGCGTGATTTATTCGCACGATTATGCAATTATGGTATACAATCAGTGACGAAGCCACATAATATTTTTAGTGGGGTAAAATTTCTTATAAGGTTACAAATAATTTAGTGGGGGTTTGTGGACAGTGTCCCCGGGACAAATTTTGTAATCACTTTTACACGTTCGAGTTGTATATATAGAAAATGTAGGCCTTCCGTTAGAGATACATTTCACTCTTTAGTCTTCTCCAAAACTATAAAATCACATGAAATTCCTAACATGACATCATTTATATACTATGTTCCGAGTGCTACCATGCTACTACGGTTCATAACATTTGTTAATACATTTCTAACAAATGTTATGAACACCCCCACACCCCCTATTGACCATTAATAGGCTTTCTTAATAACAAATTGTGTTCATAAATACTTTTCCTTAAATATTAAAAAATAATATAAATTAAATTCTTATCTTATTTAAGAAGATTAAAGGAAGATGCAAATATATAGGAGGTAGGAGTAATATGAGATTCTGATTTGATTGAAAAAGTCGCATAACTTAAATTAGACCCCTTATGTTAGAAAACTTGCAAAATTTAGTGGGGTCAATTTAAATGTTACGCCTTTTTTTGTCATTAAAATTAAAAGAGAAGAAGTTCAGTGGGATCAATTGACCCCACTCACCAATACATGGCTTCGTCCCAGCATACAATCCTGAATTCTTCGTTGTCCAATCATATAACAGGAAGGGAGCTTTGGCAAAATAAAAGTTTCACTTGTAAACCTAGATAGGACTGGGCATTCCTTGTGCGTATGTTAGGATTCTAATAGCTAAAAAGTTAATAATTCACTGCAGCAAAGTCAATTTTTCTGTTGAGTTTATGGTCAAAGTCAATTTGGTTCCAAGTAAGCAAACATATTATTCAAGTGTATTCCGAGTCTATATTGAGCTATGTAATCTTTCTTAATCATGTGGAGATTAGATCTGGGAATTTAAGCAATTTGCATAATGGTTTGGGATTGTGTGAGCCTGTGAGGCAAATCAAATTAGGTTTCTTGCGTAAGTTCATCCCTTTTCCCTATCATTTTTGTCCACTTACGTGGATAATCTGATTCAGGAAACCATTTGGGACTTCCCTAGGAATTTTTATTAGACAGGCTTTTCACAGGGACACAATATTACTATCCAAGAAAGAGTTGAAGATTGGTATGGAGCACCCCCGAAACAACCCAGGACAATCCTTCGTATACCTAATTAGGTTTAAACAAAACCCTCTTGAAGAAAATATTGTTATGAGACATAAGCTAGATTCGCAATCTAGGTCCTAGATTAAGTATGAATATTGATTAGATTCAAGGCAGTCCTTACCCCCCAGGGCACACTCTCTCACTATTTTGGTTGGTCTTTGAGAAGTGCTGTGGTTGAAAACAGAGATTATTTGAATTATGATATGATTTAGATGTACTAGACTACAAGTTTTGTTCTGGTCTTTTACGGAACTCTAGGCCAACTACGGTGCCATAGTGTACACAGTCCATAAGTGTGAATATCATTCATAGTTTGGTTATGCTTCTCAATACCTTAAAAAAACAGTTATGTAATGACTATGTCAATGCTGCATATAAATTGCAGTATATGCTAGATATGCATACCGTTTCCATTCTTGAATTTCATTGCAGGAACTTGTTGAACAATTTTAGATTAAGATTCTAAAAGCCTGTTGGGACAGGCGATTTCAAACTAGTTCATGTTTTTATTTTCTGGAGAACAAATAAGTTTGGATATATAAAGCTATATTTTTCTATTTTCATAAATATTTCTGAAAACAGCCCATTTCAGAGAACACTTGAATGATGCTTTCAATGAGTTTGTATTTGGATAAGAAGTATTTGACCCAAAATGAGCTAAAAAATTACATTGTAGTTTAAAATATTGAGAACTTGGGGAGAAGATTATCTTTTTTCTATAATTTATATATGTGCTTAAAATACAAACCGAACATATACTCAATTTTAGTAAACAGCATCTGGAAACAAAGGCTAAGAAGAGAATATAAAATAGAAAGACAAATATGCCCTAACCATCTAAGTGTTTGCTACTGCACATTCATCATATAGAAAGTAAGGGAAGCTACAATTAGTTCAAAGAAACCCTTGCAAACTAAGTTTTCCAATCATATGGTCGATTTGATTTTTTGTATAAAGTTTCTGTTGTAGAGTGTCCTGATGTTGATGACCCACTAACCACTTTGTTTGAGTTACTTGTGGGATTGAACCATTGGTCACTTTCATGCCTTGTTCCCCCTAATTTCCTAGAAATCTTTAAAGAAAGGCTGTTATAAAAACTTTAAGCAAAGGAGATCAAATAGACCCCTCTTCTCATATTATTGCTGAGATGTAGGGGGCCTTATTTTCTTGTAATTGATTCTGCTCTGTGGTTGCATGTTCTTAGAGTAGCTTTCTTTAATTCTTTACAGTGACAAAGGTTTTCCCATATATGCATGTACGATTCTGTAATCTTATGCGATTTATGAAATTGAAGTGTTGGTGCATCATTAATTTGGATAGTTATTGAATATTCTGTTTCTTGTGAGCAGTAGTCTCAGGCGATAATGGTTTATCCTTGTTTGATACACTGATTGATGGATCCCGAAAGCAAGAAGTTTGGAAAAGGTAAGACCTTTAAAGTAGTAGCTCTTTTGTGTATTGCATATGGATGCTTGCAGACATGTGATTTGACCAAAATTGGCGCATCTTTTCGGGTTTATGCTTTCTCTTTGGTAATATCGATGACCAACAAGTCAGGCTGATTTTACTGAAGTTCTGTTTGGTTGTACTTTTGTAGTGCAATAGAATTAGTTCATTCATCTAGGGACAAATATTATTTTGTTAAGTTGATTATCCTCCTTTCACGGTTGTTTATGCTCATATTTTACTGTGGTTTTGCCTTTAGCTACTCAAGAGTTAAGACTTGAGTGTGTGTTTTCATAAATGAAGATCCTTTTAGATGAAATTGCAACGCTTCATTTGTTGTTTATAAAAAGATGTCATGTTTTCATTTAGCACAAAAAAGAAAAAGATGCCATGTTCTTGTTGTTTTGAATTTTTAGTGTTTAAATATGGACCGAGTCATTCAAGATTGTTAAATCCTAAGAAAAATAATCAATCAATTTGTTACAAGTGTGAGAAAGTTCTTATGAAATTACTACAAGGACTAGTGGACGACATTACCAAAAGAAAAGGGTGACTTTGAGATTAAACTAAATAGCGAAAAAGGACATTTTGTAGCTGACTAGTTGAAATTTTAGGCTTTTGAAGTTGAGACTCACTATTGGAATGTAGCACAGCGACATGATATTTGAGATGTAATAATAAAGGAGAAAGGGTTATTTTTAAGATGCTACTAGGAAAAGTGATGAAAGAAAAAAATATGGTTTGAAGTGTTGAGGAAGATCTGAATAGTCAAGCCATAGTGCGGATAATATCCTGTTAATATCGCTGAGAGTAGATTTTTGGACAGTGGCTGGGAAAAAAAATAGTAATAAGAGCAATTTATTATATAGACTAGCTTTCTGGAAGCTTCAGCTGTTAACAACTTGTAACCTTTTTCCTCTTTTTCTTTTTATTTTAAATTTCCTTTGTCATGGCATGTTTCTTTAAAGGGCACCTTCTAATTAGTTATTACAAAGACAGCATTTAGGGTATTCTGGTAAAGGTTTGAAGCATATGCCTTGCTGATTGAGGCATGCTTCTCTGTTGTAAGATTCTCTGTTTGCCAGTTTCTTTCAGTTTTTTTTTTTTCTAATTGTGATCAAATTGGCCTTATATGGAAAATTAGGGCCAAGAGAACTTACAGGGGCTGTGGATCTTATAAATCACTACAAGTTGCTGCCTCACCATGAGTTCTTCTGCAAGAGGTCACTTCCTTTGTCAATTTCAGACACACACTACCTTCACAATGTGGTGGGAGACACAGAAATCAGGAAAGGGGAAGGGATGCAATTGGATCAGCTCATTCAAAGTACATCCTTTTCTAGAGAGAGAAATGCACGCATACAGCCTTTTGACCTAGACGTCCTCAGTGAAGCTTTTCAGTTAAGGGAAACTGCACCAGTTGATCTGCCAACTGTAAGAAATCTATTTCCAAGGCTTTTGTAGATTTCAGTTATTTCAGTGATGCCTCATTTTCTGTTTTGGCCATTTGTATCTTGTTTTTTTTAGTCTGAAAAGGGAACTCCTACTGTAGCTGGAAAATCCAAAAGTGAGTCCAAAGACAAGGAGAAAAAACATAAAAAGCACAAGGATAAAGATAGGGAGAAGGATAAAGAGCACAAGAAGCACAAACATCGTCATAAAGATCGAAGTAAAGACAAGGACAGAGACAAGGACAAGGAGAAAAAAAAGGATAAAAGTGGGCATCATGATTCTGGAGCTGAACACTCAAAGAAGCACCACGAGAAGGTTGATACACTCGCTCTTTCTCTTTTATCTGTAAAAATAAAAATACTATCACTCTCTTGTGCTATGCTTTACAACATATGTACATAAATGTTAAGTATAGGATAAGTTTAAAATTACTTCAATTGGTGTGTATCATGAGCGCTTTATAACCTGTTGTTATTAGTTGTCATAAGTAACTCTTAGATTGCCAAATTGACTTTATTTAAGATAACCAGGTCAACCTGAAATAATTTCCTTTGAATGTTGAATAAACAGTAAATTGATGGAGAATATTGGACTTGTATTTGTTTGAATTTCTGGGTCTGAAGACAATATCTCCCACCCATTTGTCTCCAAAAAAAAAAAAAAAAAAAAAAAAAAAAATTGAATTGCAGTTGAACATTTAAATTGGTTTACAAAACTATTTTTTAAAAAAAAATTCCTTTGATCACAGAAAAGGAAGCATGATGGAGATGAAGATATTAATGGCATTCACAAACACAAGAAAAGTAAGGTAACATGGAAACAACAAATTTCTTCAAATGCCTAGCTTGTTATATTGTCGTTATCTTTTTCTCAAGTAAGCTGCTTCTCACCTGGTAAAATTTTGTAGCACAAGAGCTCAAAGATTGATGAGATGGGTGCAATAAGGGTAGCAGGCTGAGAAGTGTCATGTTGTCTTTATCATTTATTGTCCTCAAATGTTGCTGTTGGGAATTTGGAGGAGCCTTTACTTACTAATATCAAATTATTCGAGGTATAGAACTTTATGCCCTGCCATCATTTTTATCTTTATTCTGTTTTTCTTAGTCATCCCGGGAGTAAAAACAATTTTTTCCACCCACCTGTCCTGTGTCCACATTGATTTATTAATTTTGTAAGATCAATTTTTTTGGAAAACACCATCTGTGGCCCAAAGAGATGCAAGAATGGACACTGTATCCCATAACAGGTGAAACATGGACTGATTGCCAAAACTTCCCTCCAACAAATGGTCACAGAGGGTAGTATAGCACATACACTGCCAATGAATATTCCTTTGGTGCTTATTATCTTGGAATCACTGAATTCTTATAAGAAGCAAATCCTCCAAGGAGAGAGTTAGGACAGACCAAGTCTGCATCAAAGATCAACAGAAAAGAAGTCAATTGGTGGAAGGGGGTGGGAGCCTTGGCCCTTAAAATCAAATTCTAAACCAGCATGGCGCTGCTAGATGCTTTTTGAGAACCTTTTTTGGGGACTTCCTCCTTTCAACGAACACCATATTTGCTAAGACTAGGAAATATGGGTAAACACCATATTTACTTAAGTATATAACTGTTTTGATATCTAATAGACTATGATGGCAGCCTCTACAAGTGTTTGGAGTTTGGACTGCCAAAGACGTGATTCTTTAATTAGTGGCATGACATGTTCAAATTATTTAGGCTAAGCAGCCACTTCATTTTTTACCAGTTTTAATTCTTTAGGCAACAATTTCTAGTTCTGAATCCCACCAAATTACTCCACATTTATTATCTGGTTATAGTACTACCTCCGTCTGGAAATGAGTATTATTTCTTTTATCGATTTTTTTCCTAGAATATTAACATTTGCATTTGACATACTTGGACAGTATTTATCTCAGTAAACTTTTAATAATAATAAATTTCACTCTTTGAAGATCAATTTGAAAAGAAAAAAAAAAAGAAGATTAATGTTTAAAAAAAAATTGCTGAAAAAATTATGTCCAAGTGTGATCAATACAAACCTTGATATTTTCTTTTAAAGAAAATGTCCACGGAAGAAATTTGGCTCTCATTTCCAGAGGAGGGATTTTCTCTTAACATTTGATGGCATCACATAACACCAGGTTAAGTAATCTCATTATTTTTTGTAGTCGTACATAATGCTTTGCCTTTCTCCATATATGCAGAACTATCTCTGGACTAACTAAAGATTATCAAGAAGGCGGATTCACCTGTGGAAGTAAATTTAGATGAAAGGTAAAAATTGCTGAAAATGAACTTCTTTGTATCAGAACAAGGGTCCTCGTATATTTGGTAATGACATTTAAACCTTTTATCCTTTCTTTCAGTTTTTATGGCGCATGGGATATCAGCAGTTACTTTTTTATTGTAGTCCGTTGTCATTTAGAAATCTTAAGGTTTATAACTAGTTTTGTTTAGTTGAGAACTTTGGGTGGTGGGAAGAATAGGATGAGAAAAGTGTGCTTTTTGACTCGTCCTTGTATGTCTATATTAGAGAATAGTGATGATTCTAACATGTCTTAACATCCAAAACTGGAAGCCTCAATGTAAGATTGTCACTTTGTGTTCTATCAAAAAATAAATAAATAAAAGATTTTCTTATTGGATATGTTCAATATCATTTTTATGTACAAGAAGTGAAATCAAGTCATTATGGTGTAGCACCATCACAAGTAAAATCACGGGATCAATTTTGATATCATTCATTATAGTTATAATTTATTTCTACATTCAAGTCTTTGTTTGACCCATGAGAAAAGTCTTGTTGCTGATGATCGACAAGTTTATACAATTAGGAACTCAACGATGTATGTATGTATGTCTAAGCTTGACCTGAATCTGTTGCATTGGTGGCAAAATGATGGTACTTTTTTGTACAAGGGAGGGGGAACGGAGCAGTATTTCAGTGAGTTTTGGGTCCATAATGGACTGACAATCATAGCCTCCTTGTTACATCAAATGGATTTGTAGGCGGGATTTATTGATCATGATAATAGCCATGGGGAAATCTTGGGCGCTAGTATAGATCATATAAGGGGGAGGGGGTTGATTGTGCATAAGCTTTGGTCGTTTGGGCAGATTTGATTTTTTTGATTGAGATTGGTTTTTTTACCAAGGCAGTGGTGGAAAGTGACAAAAATTATGTTGAGATCTTTTTCTTGTTTGGGTGTATTTATATTTTTACACGCGTGGTGATGGAAATTGAAATTGTGTAGTTCATGAGTTCGCAACTTTAACTTGATCCTCTGTTTTTTCTTTTTCCTTTGTACTGGAAAGTGCTTGAATGTATGTTTCCTCTCTTGGTATGGCTGATTTACAGGCTTAATGATACTTCAACCTTAACTAGATAGCATACATTTACTTGTCAAATATTTATAATGTTTTAGAAAAAGTGTGAAATATTGTTTATCAGGTCCTCTCGATTATAATTTTTTTTTTAATCTAATTTATATAATATATATTTTTTGACAGAAATAAATAAATTTAATGATTATATATTAGCCTTACTAGTATATGCTTATATATATATATATATATATATATATATATATATATATATATATAGGAATTCTTCCATAGCAGATCAGTTCTTACATGAGAAGCGTGCAACAATCCCTTTTTAGACCGTTGATAAATTGAATTGAAGGCTGAGATTAGATTATATATTTGATAAGTCGGCACAGGTTGTTGTGCCTAATTATTTACCTGTACCGGCTTCTATTTTAATAAGAGAGGTCCACGTAAAATTATATTGTCAGTATAGTTATAAAATATGAATATTTATTATTAAAATAATAAAGTCGGAAGAGCTTGTACCGGCTCCACCCCTTTTTTTTTTTTTTTTTTTTTTTGGCCGGTACAGCTTGTACCGGCTTACCTTTTTTATTTTTATTTTTTCTTCTTTTCTCCATTATATGTTATGACTCAGCAAATTAAAATAAAATAAAATAAATAAAAAAGGACCCGACCGGTACAGCCTGTCACGATTGAGAAATAAATAAATAAATTCTGTATCCAACTACTGTTAAATAGATTCAAACTCGCGACCTCAAGCACCAATCTCTCGTCATATGACCACCCGAACACCACGGGCCTAGCTGCTAATTTCAACCAAGGATATATCTTTATAGTAAAACTTTACCATCCCCCAAAATCTATATATTATTATTATATTATGATTTATTTTTATATAAATCTATATTATTAATTGGGTTTGTTAAAATAGAAATAAGTTAATATCTATATTTATTATTATCCCTTTTAATATTTTTTCTTATTTTTGTAATAATATCAATAAAAGGATTATTAATATATAATAAATAAATATTATTCTTTAATAAAATATAAAGTGATCATTATAAATCTTGCATTATTAGTATTAATGATTTTATTATTAAATTGGTTGAGTGAAATTTAAATGGATTTAGATTATAGTAATTTATTTTATTATTACACATATTTATTTTTATATTTATTTTAATTATTATTTGAGTATGAGTAAATAATATGAAAATATTATTTTTAATATTAATATAAATAATGTGATTATTAATAACTAGACTGAATAATAATATCCATACATTTCAACCAAATAGATATTCTTATTAATTAATATGTACATTAGATAATGCTTGACAAATTTTATATCTCAGAGGCCGGAAGTAATCTTGCGGATTTCTTGTAGAGCTCCCATGCGATGCGGTAACGAAAGACCGTGACATCTTCCAAGGACCACTTCTCGCGACAAATATCACTATTGGCATTAACGAATAAGTCAACATACTTGCATACAAAAATGCCACAGTCTGAGTCGTTGTGTTGTTTCGGTCGAATCTTTGCGATCTGCACGGTAGGATTACCGTTGGGCCACGCACTCATCGAATTACTATTTCGCAAATAAAATGGTATCAAATGTACCTGCACGTACAAAGTAGTTGATTAATGAATTTTTAACATTAAAGGACATTATAAAAGTAAAATATTTTAAAACTACACATACCGCAACTTTAACGAATTCTGCGTACATTTCCTGTAACTTCATATGTTTGGTATCATCAGAAGTACGAATTCAATTATTCTAACCATCCAATCTTCAACTCCAAATAAGAACAAGACAAAATGGCGTTGATGTGTACTACACACCGGCATGAATATGTATTGGCATTCGTGTAAAGGTGGGCCAACATCTTGGTTCACATACGGATGACAAAAACTCCATGCATGAATCTCTTCAGTTATGGGCACATAGCTCTGCCCAAGATGCATGAAGAATGAATTTATGAAACCAAATTTGGCCCACCTTTGTATTCCCCGCGACCTGTAGTATTCCTCTCTGTCTCGTAGCAACAACATATAAGCATCGAGGACATGCTCGAAAATCCAATTCCCAGGTCCTAAGGAATTCAATGCATTGTGGTCTAAAACATATAATTGTTGTGGATGTGACAAAGGATATAAATTCATTTTCGAGGCCACCACATTTCCAAACATATGTTTATTGATAAATACCTCCTTCCAATCTTTTAGTTTTTTGGTAATGGACCCTTTTGGTCCATAAGAGATGTGATCTCTCGCATCTTGTACCTGATTGAGACCCAAATGTACATTATTATTATTGTGCATGCCATTTTTATTTTAAAATATGAATATAAATAATGCAAAGCTTGCTGAAATTAAAATCATCATTATATATACCTTAAGTGAACAATCTCCTATGACGTTAGAAAGTCCCGCAAAATCAGAGGTGGTTGGAATGTAACCCTCCTCATAGGTTTGGGAGGTCGGGACGTAACACTCTTCATTGGCAAGAGAGGTCAGAATGTAACACTCCTCGTGGGCTTGGGAGGTGGGAATGGAGCTCTTCCGTCGTGCTTTGTGTGGTGGGTATGTAGCTCTCTCAGACAACATAATCGGTTTGTTTCCCAAGCCCTTCATTGAATTGAGAGAATTGGTTGGTGGTGCAAAAATATTGGGACCCATCTGTCGAGGTATTTGTTTCCCTCTTGCTTCAAGTCGATAGATTGTATTAGTAATCCCAATTGTGTTTTTCTGAGAACCAACTCGGGAGGTAATTTGAGTAAGTCTTTGAAAATTTATCAAGCAAAGACTTTGCACTCTCAACTGTCATGTAAGATGAACACAAACAAATATTAATAACACTAAATATGAATAAATGTAATATTAAGTATTTACTCTAATACATGATTAATTAAAAAAGAATAAATGTAATATTAAGTATTTACTCTAATACATGATTAATTAAAGAAGAATATAATTTCCTACTATTTTAATAAGGTGTTGTTGGTTGTAAATGGCCCGAGGCTCATAACAACTGTCGGGGTCCCTTGCCTCTCGAGGTCGATGAATTTTCCAACGTGTAATTTTTCTATACCAGGCCATGTAATCATCTACTGATACATAATTAAAAATTTCATATTGTTGTCCTTCGAGATGATCCATGTATGCCTCCCAAATCGAAATGTATTTCCTCGCAAGCCGTATGATCCTCGACATCAATAAATTTAAACTTTTCTCCTTCCTAAGGTCACCATGGTTTTTGGCGGGTGATGGTATGCCTTGCATGAACCCGAACTGTCTCATCACACTGCCTCAAGACATCCGAAATTCCACAATATCAAAAGTAGATCGAGGGACCCCATCGGATCCCAACAACTTGCCTTCAAAATTAAATCCATCGATATCATCATCCCACATCATGTAAGGCCGCCAAACCACATCCCACATAGACTTAATGTCTAACTCCCCTCGATAAAATGACAAATAGCGGTGGGAATTTTCACGCCTACCAGGGTAACTATGGGATCCAAAATATGACCATGTTAAAGTCCTAGGTAACCATACGGATGATTGTGGCCAAGGGTTTGGCCTTCCAATATTTACACGCTCATAGGCCCAAATTTATAACAATGTTACACAACCATTGATGTATTTAACTCCTTTCCTAGTAGCGAAGATATAAAGATCTGTACAAATATGTTAACACCGCTGCGCTTCATGAGAAAGTAAGTTACACAATCTTCTGCGTTGGCAATAAAAGACATATATCTTGGGTGCACAATATTCCTATTCCTATTCAGGAATAATATTGCCCCACACAACCACAACATGTAGGACTTTGTGTGTCGCCCTACAACATCTTTACTTGAATTCTCGGGACAATTATTAAAATATTCGTGCAACCACACTAATGAAATTACACTGCGCTTTTTTGAACTAAAATATTCTCCGGCTAATTTATCTCCAAAACAATCCCTAAAAAAATTCAAATTGGTGACAACAAGGGGACCCGTTAAGGGCTTTCCCACCACCGGTAACCCAAAAATAAAGTGAACATCCTCTAACGTGATTGTTATTTCTCCACAGTTTAAATGAAAAGTATTAATCTCCGGTCGCCATCTATCGAGTAGGACAGATATTAGAACAAGGTCAGTTTGGTGTACAACACCTCGAAAATTAAATACTCCAAATCCACATTTATCTAAAAGGATTTTTTGTTCTTTTGTCAAATTCCACTGATTATATTTTTGATAAGTATATTGACTGGAGTCTAGTTTTCCCATATCTTTCCCATGATATATGTCATCTGATACATGATCTTGTTGATCATGAAGAACACTTGGATCAATTGGCCCATATTCCCAGCTGTCCATCTTTTACCTAAAAATACAACATCAATTCCATATTAGTATATATGATGCATGACAAAATGACTGAATAACATGCTGCAAAATGACAGTAATAACATGCATGACAAAAACAATAATTGTGTATAAGTGTATTAATGACAACAAAAACAATAAATGAAAAATAATGTAACAAATTTTTTCATTTATATAATATAATAATATTATTTTACTATTATACGAAAATAATAACAACAAAAACTAATAAAAACTGAAAAAATAACAATAAATAAAAACTATTACAAACATAATAAATAACAATAACATGCTGCAAATAACAATATCTTACAAATAATTCGGTGTCTTCAGAATATAATAAATGGAATCCAGCCGCTTCAACTTGTTGAAGTTTTTTGCTCCTCTCTTCCGAAATACTCCCTACTCTCTGTTATTTTTATTTTATCTAGCTATATACTGAACTTTAGTTTGAACAACGTGTGTTCTCAATAGATGGTTAAATAAGCTCATGCAATGAAGTAAGATAAACTCAAACACCGAGGCGTGTGTTCTCGGCTTTTTAGTTTACCAAGCTTGCATGTGTTATTTTCCGAGGCATTGTTGCAGAAAAAGTAGTCAAAAGGCTAATATTCGGTGTCTTTCTCGAGGCGATGTGGCAGAAAAAGTTGTCATTTTGCTCGGCCACTACAGGCTATAACGACTTAGAACTGCAAAATTAAAATTAATTTTTATTAAAAATGCCGGTAGAAGACAAAGCTATCTGGTTTATAAATTACTCTGTTTGCAAGAAATTTAATTGACACTTTAAATAAGTCCAGATTATTGGTCTAGTAAGATGATGAATGTTTTGAGCCTGATGGGAGGTGGGTTGCAAAATGTTCCTTTCTAACGCCAATGTTGAGAATGTGGTGCTTGAGATTTAAGGCGTGATTCTGCAGATGAAAATGATGCACAAGTTGTTGTCAATCATTTGAACAAACTTGCATCCGGAAGTGCCAACAAATTTTTTTTTCGAGTGAAACTTAGGTGAAAACAACCAAGATAGCTTGTATTTTGTGGGTTGGCCCGATCAAGGTTTATGTATCAACGGTTCGGAGATGTTGTGACATTTGATAGTACATACCGAACAAATAAGTATGGCATGCCATTTGTTCCATTTGCCGGGGTCAACCACCATTATCAGTATACTGTTTGGATTTGCATTGTTAAGAGCCGAGACAGAGGACACTTTCGTTTGGGTATTACAGACATGACTTGAAGTCATGGACTACAAGGCACCTACAACCATCATCACTAATCAAGACAGAGCCATGAGTAATGTTATTGCTACGGTACTTCCTTCTAGTTATCATTTATTGTGTTCTTGGCATATTAGCAATAAATTTCCTGAAAAATTGCATCATGTTTATTCTGAGCACCCATCGTTCAAAAATGATTTTAACAACTGTGTGTATAACTCATTGTCCATCGAGGAATTTGAAGAGCGTTGACATATTCGATAAGTTCCTATGAATTGTATACCTAAATGAATGACTTGGAAATTTGTATGATGTCTGATGAAATGGATTCCAAAGATATACAAAGAGATATTTTGCTTGCTGGAATGACTACTACCACTGGAAGAAGCGAGAAGCATGAATGCCTTTTTTTGATGAGTATGTTAATGCATCGACGGGTATCTTATGTTTTTATCGCAGAGTCAAAAAGTTGTAGAAAGACAGGTTTTATCGGGAGAGGAAGGCCATTACATAACAAAATATCGTAAAAGGATTATGGTACTTTCGGTTCATCTTTGAAGAAGTTCCGCATGAAGTGTACATAAAAGAGATGTTTAGAGCGTTTCCAACGTCAATTCGTCGATTCCATGAAATACAATGTTCATAAACTTAGTGAATTGTGTGTCACCGATACTAAGGTTTATCAACGATGTATAATGAGATCTGGCTGAAAGTGGTGGAAGATATAAAGAAGTTGTCAACAATCGTCATTTGGGATCGGTAATATGTAAGCTCGTCAAATGTTTTCACCGTGAATTATCGCGAGCACATCTTGAGATATTTCATAAGAAAGAGTATTTCACAAATCCGAAGCGACATGATCCTTCATCGGTGGACAAGAGACGCGAACAAAAGCAATGGTGAAGACTTACTCTTTAACTCCACATCTGCTGACTTCGAACAAAATCAAGCAATGCGTTATAATCATTTGATGAGTGATTACCAGGAGTTAGCGAGCAAAGCGGCTTGCTCAGTCCGAGGTTACAAAACTGTTCTTAAACTGAATGCACGAGAAAAGAGTTGGTTGACCAGTATGATCCGGATGAAAATATTCTTGGCTCGACAGATGGCGACATTGATTGCACAGTTGGAGATCCAAATCCTGATATGGGATACGATAATGACGATGAAGATGCAGAGGTGGAAGCAGAAGAAGAGTTTTTGCTGCCTATTATTTCTCAAACAAAGGGCCGCACAAAACAATCTAGATTCAAGAGTGCACTTGAGAAAATCATTCCTTCTAAGTCTCATCGAAAATGTGCAATTTGTGGCTTTGAAATCGACCATGATAAGCGAAATCACTATCGAGTGATAGGGATTCCTGAGCCAAAAAAATAGGCGTCGGTTGTATTAATCATGCTATGTTTTTTTTATTTTATGAAAATGAACATGTAATATGTACTATTCCTCTTAATGTTATGCAGTACTAGTATTGGTATAATATGTACTTCTAATATTGATAATCACATTATTATTATTATTATTATTATAATACTTCACTACTTTTATAAATTCGATAAGTAAATTAATTTCCTCAAATGTCTTGAAAAATTATCATCATTACTTATTAGACTAATTGAACTAATTTTATTAATAATAAAATCATTGCTTAATAATAAAATCATTACTAATAATCATTGCTTAATAATAAAATTATTAATACTAATAATGCAAGATTTATAATGATCACTTTATATTTTATTAAAAATAATATTTATTTTTATATATTAATAATCCTTTTATTGATATTATTACAAAAATAAGAAAAAAATATTAAAGGGATAATAATAAATATAGATATTAACTTATTTCTATTTTAACAAACCCAATTAATAATATAGATTTATATAAAAATAAATAAATAATAATATAATAATATATATAGATTTTGGGGATGGTGAAGTTTTACTATAAAGATATATTATAAGACCCCAGTTTATTATAAATACAATTAAATTTCCTCTATTTATTATTTTGAAATAGTAAGGGTTGATTTGATTAATGTGGTTAGTTATGGGTAAAATCGTAAATATTTTAAATAAGCAAGTGGTTATAAAATATTCATTTGTAATAGGAGAATATTCGTTTGGTCGTGGAATATTCTTACTGCTTGGGAATATTTAAATGCGACCACAAGCGACCTTGTGTGAGCCCCAAAGCGGAAAGCGATTGGATGAAGAAAGCGACAAGTATAAGTTGTTTATAAATACTGGCGTAGTTATTACTGAATTATCTTGTTGGAATACCAAATTTGGTTAAAACACGATGTAGAGCGGTATTGCACCAATTATTGATTCTTACGTAAGAAGGCACTACTCAATAATTGTTACAATAATTCTTTATTCAATATTTTATTTTATTGATTCAATAATTGCTACGTTGATATTTTATATTATTGATATTTCAATAATTGTCTTCTGTGATATTTTCATTATCGGATCAATAATTCATATTATTTGAATAATATTATTAGATAAAATTATTGGCAATGTCTAGAAAGTTCTGTCTAAGGAGAGGTTTGGTCACCTAATTGCGTGCCAGTAAGGAGAAATCCTTATTGGAAAGCCCCTTCTTTCCTGGGAACGACCTGGTTGTCGATATTGTGATTCTGTAATATTATTTGTGAATAATTAATTATTGATTTATATGATAAGGAAAATATTTATTTTATGTAGATATAGATGGAGAAAATTTTAAAGTGACAATTGTTGAAAAATTGATATTTTATCTTTTCTGATAAAACAATTCATTTAAATATATTATTATATTTTAATAATATAATAATGGTAATATTTTTACAATGAATGTGGGATATATGAATATATGAGGAGGAAGAGTATTTTTATTGCAAAATTGTTTAAAACACGTTAAACATGTCTGTGGGCCCATTTCTTGATTGAAATTTGATTATAGCCTGTAAAATTGTCCGTTTGTGGATTTCGGTCAGTTTCTGTTTGGAATTTGAAAAAACTTTCTTCTGTAAAGTTGTAGAGAATGAAATTTCCTATGGAAAAGACATAAGGTTCGAATTTTTCTAACAAAAGGGCTATTTATTATGAATTATTGAAGTTCCGAAGTTCCGAAATAATTGATTTTTGAAAGTTTTAATTATTTTTAATATGAAAAACGTTTTTGTCATTAATTGTGGGTCTTTATGTGATGTAAATTTTGAATTCAAATCTAAGAAAGTGGGCGTAAGAAATTTGTATATATATATTAATATTTTATTAAATTTTACTGCTTTTGGTGTTCTAAGCATTTTCCTATAAATAGGTGCTTAGGTTAGAATTGAAAATCACACCGAAGCTGAAATTTTCCCTCTCTATATTATCGAAGCGTATTCTTGTGAGTATTTTGATACTTTGAGTGTTCTTTATCTGGTGCAAAGTTCCTTCAAATAATATATATCGATATTCCAACCGTAAGTAGTATTCTTTTTTGAGGTAAGGGATATTATTTTTTTTAAAATGATATTATTTTTCTAATATCATTATTAGGAATATTGGTAAGATTTTTCTTGTAAAATTCTTATCTTTTAGTGTCGGGGAGTTCTTATTTACGATTATCAAGACTATTCATATATATCGACACTATTCACGAATACTAAGACTATTCACGAAAAAATTAAATTCTCGTTTTTGTCCAAAATATCTATTATGGATACTAGCTTTGATTGTATCCATGTTTTGATCATTCTTGAATTTTTACTTCACTACGGTTATTTATGAAGTATTTTTGAACTTGGATTGTTTGAAATACGAATCCTTAATATTTATTCTTTTGTTTCACTGGATTCGTTTTCTTTAAAATATTTTTCATTATCCTCAGTCCTAAATGATTATATTCTTTGAATATCTTTGGCTTGTAGTAAAAGATGAAGCAGTGTTGAGATGAACATGATCATTCTTTGATATATCTTTGCTTTGTAGTGCAAAGATGAATATTTTCCGCTGCGAATATTGATCTGAAACTTGTTGTCTATTATATTTTATCAAATTTTTTCCTATTGAAGACTAACGATAATTTGTTCTATATTATCATAGTCATAATATTTTTTACTGGGCTAGTTGAGCTCACCCTTTTCCTTTTTGTTCCATTTTTCTTCTCAGGAGGCGAAAATGTACCGAGTTCTAGTCGAAGTGTGAAATGATGGTTCTAGAAAGTTGTTCAGTAGTCCTCACTATTTTTATAAAATAATGTACCAATAATTGTAATGAGGACTTATTTGGGTGTGAATATTGTCTAGATAAAAATATTTATATTTAAACTCACAGTTTATATGTTGTATTAATAAAGTTGTAGTTGTTTCTGTACCATATTATTGACGACTCAAAATGGGTGATGTATACCTATTTTGGGGGCGTCACATATATCCTTGGTTGAAATTAACAACTAGGCCCGTGGTGATCGGGTGGTCATATGACGAGGGATTGGTGCTTGAGGTCGCAAGTTCAAATCTGTTTAACAGCGAATAATTGATTTGAAAAAAAAAAAAATTATTTATTTCCCAACCGTGACAGTAAATGTCTTAAGTAAGGGTCCTTTTTATTATTTTATTTTATTTTAATTTCTTTGAGTCATAACATATAATGGAGAAAAAAGAAAAAAATAAAAATAAAAAGGTAAAGTGGTAGTCTATGTTGTCTAACGTAGGAAAAAAAAAAGAAAAAAAAGGGTGAAGCCGGTACAAACTCTTCCGGCTTTATTATTATAATAATAATTCATATTTTATAACTATACTGACAATATAATTTTGCGTGGGCCTCTCATTAAAATAGAAGCCGGTACAGGTAAATAACTAGGCACAACAACCTGTGCCGGCTTATCAAATATATAATCTAATCTCAGCCTTCAATTCAATTTATCAACGGTCCAAAAAGGGGTTGTTGCACAATTCTCATGGCAACCGGCTGCTATGAAAGAATTCCCTATATATATATTTGCGGTCTTTATGAACTAAAGTGAATAAATAAATGAATGGTGCATGAAGAAGCCCAGGAAAATGTTAATGTTAGATACTAGTATTTTTACACTAAAAAACCACATTATTTGATAACCTATCTTTTGATCATATATTTGAACAGTTGTACTAGTAGCTAGGTTGTCATCAAGAACCCTTACCCAACACAACTTAATGTTAAAAAGAATTTCAAATTATTGATTGTATGGAATATAATAATAATATCACATTGCAGTATTCAACATTTCAAATACTTATTATCATCTTACCTTGTTCTCCTGCTTTTACTTCCTTTATTCTCCTATTAATTAGTTTTATTACAAATAGTCGGATCGAAAAACGCAAGTACCGTGCAATCAAGTGTTGGCTTCCACGCACGCGCGTAAGAGCTTAATGCTTTCCCCTCCTTCGCTTCGCTCTTCCTCCCTCGGAAAGGTGAGCTCCTTAGCTCCTTAGCTCAAACTCTAAACTCGTAGGTCAGTAGCTCTAAGAAATAAAGGTAGCTCCAGTCTATCGCTCCGTTCGCTTCACCCACTCTCTTAAGTCTCTCCCTCACTTACGGTGAGCCGAGAATACACTATTACCGCAGGATTTTACCACTTCTTTGTTCCTCGGGAATGCACTCCAGAGTTCACCCCTTCCACGGGAGTTCAATCCTTCCATGACGTTCCTACGGAGTTTGAAATGGACTCTGTGAGTTCGATCCGGTCCCCCGACTCTCAATCCTTCCTTCGTTCCTCCCACTCCGGAAAGGACTCCAGGGGATCGATCCGATCCCCCGGCTCTATTATTCCACCCCTTTTCTTTGTTCAAGTTAAGTTTTCCTTTTTTTAGTTTTATTATTATTATTATTATTATTTCTAATTTCTAATTTAATAATAATTAAATCATATAATATAGTTGGTTGATGTATGTATGTATAGTTATATCTTATTAATTAATAATAGTAGTATATTATTACTACTTGAAAAAAAAGAATAACTCTCAGGTCTCCCGCTTCCTCATCTCTCCGTGACTTGACTTGCTCTCCATTTCTTATTGCTTTGATTGATAATTCCGATTCACGAAATTTGGAATTAAAAGGATGAGCAGTCGGATGGAAATAATGATTTACGACATAGTTGATTGGTTCAAATACAAAATACCAAAGTTATTTATGGAAAAACCATATGATTACGATTACGATTATATATATATATATATATATATATATATATATATATATATATATATAGAGCCTTCCATAAGAATCCTGGTTCTTTATAGTCTTATCTGACCCACTTTTTGTCTGGATTGATAAAATGAATTGATGGTCGAGATGAAACATAAATATCCTAAGCGGCACAACTTGTACAAGCTTTTATTTTAATATGAGGACCCCACCATAGTCAACATGTTGTCGGTTTATTGAAATAAAATGAATTTTTAATATTAAATAATGCTAGGCCAAGACAAACTTGTCTTCGGTTGTGCCTTTTTTATAAAATACTCTCACCGGTGGCTACAAGCTCTTACAGTAGTAAAAAACAAAAAAAAAAAAATTCCAGGGACAAGCTCTTACAATTGTAAAAATAAAAAAATAAAAAAAACAAATCCAAACCTAGCACAACCAAAGATAATCTTGCGGATTTCTTGTCTAAAACAAATATTATTAATAAGTACATATATAATACATATGGGGTTTGATATTTATAAATAAGTTAATATCTATATTTATTAAGCAATGATTATTAGTAATGATTTTATATATTAAGCAATGATTTTATTATTAAGAAATGATTTTATACATTTTGATACATTTTTGATACAATTTTGATACATTTGATACATTTTGATATATTTGATATATTTTTGATATATTTGATACATTTTTGATACATTTGATATATATTTGATATATTTGATACATTTGATATATTTTTGATATATTTGATACATTTTTGATACATTTGATACATTTTTGATATATTTGATACATTTTTTGATATATTTGATACATTTTGATACATTTTGATAAATTTGATATATTTTGATATATTTGATACATTTTGATACATTTTGATATATTTGATACATTTTTGATATATTTTTGATACATTTGATACATTTTTGATACATTTGATACATTTTGATATATCGATACATTTGATACATTTTGATATATTTAATAAATTTTGATATATTTTGATACATTTGATATATTTTGATATATTTGATACATTTTGATACATTTGATATATTTGATACATTTGATACATTTTGATATATTTGATACATTTTGATACATTTGATATATTTGATACATTTTGATACATTTGATATATTTGATACATTTGATACATTTTGATATATTTGATACATTTTGATACATTTGATATATTTGATACATTTTGATACATTTGATATATTTTGATACATTTTGTCTTTGGTTTGATTTTTTTTTTTTGTTTTTTTATTTTTACACAATAGTAAAGAGCTTGTCCGGTTGGATTTTTTTTTTTTGTTTTGTTTTTTTTACGGTAAGAGCTCAGAATGGTAATTGGGAGTATTTTATAAAAAAGGCATACCAAGACAAGTTGTCTTGGGTCGGGCATTATTTAATATTAAAAATTCATTTTATTTCAATAAACCCGACAACATGTTGACTATGGTGGGGTCCTCATATTAAAATAAAATAAGATGAGTTAAGTTATTAGGCTTAGGATATTTATGTTTCATCTCGACCATCAATTCATTTTATCAGCGGTACAAAAAAAGGGTGTTACAGCAATCTCACAAAGACAAGGTTCTTTATGGAAGAATTCCTATATATATATATATATATATATATATATATATATATATATATATATATATATATATATATATATATATATCATTTATAACAACACCACTACATAATTACAAATAGATTATTATGGTCTCTCTCTCTCTCTCTCTCTCTTACTCGTACCTTTTCATTGCTTGACATCTCGAGCAACAATAAGTTCGTCTATGAAATCAGCATCACCAGTATCTGATAGCAACACGTTCTCATCGTCTGTTATAAAATTGTATCGCTCCCCAATAGCTCTAAGAAGCTGGTACACTTCAAACATAGTTGGCCTCTCTTTGGGACCTGGAATTACACAATTACATGCAACTTTGAGAAATTGGTAAACCTCTTCATCATAACCCTTCCCAACCAAAGGTTTGTCAATGGCATCAAGAAGCTTCGAGTCTCTAGATAATTCTGTAATCCATTCAACTAAACTTCCCTTGAAGCTTTCAGGGCCTTTACCCACATGAGTAGCTCTCCCACCAGTGACCAACTCAAGAAGCACTACTCCAAAACCATAGACATCCCCCTTCGGTGTGGCCACAAGAGTTCGTGTGTACTCAGGAGCAACATAGCCCAAATCCCCAAACTCCCCATTCACTAAAGTACTCAAATGAGTGTCAACTGGATTCATGAGCCTTGAAAGCCCAAAATCAGATATTCTGGGCTCAAATTCAACGTCTAACAAGATGCATTTGGAACTTATGTTTCGGTGGATGATGCGGGGATTGCAACTATGGTGGAGCCACGCAAACCCTTTGGCTGCTCTAATACCAATTTTGAGCCTTAGAGGCCACTCCATATATTTGGAACCATCACCATCAATATGCAACTTATCATGAAGGGTACCATTAGGCATGTTCTTATAAATTAATAGCCTCTCATTCTTAGCCATGCAAAAACCTAGAAGAGGGACCAAGCTAATGTGCTTCACATTACCCAGAACAGCCATCTCAGACTGGAATGCTTTATCCGAATGCTGAGTATCCTGCAACCTCTTCACCATAAAGAAGTGCCATCTTCAAGCACTGCTTTGTACACAGTCCCTGTCCTTCCTGTCCCAATAATATTGTCTTTACTGAAGTTGTTAGTAGCCTTCATGAGATCACTTAATCTCATTTTTGAAATAGACTTCTCGAACATAGAAAGCTGAAAATTAGAATACCATTGTTCAATATAATATAGCTGAAGTGATTATGTACAAAATTTACACTAGTATTGATGAAAGTTTACACAATAGTCGATGCAAAAAATAAGAATAAACACTGGACTGTAATTACAGAAAAGATTTTACGTTTTACCTGGATGCCTTTGGCTCCTTTGATACTCTTTGCCCATTTATTCTCTTCGGGGTCATCTTCCTTTTTCTTTCTGGACACCCTACGCAAAAAGAATAACATAATAAAACCTACAAGAAATGCTGCAACAATCACCCCACCAACAGCTGCGGCTGCAATGACTCCAGAATTTTTTTTATTTGCAAAGCCCCGACAAGGGGACAAAGGCTTCCCGCATAATCCTGAATTACCTGAATAGCTATCTGGCAGGAAGTTAGCATTGTTAAACTGTGGAACTGGCCCAGTCAAACGATTGTTTGCTACATTAAACATCTTAATTCGACCAAGTAGCCCAAATGCTGGAGGAATCTGACCTGTCAGCTGGTTCTTGTCTAGCTTAAGGACATTCAGATAGGAACAATTTGCAAGGTTCAATGGAATCTCTCCTGATAAATTGTTGGAGGAGAGATCAAGAGATGTCACAAACTGGAGGATGTAAGAGATGTCTGAAGGAATAGTTCCATAGAGGTCGTTGCTGGAAAGATCTAAGCCTGTCAGTGACTTACAATCTGCAACACCACGTGGAAACTTGCCTTTGAGCCCCATATCTGAAAGCCTGATATTTAAAACCCTGTTCTCATCAGCATGCCAGCATATGACACCTTTAAATTCACAGATGAATCCTTCAGTATTATTATTGAAATTCCATGAGCTTTTCAAGTTGTTCAGTGGGTCTTCCAATGACTCCTTTATAGATCTTAAGCAGTTAATATCACTCTGAGTACCATAACTGAAACTGTTTGTCAAAAACAACCAGGTAAATATGCCAATGAAGTCACCAAGAACTCTACTAGTCAATGCCATCGTCACAAAGCAATCAGTTATTTACCCCAAAGATCTATGAATAAGAACCAACACCCTCATGACATCTAAACCTGAAACCAATTGAAAATTAGCACTCAGTATAAAATCTAAAAAACATCCTGGAGAAGTAGTCAAAGAGCATAAAAAGTACTCGGATTTCAACTATAGTTATGCAAATTTCATATAAATTTTTATATAGACTTGCACAAAGAAAACAAAACAGTTCATCAATCATCATCCAAATATACCACACTACATCTCATTTTTATATACCTGGTAAAACAGTATTTTGAATAATAGAAGGCTAGATCAGGGAAGACTCAAAATAAAACCTTAAAATATGCACTGAATTGAAAAACTTAGTTCCTGTATTTCAGGGACAGCAAAACAAAGTAAAATTCAAAACAGAAAACTGAATTATTCTGCGAAGTCCAAGATAAAACAATTAATGGAGGGGATAGAGAGATCAGATCACTCAATTACTCGATTATATTTATGCAACCTGTCCTCTAAAACAAACAAGCAGCAACAAACTAGTAAAAAACCACACAGGCTAACTACATACAATAACAAAGTAACCCCTTGTAAACAAAAGCACAAAAATAGCATAATCACTCAATCTCTCAAGACAACACCATAAAGCAAATTTCACAATACCCATGTAAGAAAAATTTCAAATTAATGAAATAATTCAAAAAATACCCACCTGAGAAATAATAAACCTAACTCAAAATGATCAAATAAACCATAAAAGGGATTCATTGTTATTTCTACAAAAGAAAAAGAAAAGTTTGTGATTTTTCTTGTAAAGTGCAAAGAAATACCTCTTAAAGAAATAAATCAAAGTCTTGGTATGGAAAATCAACGCCGGTAAAAGACCTTGGAGAAACATTAGTATAACTACATACAAGGTAGATAGATGAAAGAAGGTGAATTGAGAGATTATTGGAGTGTAAAAATGGGATCTTTAGTGTCTAAAAATGGAGAAGCAAAGGAGTATAATTATGGAAGGGGGGAAAAGTGTCATATGATTTTATTTTTTTAAATAGAAAATAAAAAATAAAAAAAATGGTGCATCTTGGTTTTTTCCAAGAGCTTTTCTACGCTGACCGGGTTTATGGACCCATTCCAAACGACAAAGCAATTTTATTTTTTTTTTTATTTTTAAATGTTTCTCAAATAATTATGCAGACACAAGATATTTTTTACATGTATCTAAACGACATCCAAAACACTTTATTCTGTAGAAAATTTCGGGGCCCAATAAATCTTATAAATTATTTGGAAAACATTTAAAAAAAAAAAAAAATATTGGATCGGTCGCTAAAGCAATGTCCGCCTAAATTTTCATTTTCCAATGAAAATTCTAGGCGATATTGCTACTAATGATCGGTCCAATTTTTTTTTTTTTTTATTTTTTTAATGTCTCTCAAATAATTTATAAGATTTATTAGAATCTAAAATTTTTTAGAATAAAGTGTTTTGGATGTCATTTGGATACATAAAAATATGTCTGTGCATGCATCGCATGCGGAGCATATTTTTTACATATATTCAAATGACATCCAAAACACTTTATTCTATAAAAATTCCAGTTCTAATAAATCTTATAAATTATTTGGGAGATATTTAAAAAAAAAAAAAAAAAAATTAGACCGGTCGCAAGACCGGTCGCCAAAGCAATGTCAGCGTAGAATTACTCTTCCAAGCTCTATCAGCCTCAGCGGCGACTAGCCTGCCAAAAAAGGTTGACTGAGAAGTGACCGACTGTCTGACCGTTCCAAATTGTGAATTTAACAGCTTAACTTTCCCAAAATAAAACAAATATAAGGAAGGCTTAGCCTGACCCGATCCAAATGTTCTTTCTCAACTTGTACGACGAAGCCCAAGATATAAGAAGATGTTGCATGGACCAGTACATCTGACTGTACAATGAGTTTGGGCTGGGCTGTTAACCCAATAATACCTCAGCAGCTCACCTCACCTATTTTTTATGATAATTTGACATCCTTAAATAAAAGATTAATTACATATTGTAGTACATTTTTAGAAATAATTACAATAATGATACATATATAAAATAATTATAAAAATAATACACTTTTTCATATTTATTTATAATATTAGTGCAATTAGAATTCCTTAATTTAGGGGATGATATAACAAATCTGGTGGGTTTTTTTTTTGAAACGCGTGAACCTTCTTTTTCTCCCAACTCCCGTAACTTTTGTGCTGGTATTTCTCTCTCTAAAATTTTCTTCTTCTTCATCTATTGGTATTTCTAAAATTTATTGGTATTTCTTCATCTTCTGTTATTTCACAGCATTAATGAGAACACTATCAATTTAGATAGCCCCATCCACGTTGAAGACCACTTCACCGGTTTGTAGTGGTACTACTATTTCATTTTGTGTATTTTCATTTACTGACTTTCCCATCATTCTTCTCATTGACGATATATTTTCTTTCCCACTTGTTTCTTCTAAGCCCTTAATTTAAGGTGCATTGAACGCCTATATGGTGATCGTATTCTGAGCGTATATTTTTTTTTATCTCTATGACTGGGTTATTTGCGATAGACATTATTTAACAGCATAATATTTGCTAAAATGGATAATTATTTTCAAATTGTTTAGGCTCTTAACTTTATCTAACTTTTGAATGATCATGATTGTTTCATCTTCATTTTGTCATTTTACTTCTGCATCATATATTGACATAAGACTAATTTCTGGGGGCTTGATGTAATGCTTACGTTGTAGCTACATCAAGCAATAAAAAATAGATACTATCATATAACTGTTTGGTTACTTTTGTATTATGTTTTAGTTACTGTTAGCTTGAGATTCGGATACCATTTTTGTTACCTTGATTTGGTATTTTGGTTACTTTTTTATGTTGTTATGGTTACCATGTATTTGCTTTCGTATACATGGTTGACTAAACTGATTTTGGTGTACATATTGTTTATGTATTGGTTACCATTAAAATATGTTTTTGTTACTATCATATAAATATTTGGTTACTTTCTTAGTATGTTTTTTGTTACTGTTAGTTTCTAATTTGGATTCCATTTTTGTTTCCTTGAGTTGGAATTTTGGTTACTGTTTTTTGTTGTTCTGGTTACCATATATTTACTTAGTATATATGAGTTGATTAAACTTTGTTTGGTCTATATGTTGTTTATGTATTAGTTACCATTAATATATATTTTGGTTACTAACATATAACTGTTTGGTTACTTCATTAGTATATTTTTTATTACTATTAGCTTATGATTTGGATATCATTCTTTTTTCCTCAATTGAGATTTTGGTTACTTTTATATGTTATTTTGGTTACAATGTATTTGCTTGGTAAACTGTTTATGATATAAATATTATTTATATCTGATTACTAATGACAATGTAAATCTGATTTTGTTTATTTGCAGTTATGGAATCTTTACTATGAGGAATGCAATAGAAAATTCATTAGAAAAGTTATATATTGGTGTGACATGGAAGTCCTCGGCATTATTACCAAGAAATTAAATTGAACCCAAGACAGTTGAAGAATTTAAGGCGTCATTAGTTTGTGGATGTATTATTTTTGTAAATAATAAACCCAAGTCATAATAAATCATGTATTTGCTTAGTATACATTGATGTATTATTTTTGTAAATTCCTTCAAATATCTTCTACAAGGGTTATGCTCTTCTAGAAAATTCATTGGAAAAATTATGGTTAAATGTACATGTGTGAGTATACATGGGTTGCCTAAACTTGGTTGGATATACAGGTTGTTTCTGTTTTGGTTACTGTTGGGTCATGATATTTCTCCTATTTGGGCCGGGTAGATTGGGCTCATTTATTAATTTATTCTATTGGCTTTTATAATTAAGCCATGGGGAACATTGGGCCCGATCATCATGTTAGCTTTATTTAATCCTATAGACCAGGCCTGTTCATTGGATTAAACCATTCGGGTAATTTAATATCTATTACTTTAACTTGTAATGATGATATAGCATGACGGTTAACCGAGATATCCGTCATGCATTAATGTGGATGGGATTATGGCCGGTAAATAAGGGCCAAAAGTGGCGGTGGATAAGCTCCGTACGCGTCAGCAGAACCCATCGATCGGGGATATGTCGAGATGGTAGTGGGTGGTACGAAGAATCCAAAGCGGAGATATTATTTCTTGGCGAGTAAGTCTTCACAAGAGGAGAATACTTTTTCATATATTCACGGATACACAACCGATGATAATGGTATAATCTCTCAACGCACTAGATTTTATTATCCTTTCGAGTTAACCTTGTGAGCAGACACATACTTACTCTCACGCTCGAGCTATCCCCCGTGATCCGTACGTCAAGCTTCATGGTGTTTGTCGTGTTCTTGTCAGTGCGGGATCGGGACGTCTTTTCGTGATTGGGACGTGGAGAAAGATCCCTGGCGTTAACATTGGCGCTAGAAGGAGGGCGTTTTGAGTTCTAGTGTTATTAAAATTTTCAATCACAATCATCTAACCTACTTCGAAAGATGATGAGGAGTAGGGATGGTACGTCGGAAAAGCGCGGCGATGGTCATTAGCTCGTCAACGCCTCGTGTTTTGATGAAGGATCGCCCAGGTCCTTCTAAAAGTGTTCACGAAGACGGCCTCTAAACATAATTCAGGAGATCTCCGTCCGAAGATTCATGGCGGGGCCAGACGAAGATTGGTTTTCGGTGCGGATAGGGAGCGAGATCATGGTCGAGGGCAAGTGGAAGGCTCACCGACCAGGACTTATCGTAGAAGTGGTCAGGAAGATAGAGCCGCTAAGTTGGCGAGGATGGCGGACAAAGCGGATAAAGCCATGGAGGTCCTATTAAATCAAAGAGAAGATATAGCCGAACAGATGCTTGGTGGCGAATTACGGACGCAAGCATCTAGCCATGATCGATCAGAAAGGTCGAAGTGGGAACAAAGGAGGTGCCACGCCGAGTAGGTGAGAGTCAAGCATTCGCGCAGAGTTTTAAGGATCGTTTTCGCGATAAGAGGAGATCGAGGAGCAGAACTCCCGTGGTCTCGAAGAAGGAAATAATGGCCGTTACCTTTTAGCATCGAAATGACTATAGACAAAGGAGCATATCAAGCGAGATTATGCAGAAGTCGTAATTGGGACTATCAACGTGATCATTCTCACCATAAAACATGATTTGTACACCGGAGTAGATCGAAAGTCCACCTGTGGTCAGTAGGATCGGCAGGAGGAGGTCGATCCTCTCAAAGACGGAATGTTGTTCATGAAAGAGGTCTCCCCTCACCAAGGCGTTGATTTTTGAAAGTGAAGGAGTCAAGGAACTTAGAAAGCAATCCTCAAGTTCAAAGAGTGAAGGGCGCCCGGGAAAGAAGGCATCCCTTTTTCCTCGGATATTCTCAAAGAAGGCGCGACATCACCAAGAAACCGCCTCGCACGGAAAGTTACGATGGTACCGGGATCCTTATGACCATACCAAAGCGCTCGACCGCTTAATGGACTATTACGACTTCATCGATCTTTGCCAAGTGTCATACCTTTGTTATACCGAGAAAGGATGCGAGATGTTGGTTGGGAACTTTGCCTTTGGATTCAATATCATCTTCGACCGAACTTTGTGATAAATTCCATGCCCGCTTTAGAGTAAAGAAGAAGAAGAAAGTTTACGGGTTCTCCAGCACGATCCGCATGATTTACTGGTGAATCTTTGGGCAAGATGTGAAAAGGTTCAGAAGAAAGCGATGGACGGTGTCCGATCTTAATGATCTCCAGGCTGTAGGTTTGTTCTAAAATGGATTAGATCTGGTGAAATCCGAGAAGTTGGTGAAGAAGTTGATGTTTCACCATCCGAAGAGCTTGGCCGAAGCCTTTGACAAGGCCGAAGGCTATATCGTTGTGGAAGAAGCTATGAACAGCCTGAAGCATCTTCCTTCGGACCAGGTGAAAGAGTCAGTAGCTCCCAAGGCCAAAATTGATCAGAGGAAAAGCGGGGGGTATAATGATCGGACAGTAGGGTCGCTCAAAAAAATACAATAATTTTTTGGCGTGAAGGAGAAATATCCCTCCGATTCCGCTCCTAAGGTGAATAAGGTCTACACCAAATTAAACATCGATAGATCGATAATTCGGATCAAATCGAAATCAACCTTTCTTCGAGCCGCCGTGATAACCACCGAAGGCCAAGGCGAGGTAACTCGTAAATATTGTGGCTATCATCAAGCCGCTGGACACGACACTAACGAGTGTTGCAATTTGAAAGACTTTGTGGAGAGGAAGATTAAGGATGGCTTGTTGGTGCAGTATGTGGCCGTAAATGATCAGCAGAACATTAACCGTACTGTTCAGACGGTTCAAAGGGCTCCAGTACCGCCGCCAAGGCATGTCATCGATGTGATAACCGGTGGATCTGCAGGGAAGTTGATAGGGAGGAAGAGAAGGGCTTACCTGGATTCGGTCATGACTGTGACAGATGCTCCCCTGAAGGCGGATAGACCATTCCCCGGGACTGTCATATCATTTACCGACGCTGACTATCCTTCGGAACCCATCGAGCCACATGAGGGGGCCTTGGTGATCACAAATATGAAGTGGCACGCGGTGGACATAAGCGCATGATGATAGATAATGGATCTTCGATATCTGGATATTCAGACGCCCATGCCTATTGTAGGATGCACCTCGATGGGCGAAAATGGAGGTCAGGGCAGAAGCTCCTTTATACGGGCAAAGAACGATCCCGGTCAAAGTTACAAGACTATGAACTCCGGTTATCTTTAAGACAAAGACCCCAAAGAAGTCGAAATAGTATGTAATTCTATATGTCACAAGACGTTGATTCAATTTTACAACGCTTATATCTTTGGGAAGACCTACTTTAACTCGCTCTCCAAGTCTGTGACCTCCATCCCTCATTTCAAAGTCAAGTTCCCCACTACCATGGAGTAGAGAGGTGGCGGGGACTTGGATCTATCCCGACGATGCTAGGAATCTTTGTCATTTCTCCGGAGTGGGGTCAACAAACAAAAAGAAAGCGATGACAATTGAGATTGAGCCCTTTACCAAAAGTAGTTCGAATCGATGGTGGTTCCCGGGAGGGACGGAGGAGGTCGAGTTGATTCTTGGAAAGCCAGATAAGATCAGTGAAGATCGGTTCAGTCTACCAGAACCTCTTCTGACAAACCTTATAGAACTCTTAATACTGCTATCTTGATATTTTTTGCATGGGAACCAAGGGACATGCACAGAGTTAGTCGGAAGATAATGAGTATAAATTGAATATAGATCCTCGAAGAAGGTTCGGCAAAAAAGACGGATCTTTCTACCAACGACGGAAAATCATTGATGAGGAAATAAAGAAAGTCATTGGTGCTGCCGACTTCATCTATGAAATTGATTATCCCAGTGGATGGCAAATGTGGTGTTGGTGCAAAAGCAGAATGGAAAATGGCGGGTTTGCATCGACTACACCGATCTCAATAAAGCTTGTCAGAAGGACTTTATCCTTGCCTCATATTGATCAAATTTCATCGATGCCACTTGTGGTATGCATTACTAAGCTTTATGGATGCTTTTTGAGTTATCACCAAATATCCGTGCGCAGAAAGAGGACATCCCAAAGATCGTTTATTACACATAGATTCGCTCGGTATGCGCTACAAGAAGATGACTTTTGGCCTTATAAATGCTCGGAGCCACTTACCAAAGAATGATGAACTTCATCTTCGATAAAGCCAGAAGGAATATGGAGGTATACGTCGATGATATGATCGTGAAAAGCATGCGCAGTTCGTAATCATTTCGACGATCTAGAGGAGTGCTTTCGCATCGTCGTCATCGCCAATCGAGACTCAATACCGCTCAGCCGCACTTTTGGCCTCGGTGCAGGGAAGTTTTGGGTTACCCGTCACCAAAGGGGATCGAGGCCAATACGGAAAAGATCCAGCCATTCTTGATATGAAGACTCCTCGATCGTTCAAGGACGCCCAACGTCGTGGCGAGGATGATCGACTTTTTTGGAGGTTCGTCACCGATCTGCAGAGAGGTGCCTTCCTTTCTTTGATACATTGAAAGGGCCAAAGAATGCGAAGACATTCCAGTGGACTTCAGAGTGTGAAGACGCCTTCCAAGGCATAAAGGTGTATCTTCTTCTTGGCTCCTTTATTGGTAAAGCCCATTCCAACAGAGACTTTATATCCGTGATTCGCAAAGAAGTTCATAAGCGGTTGGAGCAGTCTTTGGTTCGGGAGTTCGATGGAAGCGCAAAGATCCTGGCCTATTATGTTAGTCACGTCGCGAGATCTTTGAAACCAGTATCCGAATATTGAGAAATTTGCCTTTGCTTTAATAATTGCTAGTAGAAAGCTTCGACAATATTTTCAAGGTCTCTGGCCCGATGCCTACACGGATCACCATTGAAGAAGGTGATGGGCAAGCCATAAGTTTCAGGAGACTAGCGGCATGGACTATGGAATTGTCCCAGTTTTTCATCGAATACCATCCCCGAACCGCTATCAAAGGTCAAGCTTTGGCCGATTTCATGGTAGAATGTTCGTTCACCGTTAGATGTCGAGTTCTCTAAGTTGAATCGACCGATCGAAAGCGATTGCAGTTCTTCAACAAAATCGTAATGTTTGGACTCTATATGCAGATGGTTCCTCTACCCTAACTCGTTAGTAAGGTGAATTATCTTGACAAGTCCTGGACAGTTCAAAGTTCAACGAGCCATCGATTCGGATTTAAAGCAACAAACAACGGCCAGTAGTATGAAGCGATCTTTATGGGTGTTCAATTGGCAAAGAGTCTCAGAGGTCCGAACCTTATCATCTACAATGACTCTCATTGGTTGTCAAGCGCCTATCTGGGGATTATGAAGCTCGTGGAAATCGGATGATCAAGTATCTCGCAGAGTTAAAGGACCGGAAACTTGATGATTTCGCTTCGCACGCAATTTTGAGGCATAGAGCGTAATGACAATTCCATCGCCGATGCATTGTCGAAGTTGGCTACTACGGATGCAGATGTTTTTAATGGATCTGTTTACTTGGAAGTTCTACAACAACCGAGTGTTCAACATGAAGCAGTGATGTGTATCGAGCGATCTAACGCCGGATGACCCCTACATCGAAAGTATTTAGAAGAGATGACGCCCTTCCTTCGGATCGATGTTGGCAAAAAGATCAAATATAAGGCCAACTTTGTTCTTATTGATGGGGACCTTTATCGATTAGCCTTTTCTTTACCATTATTAAAGTGTTCGGTCCCATCCGAGGCGGAATACGCTTCTTCTTGGGGAGGTTCACGAGGAATTTGTGGTGACTATACGGTCATCTCTAAATCTTTGGCTTACAAAGTACTTCAAGAAGGATACTATTGGCCTACAATTTTCAAAGAGGCTACTGAAGTATGTCAAGAAATGTGAAAAGTGCCAACTCAACAAATTCGATCCCATATCACCACTGGAAGAGCTATATACCGATTTTATCTCCTATACCCTTTCATGTCTGGGGGTAGATATATGGGTCCATTGCCTAAAGCTAAAGGTCGAGTTAGCTTTTATCATAATTGCTATTGATTACATGACTAAGTGGTAGAGAGGCGAAGCCACTTCGTTAATTACTGAGCAAGAATGTTTGAAGTTCATAAAAGAGTCCGTAGTGTTTCGCCGGGATCCCTGTAGTATTAATATCGGATAATGGGACGCCATTCGTAGGATCAAAATTTGAAGCATTTTAAAGGAGTTCAGATTCAAAGATAAGAAGACTCAGTGGCTCATCCACAAATAAATGGCCAAGTTGAGGTGACCAACAGGATGTCTTGAATGGGATCGTTGCAATTTGGATGAAGCTAAAGGGAGATGGCGGAGAGCCGCTTTCAACGTGTTGTGGGCTTACTTGGAGGACTACACCGAGGACTACTAATGGAGATTCACCTTTCGACCGCCTATGGTATCGATGCCTTATTCCCCTGTCGAAATCGGATCTCCAAGTCTTCGTCACCAATACAAAGAAATATACAATGACGAAGGATCAAGGCCAATTTGGATCTCGCTAGAAGAAGTCGAGAGGTTGATCTACTTAAATTGGGTCGCTTATCAACGAAGAGTAAGCTAAGCATTATAACAAAGGAGTCAAGTTTTGCAGATTCAAGTAGGAGACTTCCGTCCCTCGGATAGTTAAAGCTTCTACACCTCAAAACACGAGAAAGTTAATGCCAAACCGGGAAGGGCCATATGAAGTGATCGAAGTATCAAAACCGCACTTATCGGTTAAGGGCATTAGATGGTTCCAAATCAAAACACTTGGCAGCGTCAGTGGTGCTTAAATACTTTCAATAAAGATCAAGTTAATTCATCTAAGTGTCAGATATTATTTTTCATTATCAATAAAAAGACACTTTTTCAATATTGATCCTGGTCCTATTTTATCATATGGTCACTACGGTGTAAGGAGGTATGGTAGGACTTGCTCGCCATTCGATGGCAGCCCATTTGTCGCTTTTACCCCGAAAGTGGTGACGAAGGATCCTATATTGATTTTACCGTGGTGGTAAATCAATGGTCACTATTGGTCCCCGGTCCTATTTGTCCTATGGTCACTACTATGCAAAGGAGGTATGGTAGGACTCACGGCCATTCGATGACAAAACCCATTTGTCGTTTCTACCCCGAGTGGTAGACGAAGGATCCTATATTGATTTTACCAGGTGGTAAATCAATGGTCACTATTGGTCCTGGTCCTATTTGTCCTATGGTCACTACGGTGTAAGGAGGTATGGTAGGACTTCTTTGGTCATTCGATGGCGACCCATTTGTCGTTTCTACCACCGAGTGGTAGGCGAAGGATCCTATATTGATTTTACCAGGTGGTAAATCAATGGTCACTATTGGTCCCGGTCCTATTTGTCCTATGGTCACTACTACTGTGTAAGGAGGTATGGTAGACTTATCGGCCATTCGATGGCAACCCATTTTGTCGTTCTACCCCGAGTGGTAGACGAAGGATCCTATATTGATTTTACCAGGGTGGTAAGTCAATGGTCACAATTGGTCCTTATATCTTGGTCCTTATATCTTGATCCTTATATATTGGTCCTTATATGATTGTTTCCACCCCGAGTGGTAAACAAATGACCGATCTCACACTTCGAACCGGATGAAAGTATATGTTACTTTATTTTATCTAAGTGTTGAGTTCGGAATGCCTCGTTCTTTAAATCACTTTATCGTTATATGACATGCTTAATTGTTAATTAACAATTCGAGTTAAATCCTCGAAGGGTTTTTGTATATTTGTCCATATAAATTCATATCAAGTATTGATGTAAAGTAAAAATATAATCGAAGTCATAAGGAAGAAGATCACTTTTCATTAATACTTAATTTATTTACAAAAGGTAAAATAAATGTAAAGTTTTACAAGTATTTTTAAATAAAACCAAGAGAAACATAAGTCGTTGCTTTTGATAAAGATCCTCATCATCAAGAAAAGTCGAGCAAGTATGGATCTAAGTTGGCTTTGATCAACTTTTCCTTGCTACGACGACTTGGCAGAGCTCGTAGCTTTCCGTATGAATCCTCATTATTTCTCCATTTATTTCATCCGAGTTCCGATACTCTTCACATATCTCTTTGCGAAGAGCATCACCAAAAGGAGGCCCAAGGTCCCAAGAGCCTTGAGTTTCTTGATTTCTTGTTCGAAATGCGGTAGTATATTCTTCCTCGACGGGTTTCTTCCCGCTCCACCTTATGGATCGTCTTGGTCAAGATCTTAGCGTCGACCTTCGACTCCTTGATCTTGTTCATCCTTATTCAAATCCTCTAAACCAGGTCAACGCTCATATTAACGATTTCAAAGACGTCTTTGCTTTAGTCGACTTCAATTCTTCCTGGAGGCCTTCACATCTTCCTGGCTTGGGCCAACTCTTTTCTCAAGTCCTTCATTGGTATGAAGGATGCCTTCACGCTGGGTCCTTTTCCGAGCCAAGGTAGACTTCAGAGATGGAGTTCTCCTTCCTCAGCGCCTCCTCTCCGGATTCAGCCTCGAGAGATCTTGGACGCAGCGCTCGAATACTGAGATTTTCATACATGTTTCAAGATGATTTGATCTGGTTTTCAAATATATTAGTACGAAGATAAGTATGGAAAGCAGAGGAAGGAGAGAGAGTCATTTACCTTCGCCAAGATAGCTCATGCCTTCGCTAAACAAGTCCCCATTCGATCTGTCTCGAATCGGTGGTCATCGGCCTCATGAACGAAGGCCTCGAAGCAGTTGAAAAGGAAAGTTAGCGTTGAATCGAGGGCCACATAGTTGGCGAGCCCATGGCATCCCCTCAATTCGGTGAGTCGATGTCTCGGAGGAGAAAGCATGTGTCGATCATGAAGCCGGTGAGGACCCGCATGCACTGCCGCCTGGGAAGGAGATCGAGGCGGTGTAGGCTCGGGAGTGAAGCGGCGGGGGCAGAGGTTGAACTTCGGTGGTGTCCGAAGGATGTTTTTCGGGACAATAAGAGGTCGGCTTCAACCAATTCAAAGATCGTGTGTTTGGGTTTTGGTTGGGGGTCAATTGTTGAAGTTGGAGGACGCGGAGTTCTTCAAATGTGAGGGAATTATTTTGATCTTAATTTTTTGGCACGAAGGACTTTCGCCCGATCGTAGAGGTATGTCAAGTAGACTCCTCTTTATTGGAGCCGATTCGGAAGGTGTGGGGACAGAATAGGTTGGAGGAGTTGATTGTGGGTTTGCTTCGGGAAGAACCTCCTCGCCGCTTTCGTGATCTATCTCATGTAGGGGTAGTTCTCGCCTTTTAGTGACCTTCTTCCTTTCCATGAGGTAGGAGGACTTCTTCAGAATGAAAGGCTCGCTTGGCTTCAAGTTCATCATTCAAGGGAGAGAGTCTGGGTCGGAGGTAGGGGGTCTGGTTCGAGAAGGCTCTTCGATAGGAAGCTCTTTGTTCTCCTCCGAAGTCCTCCCCGCCAGAAAATCTCCCAAATCTCTCACTTCCGAAGAAGTTGGTTTGATCAGGGATACTGCAAATAATCACATATTCAGATCCTTGCCACATAAATACCTCGTAAATTATATTGCAAAGTTATTCAAAACTTACATTTATGATCATACTGACCAGTTTGTTTGGTCACAGGTAAAAATCCATTCTTGTGGAGGATCTTCTCGTAGAAAATCTCCCATTTCCCTCACACGCCTTCGGAATGTCACCAAAGTCACAGAGATCCAGAATTTAGGTGGTCCGATCTGAAGAAGAGAAGAGATCTCTGGTCCGATGATGAAGAACTATTTCTCGTCGCCACCTTTGTTGCTCGAAGGGTGCTCATCGGTGGCCTCTTCTCGAACTTAGAGTTTGGGCGTGGAGATTGTTTGCTCAAAGATCTTGAACCCTCGTTCTGGGATCTACCTACGTAGAAAAGGGTGAAGAAAAAGGTCGACGGAGGAGTAACCCTTGATCAGGGCGTAAGGCAACGAATGCCAAGATGTGAATGTAAGAGTTGGGCACCAATCGAAAGCAAAGCCCACTCCTATGAATCCTAGGAGGTGACGACAAAGACGTGAAGAGGTAGGCGAATTCCCTTTTCAAAAAAGAAGAGGCATGGCGACCCGTACCGTCCTGTCATTGGTACATTCGCTTCCTCCGGGAGCAGAGCCTTATGGCGTAATTGTGCGGAATCTGTATCGAATCCGAGGCACGAATCTCGGATTCCGTAATGGTAGACGGGATGTTGTCACGAGAAATTGTTCCCCAACCTTGAAAAAATCGGCGAGGAGATGGTGGGTTTGCACTCGAACCCTCTTGGTTAGGGTTTGAGTGAGAGGAACTTGAAGGAATCTGGCTTGGATTCACCATTGTTGAGGTCCCGAAAGCTAGAAAGAAAATTTCTGAGAAGGAGAAGAAAGCTCAAAGGTTCGAATTTCAAATTAGCAGGTAAAACCGTCAAAATTGATAAAGTTTACCTTTATATCTTTGCATATTGTGAACGAGGCTTAGTAGCATTAAAAATGTCAGTAATGACGAGAATTCGAATGGGACATGTTTGGGACGACCTTTGGATATCTTATCAGATTGGGCCTAACTGTTGAGTTTCTAACTATTGGTCCATCTTGTTCAAATTCAAATCCTATATCCGATTGGGCTTGTTTCTATGGGCATCCAGCCATCCCTCGTCCCATTTTTTGTATTAAAGTGGGTATGCCTCAATTATTTCATATTTTAGACCTCTAATAAATTCTGATATCGTGGACCGTTTATTGTTTTCCATTAAACATCCTGTTTAACAAAAAACTAGGGGGTAATGTTGGGTCATGATATTTCTCCTATTTGGGCCGGGTAGATTGGGCTCATTTATTAATTTATTCCATTGGGCTTTTATAATTAAGCCATGGGGCTTGTTGGGCCCAGTCACTGTGTTAGCTTTATTTAATCCTATAGGACCGGGTCGGTTCGTTGGATTAAACCATTGGGTCATTTAATATCTATTACTTTGACTTGTAATGATGATATAACATGACAAATGATTGACCGAGATATCTCGCCATGCATTAATGTGGATGAGATTATAGCCACGGCATGGTAAATGAAGTGGCCAAAAGCAGTGGATAAGCTCCATGCAGTCGGCAGAACCCATCAGATCAGGGGGATATGTCAGATGGTAGTGGGTGGCACAGTAATTCAGGCAGAGATATTATTTCTTGGCGAGTAAGTCTTCACAAGGAGGTACGTTTTTCATATATTCACAGACACACAACTGATAATAGGCATAATCTCTCAACACACTAGATTTTATTATCCTTTCGAGTTAACCTTGTGAATAGACATACTTACTCTCACGCCTGAGCTATCCCCCGGCGGTCCGGCCGTCAAGCTTGTGGTGTTTGTCGTGTTTACTGTGCAGGATCAGGACGTCTTTCGTGATTGGGACGTGTAGAAAGATCCTGGCGTTAACAGTTACCATTAAAACATGTTCTGGTTACTTTCATATAATTATTTGGTTACTTCTTTATTATGTTTTGGTTACTGTTACCTTATGGTCTGGCTACTATTATTGTGCCATCAATGTGGGATTTTGGATACTTTTATTTTTTATTCTGGTTAATATGTAATTATTTAGTATACATGGATTGCCTAAACTGGGTTTCATTACATGATGTTTCTATTTTGGTTACCATTAAAACCTGTTCTGGTTATTATCATATAATTATGTGATTACTGTTTTATTATGTTACATTATGATTACTGTTATTAGTAACCAGATAGTTTCAAGCTTGTATCAGGACAAATATCAATTGTTAAATGTACATGTATGAGTGTCCTATTTATCTACAAGCTTGTTAAGAAACAGATAATTATCATAGATAGTTACTAAAGCTTGTTAAGAACTGAGATAATTATAAGTTCAGATCAAGATCATTATCAAGTGTTAAATGTATATGTTTTATTTATACCATGTCATCATGATAGAATAAGAAACTCCAATTAAGAGTTCTCATTTATATATATGATGGTCACTTATAGATCTTATATTAAAATAAAAATAGTTTAAGAGGTGCAGTTGGTAACTAAACCTGCATATAAGTATAACCATTTTAGTTTTTGTTAATAACCAAATAATTAAAAACTTATATCAGAACAATAATCAAGTGCTTAATGTACATGTGAGGGTTCCCATTTATCTAGCTGATGGATACTTTTAAATTACGTAGTTATAAAAGTTATTTAGAAATGGTCCATGCCAGTTGGTAACTAAATATGAATATAGAGGTAACCATCTTATTTTAGATGGGTAACCAAATTCACATAAAAATATTTCAGAACAGTTACCATTGTTCAATGTATATGTTTACTTTAATATGACAACTCATGATGGAATCAAAAATCAAAATATTAATCAACATCAATTTTGGTTACTGTACACCATCAAAAATGTTATCAACCATGTGGTTAATGGTTACTAACAGTAAACAATTATATATTCCTGTAAACAATTAAATTTGTTGTATTGGTTCATGTTAGTCTCCATTGTCTGACAACTGAATAAACATTGTAAAGTAATCAAATCAATATTAGACAGTAACCAAACTACATAATCTTAGTAACCAGAAAATAAACCAAATGTTTACATGCAAATTTGAAGGCCTAAATGATGGAATTCGACCAAAAGACCATGCAGTTCACCAGCAAAGCTGGTGATTTTTGATTGTTAACCCGTTTTCAATGAATTGTTTCCAATGAAATTAAGCTCCGAAAACGCCAAAATCCGACACTCCAAATTTGAAAAAAATTGTCAAATGGTCACTAGATCAAATCTTTCCATAAAACGTGATCAAATCTTTACATAAACTGTCACGCCTTCTCTTCAACCGCATCAATTTATCACTAACTAAAGACTAACAGTATACACCAATCAAATAAACATTATACAAGAACTAAATAAACATTATATAAGAACCAAATCAATAATAAATAAAGAACAATTTATATGTACTTAAGAACTGAATATAAAATATATTTTTACATGCATTTTGAATCAAAACAACAAGAGAATCGACTTTGTTACCAATTAAAGAGCGAAAAACTTAAGAAAGGTAACCAATATACTAGTATATAGTAATTACGAGGTAACCAAATAAATATTTAAAGTATACAACAACCAAATAAACATTATACAATAATCAAATCAATAATAAACAGTAACCAATTTATATGTACTTGGTAATCAGAATATAAAACATATTTTTACATGCATTTTGAAATCAAAAACAACAAGATAATCGACTTTGTTACCAATTAAAGAAGCGAAAAACTTAAGAAAGGTAACCAATATACGAGTATATAAGAACCACAGGGGTAACCAAATAAATATTTAAAGTATACAAAGAACCAAATAAACATTATACAAGAAACAAATCAATAATAAACAAAGAACCAATTTATATGTACTTAAGAACTGTAATATAAAACATATTTTTAAATGCATTTTGAAATCAAAGCAACAAGATAATCGACTTTTGTTACCAATTAAAGAGCAAAAAACTTAAGAAAGGTAACTAATATACTAAAGTATATAAGAACCCGCAGGGGTAACTATATGTATATAAACTTTAAACTCAAATATCTCAGTATACAAATCTATAATGAATCAATCAACAATCAACAATCAACAATCAACAATCAAAGTTGTTACAGAGGTTGGTTACTGATCTTGAAGTTGTTGTTGATCTTCTCCTCTGTTATCCGATCTTAAAGTTGCATCTCGTCTTCCTCCGATCTGTCGTTGTTCTGTTGTTGATTTGTCGTTGCTGTTGCATGTTTTCTCAGTTGCTTGAATTTAGGTGCGGTTGGTTACAAATATGAAAGAAAAATAACTGACGTATAAGAGTTAATGATACGTGATTTTAGGAATCCTAATATATTGTGTTTTGTTATTTTTGTAATTATTTTATGTGTATTTTATTTTTATAAATACTTTCTAATTGTTGTATATTAGTGTTAAGGATCCTTAAATAAACCACTCAACCTAATTATATTGCCTACAAAATCCACATTTATATTATTAAGGAAGAGCAGTTGATTACCCTTCATCTCTCCTGACCATTTTTGAATTTAATAAAAAAAGTTATATGTATTACCTTTATCTATTTTTCACTTATTTAATATTTTTAATGATCAATAAATATATTTTAATAACAATTTACTATAATTCTATAATTATTAGTCTGTCTTGAAATTATAATCTTATATAAATTATAATACTTGCAAGCGCACACTGACAGTTTGAGTTGGATATTAATTAATATTTTGATACGAATGTATTCAAAAATAATAGTTAAAAAAAAGAAGAAAGAAATATTTTCATCAAATATATTTGTCATTTATGTAAGATGCCCTTTTCAATTTTGATTTATTCATCTATGCTTGGATTGTAGTTAGTAGAAACGGAAGTGCCCTGTAAAAAACAAAAAGTAAGGGAGATTGTGTCGGATTCTGCGTGGGATAAATACAACTTCACATTTCAACTGCTACTTTACTCTTTCAATTTCCACGAACCCCTACTTCCGTATCCATCTAATCTCCACCCGAAATGGTTTGACTCCCGCCGAAATTCGCCGCCGACCACTCACTACCGTCCATCTGTTACACCGATCCGGTACTTATTCTTTGTTTTCTATCTCGTTTGTTCAGATCGAGATTGTGAACTTTGGCTCAACTTATTTCACTTAATACTTTCAATTTCTCTAATTAAGCTGTCTTTGTGTTTATATTTCACTGTTAAGCTTTATTTTTTATTTTATTTTTTTGGGTATGTTTTCAGTTTGTTATTTGATCCAAGTATTACTTTCTAGTGTTAACATTTATCATATGGTAAGTTCTTGAATTTTATCTTTCTTCACGTTCGCTAATGATTATCAATTCTAAAATTTAGACCTAAAACACAATCCTACTGCCAAAATGACATTTTTTGTGCGCGAAACAAGTACAACCGGCAGCTTTGTATGTAGGATTAAGTTTTGGACTATATTTGGAGCGTGCTAAAGAAACACCATCTTTTTGGCTTAGTTTTTGACTTGTTACATGTATAGCTACCATGAAAAGGACTTCTATTACTCGTCGGAATGTAAAGAAAAGGTTGTTTCCTTTACTAATCTATCTTAACCCCTTTTGTAGCTCCGTTAGGGATCATATGCAATGGAAGACACACAGTCGGTTGCCATACTCATAGAGTCGACCACTTTTAAGATACAACAGCTTCAGAAAGCATTTGCGGAGCTTGAAAGTCACCGAGCAGTAACCCTTAACCTGAAATGGAACCAACTGGAAGAACACTTTCACGGGCTTGAGAAGTCCTTAAAGAGGCGTTTTAATGAATTGGAGGACCAAGAAAAGGAGTATGAAAACAAAACGGTTAAAGCTCGAGAGATATTGGTGAAGCGTGAAGCCGATGTTATAGCCAAGGAACAAGCTTCATTGGAAAGGCTTCAAGAGAAGAGAGATGCTGCAGTCTATGATATTGCTAATGCTCTAACAAAGCATAAAAAGGCATGTGTTGAAGCTATTGTTGTTACCGAGGATCAAGGTGGGGCTCCATTTGTGGAAGAGAAACCACCTGATGTCATGGCTTCCGAGAGTAACATAGAAGACATGAAAAAAATTTCACAGAATGGAAATGTGGATCTGAAATCATATCCCCAGCTTGTACACCTGTGTCAAGAGAATGATTCAGAAGGCCTCCATAAATTCATATCAGAGAACCGTAAGAACCTGTCTGCCTTGAAGGAGGAGATTCCAATTGCATTAAGGGCTGCTGCGGACCCAGCTAGTTTGGTGTTGGACTCACTCAAGGGTTTCTATAGTGTAGAAGTGGGAAATTTGGATGGGAAAAAGGATTCGATTCTTCTAGGATTACGCCGAACTTGTATTATGTTGATGGAATGCCTTAGCCTTCTATTAACAACCCTTGATGTAGACTCTGTTTCTAATGTAATCTCTGAAGTTGTAAAAGAAAGAGCCAAGGCCATTGCTGAAGAGTGGAAGCCAAAGTTAGATGATCTTGATGTGGATGCCAGCACTGGAAACTCGTTGGAGGCTCATGCGTTTTTACAACTTCTTGCTACTTTCAGTATCAAATCTGATTTTGATCAGGAAGTTTTGTCCAAGCTGATACCAATGGTTTCACGTCGTCGCCAAACTGCTGACTTGTGTCACTCCCTTGGATTGTCTGAGAAAATGCCAGGTTGGTCTTTGTATATACATTTAATTGCTTTTGTGTGCTTTTCTATTTACATTAGTGTGTCTTTCTAGTCTTATATGGAAGAGGGGTGAAGTCATGTAATTACAATAGAATCCGAGCTTCAATTTTTCGGAAGATGGGGTTTCTCTTCAAATCATGTTGGTAGAGTACTTGCATTTGCATAAGTTGTTACTTTCCAACTCAACAACACCGTTTACCCTAAATTTGCTCAAGTTTTTTACTTAAAAAGTTTTTTTTTTACTTTAATCTGGATTAACTTGCCTTAAGTGACAATTTGCATGGACAGCTACGGTGTATATTACTTTTCTGTGGATGGGTTTATGCTCTCCCTTACTGCACCACCAAAACCAAAAGGAAAAGGAAAAAAAAGTTACTCCCTTTGACATTTTCTGTTTATTTCCCCCCTGGACTATCTGTTACTGTATAATGCAGATAGTTGGCTGATTTCTCTAGACAGGCCTCTTAATCTGTTACTGATAGATTGCTAAATTTTGGTAGAATATGATGATCTAAAAAACGATGATCCCTCTATTTCTTTGTTGATGATTTGTGAAATTTTCCAGCATATTTTTGTTACTATATATTGCATTGTACTATATGGATTATAGGACAGTAGTGTGCTTGAAATTTTCACAAATCTGCTGAAAAATTGTATTGTGGAATCTAAAACTTATATAGATACCACTTAACCTAGTGTTAAATGGATTGAAGCTTTTTATGTTCGTAGTCTGTTCTTGTCAAGGCTAGCACAGCTTACTTGTCTTCCTGGATTCTCAGGTGTAATTGATGTGTTGGTCAATAATGGAAGACAAATTGATGCGATTAATCTAGCTTTTGCATTTGAGCTGACAGAGAAGTATTCTCCAGTTTCCTTATTGAAATCCTACTTGACAGAGGCAAGGAAAACCACTTCACCTGTCAAATCTGCAAATTCATCTCCTACTGTCCAGGTTTCTTTTCAAGCCTTTTGGCCTTTTCAGCATGCAGTTAATTATCTGTATATTTTTCCATGTTCTTTTTGTTATCTTGTAGTTCTAAGTAGCCAAGCTACAATACTTGATTCGATTCCTAATGCTAGGGGCTACTTCACGTTAATTGTGGTGCATCTATGTGGTGTTTTTGGAACCTATGCCGTGTTTTATTTTACTCCTGTTGTCCTAAGTTAAGACTTAAAGAGTCCTTAATTGAAGTAAAATTTTGAAAAAAGTTTCTACATTGGGCAGTCCACTAAAATGAGTAAATTCACCACATGCAGTGTGTAAGGAGTGTGTATCCATAGAAGGTAATCTCATGGTTAAAATTTACAAATTGGACAGTCTCTTTTGGGATGCCTCAATATGGAAAGGATTCTTTAAGTTGGAAACTTGGAACAGAGAGAGCTAACTGAATGCTTGTACCAAGTTCCAACCAGTTTGAGTTGTGGACATGAATCCTGTTTCACAAATTTGTACGCACGGGAATTTAATATTGTCAATTGTGTTGTGAACATGAATCTAATGATATCTCTCTAGTCTTTTCAGAAGTTTCTATTGGCATACTTCACGACTGTTTTTACCCAAGTAATTGCTCTGAAGTTTTGGCATCAGACCAAACATCATTTAGCCCCACACGGGCTCTGTTTTCGACGTCATGTTTAAGTCCTTTACTCGGGCGTTTTACTATTATATGTAGGAAATTGATATTTCCACAACACTTTTTGATATTTTCACATGAAAAGTGTCGCTATATATGTATAACGATGTTTTCATGTGGAAATATCATTTTCTGTTGTACATTTATCAGTTTCCTTGTATGTAAACCTTTTAGCTATAAGTAGTGCTAAAGAAAAGCAAAAAAGGTGTTTCAATAAGCTTGAAATGGGGATTAGTACCCGTTTGGCATAAAGGTGCAGCGAGATGAAGCACTTTTACTACTAGAGCTCTTGGAGATGGCACTTTCATGTAAAAGCCAAATTGCGTTTGGTTTCTTTAAAAGCACTTCAGTAAGATATTTTTGTAGGTTTTCAAGTTTAAATTTAATAGCACTTTCAAAAAGAATAAAAAACAGCTTCTCCTAAAACTGCTTTCGTACCCAAAATATGTGATGCTAAGGGCACTTTTGTTATGTTAGTATGTTACCAAACACTCCAACGCAAATTTTGAATTAAATATTCTTTTAGCCCACCACACTGCTCTGTGAAACAGGCATTAGTATGCTCAGGCTGATACCCCGTCTTCAAAGAGTTTGACAGAAACAGAATTCATTTTTAATTATTTTGATACAAAATTCTATAGTTTGACAAAATTCTCTGCTTCAGAATGAGGTTAATGAGAGGGAACTGACTGCGCTTAAGGCTGTGATCAAGTGCATTGAGGACCACAAGCTTGAAGTGCAGTACCCACTGGATCCTCTCCAGAAGCAGGTTCTCCAACTGGAGAAGGCCAAAGCAGACAAGAAAAGGGCGACAGAAGTTGCAAAACCTCAACCCAAAAGACCCCGAGCCAATGGTGGGGGTTATGTGCCACGAGTAACTAATGTTGCTGCTGAGAAGAACTTCTACACTAGAATGACTGATAGGTACCCACAGTACATGTATGATCATCCATATGCTTATGCTGGACCTGCTGACAACCACATTCCCTCACTTCTGGGTACTTCTACTTACAACCTATCTCCTGCTCATGGCAATTACTTTGGAAATGGCTACCAGTACCAGGCTCCATATCTTCACTAGGTTGTACACATGGTAAAACTCTGATTAAGATCCTGTTTAACTGTTAGTGTTAACCCTTGCGTTCTACTGAATGTTGCTCTGTCTGATCCCAGTTTAGCACTAAAAAAATGACAAAAATAAAAAAAAACTGAAAAAAACATAGCCTGTTGTTTATTAATTTGTTGGTACAAGCTGACATTGTGAACTTTTAATATATGCACTGCTTCTGTATTTATATTAGTCCATCTATTCTCCCTTTGGATCTGTATTTATTGAGCTTTATATGGGCAAGCTTTATATACACGAGGCTGCTTATGCCTGATGCCATTGCCCGGTTTGTAGAGATCCCTTCGGGCAAGGCTGTACCGAACCGAACCTTAGTAAGAGAGATCATGGAAAAAGATTTCTTTTGTGTAGAGATTTCTCTTAATCCACCTCCCTCCCTCCCTCCCTCCCTCCTCTTTTGCTTCTCTATGTGGAGCAAGGAGTCAGAAAACATATTCTCAAGCAAGATGTACCTAGGTTACAAAAAATGAGATCATGATGGGGGCAGGCATGACCTCTGGCCTGGTAACCCTTCTGATGATTTTTATGATTGTTGCCTACTTTTCCTTCTGATGGCAAGATGAGATCTGTGGTGATGGATTTTTCTGTTAAGTTCTTCTGGTGATTTTAACGGGTGTTTAAAATTCGGTTGATTTATTTGGAATCTCTCGAGTGAAATATTTTTTGAGAAATCAATTGAAATCGAGTTCCACAAGTTGTTTTTCAAGATGATGAAAAAAATTTCCTTCGTTCAAAATTGACGTACTTTCAAAAAATGTTTATTCAATGGAGATGCATTTTAGTTGAAATTATGCACTAATCCCTAGTGTAACACTAACATGTAAAACACTTGATGTGTGTATAAATAAATAATCAATGTGTGTGGGCTAACATGATTGTAAAAATTATTATTTGTGTATTGGGCCTATGTTTAAATTTTTATTTTTATTTTTATTATTTTCACAAGTATAATTGTGTGTTCAGTCAAAATTTTCAATTTCAACTTTATTATTTTCACAATTAAAATTGTGTTAGATTGTAATTCACTTCAATAATAAATGCACTTGCACTCATGAGAGAAGATATTTTAAAGTTTATTATTTATGAAAATAATATTTCTAATTTTTCACTATTAAGAGTAGGGCTGCAAACGATTCGGATCTCTCTCACACACGTACAACATGGCAAGCTAACATAGACGGCTTGGATCTGTTTAGAATGCTTCACAATATTTGAGTAATACGATCAAACTAACACATATTTGCGAACATCATCACAACTGTTCGGTTCGAGTTCCATGCCTAATTAAGAGTCTATTTGAGAATGACTTGTAATTTGGTCAAATTAACTTATAAATTATTTGTTACTATTCACATGTTTGAAAATGACTTATTTTTCTATTTATAAGTTGAGTTTTAAGTCGAAAAAATAATAAGTATTTGTAACTTAATTTAAAATAAGTTAGTTTGACCAAATGTAATGTCTATTTTACTCCTCTTTTAATTAAGTAATCTTTACATTTATGTTAACTTATGAGCCGAACACCTTTATAACTTGTTTTGACTTATAAATCAAATTGATGTCGAACATTTTTACTTATATAATCACAACTTAAAATAATTTATAATTATAAATCATTTAAAATAATTAACAGGGCCTAACAATTCCAAAATCAATTCATCTCGTTCTCGTGCAGCTTGTTCATAAAAGAATAATTTTAGTATTGAAAAAAAATCAAAAATCATAATGGAGGAATGGGAAATAATATTTTTTTAGTTACTGTTTACTTCTATGAGTGTACGATTACGGGACCCATTCTCCAACATAGCTCGCTCCCTCACTCCCTCCAAAATTTGCATTTTATTATTCATCTCAAATTTCCCACCAAAAATGAGAATCGCCGAGATCTCGTCGCCCGACCTCCTTTCAAACCTCCAGGATCCCCAATCTCAACTACTTTCACAACTCGAATCATCAATCAAAGAACTCGAATCCCAGCCACCTGGAACTCCCCTGCCGGAGTCTCTCTCTTCCGACCTTCGACTTATCCTGACTAATCTTAACTCCCTCTCTCCATTCCCCAACTCAGTCAAGCTCCAGATATGGAAGCTCAGTTACCGCCTCTGGAACGCCTGCGTCGACCTCTCCAACGCCGCCGGAGTTCGACCCTCCAGCCACAAGATGAACGAAGAACACGCCAAGCTCCGCCAAGCATCCGCGGATCTCCTATTTCTCGCCGCTGACGTCAACGGAATTCCTTCCCCGGCGTTCAAGTCCGCTTCGTTCTATTACAAAACAGGTCTGATCTGGCATGACCTTCACAAATTTGATCCCGCCAGTACTTGTTTTGAAAAAGCCACTGATCTCACCTCAAAAATCGATACCGGCTCAATTTCGGATGCGGAAGAGCGTAAGCTGCTCTTAGATCTTAACATTGCGCGGTCTCGAACAGCTTGGGACCTTTCAGATCGGAATATAGCAATTACATTACTTAATCGGTCCAAAACTGTATTATTTGGATCGGCTGAGAATTACAGAGCATTAGCGAATCAGTACTTAATTTTTGGAAAGACAATCCTGTCTAAAAATGAGAGTTCCACCGTGAATGAAGCATTGAAACTCATGAATGAAGCGTTAGATTTGTGTGAAAAAGGATTAAGGATTGTGAAGAGGTCAAATGAAACCCTAGCATTAAAGGAACTGAAATCAAAGACCTTGAGATTCATAGCAGCATCTCATTTGCAGAGAGATGAATTTGACAGTGTTTTAAAGTGTGTTAGGGTTTTGCGAGATGGTAATGGGGATAGTGATAATCATCCAAGTTTGAGTGTATTGGCCATGAAGGCATGGTTAGGGTTAGGGAGGTATGGAGAGGCAGAGAAGGAATTGAAGAGTATGGTGGTAGATAGGGGATACCGGAGGGGTTTGGGTGTCCGCGGTGGAGTTGTACTTTCAGGCAGTTGGAGCAGCGGGGGCGGAGACGGCAAAGGGGATTTTTTTGGGACTTCTGGGGAGATGTCATGTGAGTGCAGGCTCGGCAACCAGAGTGGTTCACAAGGTCATTGGTGAAGGTGTTGGAAGTGAGGGATCCAGGGTGAGAGCAAAGGTGGTGGCTGAGCTTGTGTCCGATGAGAGAGTGGTTGCACTTTTTGCTGGAGTGGATGCTGCCAAGGAGAGGACTGTAATGCATGCTGTACTCTGGAATTGGTGAGTTTTCAGTGTATTGCCACTATTAACTGTGACTAATGTTGTGAGAACTTCTTTATTGCCTTTAAGATGTAAGGGCTATGTTGCCTACTTGATTCCGTTGATAGCCATTTATAAGATCCTAAACTTATCGAATACTGTCAGCTGGTCACTGAGGCAACCAAATTGTCTAATTTAAGTTGACTGCCTTGCAGGAAGAAAACATGTTGCAAGTAGTATATACCAACAAAAAAAAAGTTGTATGCAGGTGTTTAAATGCCTGATAGTAACCAGGAACAAGTATCAGAACCTTAAAATCATAGTTTTCATCTCTTCACTTCTTGGTTGAGTAGAGATATAAAAGGAATGTGTGGCTTATATACCTTTGCACTAAATTTAAGCACAAAGGGTACATCTTAAGCCTGCAGTGAGCAAAAATGGGATTTGTAAACATTACAGAAGTGGAGTTTTATCATATTTGGCCCAAAGCATGTTGGACCACCTCCTTACTTAAAAGGTTAACCTATTAGGTTGAGGCTCTATCATACTTATTAACTCATCTACACTCTTGAATTTATCCAATGTGGGATTCATGTGAAATATCCCAACATAGTGTAATATACTAAGGCTTATTTATATTCGTCTTTTGTAGTATAAATCAATCGTCTCATTGTTTTTTAAAGATTTGCATCTAGAAATAAACAAAAAACTAAATCACGATCCGGTGATTTTGCTAAATAAACTAGGTTAAAACGTACTCTCCATAATAGTTGGTGTATACTGACGGGAAAACACATGAATGATCCATTTTTGGCACAATATTAATGATGAGACCTATGAAAAATTGCACTCTGCATAACTAATGATGAATTTTCAGCAATCAAATTCAACATAAATCTTATAGGGTATTCTTGTGAAATTTCAAATTTGGAATGAAAATATGTTATAAAAGTTCCATGGAACAACAACATTTTTTTTGTTGCTAATTTATGAGATAATTTAAACTCATACACACTACCTTGTGTACCAATTGTTATCCCCACCCCTTGTGTACCAAGAGGGTGGGAGTTCAACAACAACAAGTACTATATGTGGTAATTGGTATTACCACCTTGAAACTGAAATGTAGCTTACTCATCTTATATACACTTTGGTGAGAGCCATAAAAAACGTGGTATTAACTATTAAGATAAAGGAACATGATTATATGAAACATCAGTTGTACGCGCCAAACGAATAAGTAAAGAGAAGATTAATACGCATGTAAGAAATATTTTATGTGTTGTTATTTTGTTTCTTATTATTTTAAATTAGCATCTTGAATTTTTAAATCTGCTGAGCATAATTCATGTTTTTTTTTTGTCAAGCTTGTCAGCTGAAGGTAATGAAAAAAAGTTGTCGCATATTCTACTGTGTGCGGTTGTATTATGTTAATTGTTGCTGCATCGTTGTTTCATATGAAACCATATAAACTTGCTGTAGCCTGTAGGTATCAGCTTTGAGTTGGTAAACTTTAACCTACATATGGAAAGATGACATGAAGGATGCATCTCTGTTCAGATAATCCATTTAAAATAAATTTTATCATGTTCTGCAGTGCAGCAGATCACTTTAGATCAAAAGATTATGAGACCAGTGCCGAGATGTTTGAGAAGTCCTTGCTTTATGTCCCTCGTAACACAGAGAACATAATTCTTCGAGCCAAGGGTTTTAGAGTTCTGTGCCTTTGTCATCTAGGCCTTTCCCAGCTGAAACGAGCAGAAGAATACATTGATGAGGCTGAAAAGGTATAGAAGACGTTTACATAGTATTTAGTACCATGCAATTAAAATCGATTTAATTTTATTTCTCTCATTTTATGTTGTTCTTATTTTCCATAGCTCGAACCCAACATAGCCTGCACTTTCCTGAAGGTATTGTCTCTATCTGTCTCTGTTTGTCTGTCTCTCTCCTCCAAACATCTACCTTGGTACACATGGTCCTCCCAAAACTAATTTAGTCAAACAAGTGTGAGGTTTGAGTGCAAGTACAACTAACTATAAAAAATTCTGGTAAGGCCAAATTAATGTTGTTATTCCATAAACTTGACATGTATTTTAACATATGCAGTTTAAGATCTATCTACAAAACAATGATCACAGCAGGGCTATTACTCAAGTGCAAGCAATGTCAGCCTGCCTCGACTTTAGTCCTGACTTCCTCTCCCTCTCAGCTCATGAAGCTGTTGCTTGTCGTGCTCTTCCTGTAGCTGTTGCCTCTTTATCTGTACTCTTAAACTTCTACTCGGGAAAACCTATGCCAACATCTGAAGTCATAGTTCTTCGCACCCTTGTCACGATCCTCACTCAAGACCCTGGTCATGATTCTGAAGTCCTCAAGTACATGAAACGGGCTCATACTCGTTTATCCGAGCTTGGACCTGATGGCTTTCTCGGAAAAGGTGAGGTTGGGATAAGGGAACGAAATTGGTTTGCAGTGCAGTCATGGAATATTGGGTTGAGAACTGGGAAGGAGAAGAATTACGAACTATCTTCAGAGTTCTTTAAACTGGCATCACAATTTTATGGTGTAATAGTTGGAGGGATAGAAGGAGACAATGTGATGGTTTGTAAATCAATTATACTGACTGTGGCTGCTATGCTAGCTGATGAGAAGGAAAGAAAGGTCACATTGCTTGACACAGAAGTCAAACAAGCCATTGAACTATTAGACAGAACTGGAAAGGTAACTATTGCCAAAATTGTTTTCTTTTGCGGCCACAAGTTTTTCCAGATTCTACTACAATACGTATTAGATCATGTTAACTATTAATCTATTTTTATTTTTTTGGTGGAAAATGTTTTTAAAGTCATGTAATATTTAATATTGGTTATATGCAGATGTTATTATTCACATGCTCTTCTGGTTCCCGATCAAACATTGATCAAATTACCAACTTTGAACCCATTTTCTTCTTTATGTACACCTTGGATGCGTATGATCTTCATGCAAGACTCGGTGATACAGGACCCCAACAACTCCACCTGATAAAGAACTTTGCCAGCTCAAAGTCATGTAATCCAAAGCATCTCCTTCAGATCGGCCTGACTGCATCAGAAGGCCCACGGTCCAACCCGGAAGTAGCCACCTATGCTCTAAATACATGCCTCTCTATCCTCCTTGATTCCCACTCACCAGATTACGAAACTGTGGCTCTGATTATCAGGAAACTAATTTCTCTTGGTGCCATTCACAAGGGTGATACAGATGATGATGTGGTTTATGGAATGTATACACAAGCATATCGGATTATGGTGGGATTGAAGGAAGATGAATACCCCATTGAAGAGGGAAAGTGGCTTGCAATGACAGCATGGAACCGGGCAGCCCTCCCAGTAAGGATGGTGCGTGTTAGTGCAGCAGTGAAGTGGATGAATGTTGGGTTGGAACTAGCTGGGAAGGTTCCAGGGATGCAAACTTACCGATCATGCATGGGAGATTTTCTTACTAGCTTTAAGAAGAAATTTCACGGCCACGAGGACGGTTAACTAGTATTGTAATTAGCATCAATAACGAGTACTCAAGTGTAGATTTTTCTAAAGTATCGATGATCAAATGATACTGCTTCCTTGCTTGTAAGTCTCCATTGCAATTTTAAATGTTCTACAAAACAGACTAGACTGGCAGTAGTGTGTTTAATAGATGCCTACTCGAGCTAACATGGGATAAAGCAAAAAACAATTCGTTTCATGCCTTTAAAGAGAGTACCGTGTTGGTTTTACTCTAATGATGTTTAATGTTGATGGTTCAAATTTTTTTATTTCTCATCTATTTGCCAAGTATAATATAAAATATCATTTATCTTATTTTAGTGATACATTATTTGAAACAAAACAATTTAAAAACTTAATATTATCTTGTATGTATGTATGTATGTATACTAGTTGATAACCCGTGCAATGCATGTGCTAGTTTGAATAATGATTTTAATAATTTGTCAGGTATTCATGTCAAAAAAAACAATGCATAATTCAGTAATTATTTTTACCTGTAAGCGCCTAATAACGCTAATCAATATTTGAGTTTAATTGGAATACTAATTCCTAATAAATTTTTGTTCTAAATTAAATTGATTATAGTTGTAAGACCCCAACTTATTATAAATAAAATCAAATTTCCTCTATTTATTATTTTGAAATAGTAAGGGTTGATTTGATTAATATGGTTAGTTATGGGTAAAATGCGCAAATATTTCAAATATGCAAGTGGTTATAAAATATTTATTTTTTATCGAAGAATATTCGTTTGGTCGTGGAATATTCTATCGTAGGAGAATATTAAATGCTGATAGGCCTTAACCTCCTTAATGGGCCCCATAACCCCATAAAAAGCGATTGGATGAAGAAACGACAAGTATAAGTTGTTTATAAATAACTGGCGTAGTTGTTACCATTAATATTGTTGGAATACGGTGGTTAAAACACGGTAGCACTTTCGTTATTGCACCAATTATTGATTCTTACGTGGGAAGACATTACTCAATAATTATTACGATGATTCTTGATCAATATTTTATTGATTCAATAATTGCTACGTTGATATTTTATATTATTGTTGTTTTGATAATTGTCACTACTACGATATTTTTATTATCGGATCAATAATTCATATTATTTGAATAATATTATTAGATAATATTATTGGCAATGTCTTGAAAGTTACATACAGGAGAGGTTTGGTCACCTAATTGCTTGATGAGAGAAATTCTTATTGGAAAGCCTCCCTCTTTCTGAGTGAAGCGCACTGGTTGTCGATATTGTGATTACGTAATATTATTTGTGAATAATTAATTATTGATTTATATGATAAGAAAAATATTCATTTTATGTGGATATAGATGGAGAAAATTTTAATGTGACAATTGTTGAAAATTTGTTATTTTATCTTTTACGATAAATAATTCATTTAAATATATTATTATATTTTAATAATATAATAATGGTGATATTTTTATAATGAATGTGGGATATATATGATTTTTGAGGAGGAGGAGTATTTTTTGTTACAATTAATGTTTAAAACATGTTAAATATGTCGATGGACCTCATTTCTGATTTGAAATTTGATTATAACTTTTGTAAAATCGTCTAGTTTGTGGATTTTGATCAATTTACATTTGGAATTTGAAAAATTTTTTTTTGCAAAGTTTTAGATAATGGAATTTTCTATGGAAAAGACATAAGGTTGAATTTTTACGATAAAAGGGCTATTTATTATGAATTATTGAAATTAGAAGTTAGGAATAATTAATTTTTGAAGTTTAAAATATTTTATTTAAGAAAAACGTTTTGTTACTTTTAATTGAGTGGGTGGGTGATGTTTGGCTCAATTAGTGTGCGTGGGAAGTTGTGGAAAAATAATATTAATATTTATTAAATTTTACGCTTTGGTGTTTTAAGCAATTTCCTATAAATAGGGTCTTGGGTTAGAATTGAAAATCACACCGTAAGCTGAAGTTTTTTCTCCTTTCTCTCTCTATATTATCGGCGTATTCTTGTGAGTATTTTGATACTTTGAGTGTTGTTTATATCTGGTGCAAGTTCCTTGACCTTATATCTAGTATTCAATTTATAAGTCTAGTAGTCTTTTCAAGGTAAGGGATATTATTTTTTTAAATGATATTATTTCTTCTAATATCATTATCTTGGGAATATTGGTAAGATTTTTCTTGTGAAATTCTTGTCTTTTAGTGTAGGGAGTTCTTATTCACGTATCGACCTTATTCATATATCTGATACTATTCACGAATCGACCTTATTCACGGAAAAATTAATTTTTTGTTTTTTGTCCAAAATATCTATTATGGATACTAGCTTTGATTGTATCCATGTTTTGATCATTCTTGAATTTTACTCCTTTATGTTTATTTATGAAGTATTTTTGAATTTCGGATTGTTTAAAAGTCACGAATCCTTAATATTTGTTCTTTTATTTTCTTTGGATTCATTTTCTTTAAAATATTTTTCATCATCCTCGGTCCTAAATGATGGTATTCTTGAATATCTTTGCTTTGTAGTGCAAAGATGGTTGATTTTCTTATGAATATCTTTGGCAGTAGTGCAGAGATGCACGGTGTTGAGATGAACATGATTGGTGATGAATATCTTTGGCTGTAGTGCAAAGATGAATATTTGATTCAAGATAAATATTGATTGATGTTCTGAGGATAAAATATTGATGATGGACTTTTAAATTCATAGATTATAGTAGATTTCATTCTCTACGTAACTCATTACATGAATTATTATTTCATTGCGAATATTGATCTGAAACTTTGTTATACATTGTATTTTATCAATTTTTTTCCTGTTGAAGACTAACGATAATTTGTTACATATTATCTTAGTCATAATATTCTTTCTTGGGCTAGTTGAGCTCACCCTTTTCCTTTTTGTTCCATTTTTCTTCTCAAGAGGCGAGAATGTAGTGAGTCTTAGTCGGGGTATGGAATGAAGGTTCTAGAAAGTTGTTTTAGTAGTCCTCACCATTTTTGTAAAATAATGTATCAATAATTGTAATGAGGACTTATTTGGGTGTGAATATTGTCAGATGGCAATATTTGTATTTAAACTCACAGATTTTTATGTTGTATTAATAAAGTTGTAGTTGTTTACATCTTATGATATTGTGACTCAAAATGGGTGATGTATACCTATTTTGGGGGCGTCATGTTGATTGGTATCGAGCTTAGGGATATGATCTCTGGCGGAGATCGGGGAATAGAACTAGAGGGAGAGGCGAGTAAATCCTTCGCTAGTGTGTCTACTAAGCTTATTTGTTAGTTTGGTCGGTATATAGGGATATTATGTGATATGTTGATTTCCTTAATTAACCCTTGTTTTATGGCGGTATTTGAGAATGTCGTGAGAATGTTATGATGGAGTAAATGAAGTGAGAGCGCATGACAAGAGCGACGCAATGTGGCAATGTTCTCTGTGAACAACACACTTTGCGAGATGATGAGCAGCGGGATGTTTAGAAGCTTTTTGCGATTCATACAAAATCGAGCGAGGAAGACTCGTGCACAAAATCTGGTGAAAATGATAACAACGCCATACGGTTTATCACGACCCAAGCGATTCAAAGAAGTTGGGACCACCATAATTGCAGGGAAAGCCGGATCCGATTAAGGTAAAAGCGTGGGTCAAAACAAATCACCAAGATATTCGATGTCTTGGGATGCGGATGAACGAAGGTTCCATTCGCCACCTTAATGTTAAAGTAATGAGTCGATTCTTGGTGAGAATCGTGAAGCGTACCCATCCACCACTTTTCGGCATGTCTTGGGAGGCGTTTTGAAACTTTTCAATGACAAGTACTTTCACGAAAGTATTACGTCGTATGAAGGAAGTGGAGTTCATTAAATTGGAACAAAATAACATGGCGGTGTCCCGAAGACGAGGCAAAGTTTGCAGAGTTATCGAGTTTGCACCTCATTTGGTGGAGAATGAAGAGCGTATGACGCGGATGTTTACGAGAGGTTTGAAACCCGGCATACGTCGATATCTCATTTCTCATAAATTTTCTCTCTATTCAGATGTTGTCAATGGGGCTCAATTGTTAGAAGCGAGATAACGAAATACGTTCATTGAGGGACCATAACGAGGATCATCTTGGTGGCGGTGATCATCGAACAACGATAACCGGCGAGAGAAAGAAGAATACGGACAAAGCGGTAACCACTCTGGTGGTAATCATGGCCATGAGAATAAAAGAAGCGAGTCAGGAGGAGAATTTAAAAAGACGAGATTCAACAACGACCATGTGAATACATCAGCGCCAGCAACAACTAGTTCTAAGGGAGGAGAAGCGACCACCGGTCGTATCTTTATAAATCTTGAGGAAAGAGGGATATATCGGCCCAAAGCGCCCTAGCAGTTCAAGGTATGTTATAATTGTGGAAAGGAAGGACATATCGCTCGAGATTATGCAGATAGCGAAACCAATTCCAGTGAGGATGGTGTCTCAAAAGGTACATCCAGAAAAGGTCAAAGTCAGCGGTTCTGGAAGGCGTTTGTCGTGGTTGGTCAAAATCGAGGAACCCAAACGAGGTGATCATGGGTAAGCTAATCATAAATTCTTGCGAAGTTTATACCTTACTTGATCTGGGTCTTTACCCATTCATTTATCTCTCCTGCTTGTGCTCAGCGTTTAAACTTAACTCAGGAGAAATTAGACTTTGATTTATCTGTGGAGACTCAGTTAGGAGAAACTTTCATCACATCCTTTGTTTATAAATCTTGTTTGATCCAAGTTGGTACCATCACATTACTGTTGACCTTATCTCTTTAAAGATACTTACTTTTGATGTGATTTTAGGGATTGATTGGTTAACTCACTCATCATGCCAAAATTGATTATTTTTCGTAAGGTTGTTAGTTTTCATATTCTAACCAACTTTGTTATTTAATTCAAGCAACTAAACCATTAAAATCAATCTTTGTCATATCTAGTCAATAAAAGCTATTCGTTTATTGAAAAAGCGGATGTCAAGCTTTCTTAGCCCATGTTATGGATTTGAATAAAGACACGTCGATTTGAATAATATTCTGTTGTTAGTAAATTTCTGGCGTGTTTTCTGAAAACTTCGGTCTACCCCGAGCGTGAAGTTGAATTCTTTATTGATCTTGAACACAGTACAAAGCCCATTTCTAAAACCCCATATCGAATGGCTCTATTGAACTTGAGGAGTTAAAGGTCCAACTACGAGGAGTTGTTGGACATCGGTTTCATTAGATCTAGTACATCTTCTTGGGGTGCTCTGTTTTATTTGTAAAGAAGAAAGATGGGAGTATGCGACTTTGTATTGACTATCGAGAATTGAACCATGTCACCATCAAGAATAGTATCAGATTTACCTCGTATTGATGATCTGTTTGACCGATTGTGAAAAGCACAATTCTTTTCAAAGATCGATCTTCATTACGGATATCATCAATTTGAAGATTAGAAGGCGAGGATATTCAAAGGCGCCTTCGAGAACTCGTCTGGGCATTATGAATTTTTAGTCATGTCTTTTGGATTGACTAATGCTCTCTGACTTTCATGGATATGATGAATCGAGTATTCAAGGATTATTTAGATCGATTCGTTGTTGTCTTTATTGATGACATTCTCATATATTCAAAAGCCTTGAAGATCATGAGAACCATTTGAAACTGGTACCCCAAAGGCTTCGTGAAAAATAAGCTATATGCCAAGTTGAAGAAATGAAAATTACGGCGAGGAAGTAGCATTCCTTGGGCACGTGGTGTCAAAACATGGAGTATCTGTTGATTGAAGAAAGATTGAGGCAATACAAAGTTGAGAGCAATTGAAAGTCGAGAATCAAATCACAGACTTTTTTGGGCTTATTTGGTTATTATCGGAGATTCGTGGAAGGATTTTTCTCGAATCATTTACTCCATTCTTCGGTGACTCGGAAGATATAAAATTCAGTATGGAAGCGAGGAATGCGAGAAGAGTTTCCAAGAGCTCAAGAGGATGGATGGATTTGTTATCTACCGCGATGCTTCAGGCAAAGGGTTAGGATGTGTTCTCATGCAACGTGGGAAAGTCATAGCCTATGCCTCGCGACAACTTAAAGAATATGTGTAAGACCCCAAATAATTAATAAATAAAATTTAATTTCCTCTATTTATTATTTTGAAATAGTAAGGGTTGATGTGATTAATGTGGATAGTTATGGGTAAAATACGCAAATATTTCGAATAAGCAAGTGGTTATAAAATATTTTTTATTGTTTAGGGAATATTCGTTTGGTCGTGGAATATTCATCTTTGTCGAGTAATATTATTAGTATGTGGTATGATCTTTTGTGGGCCCATAACGGAAAAGCGATTGGATGAAGAAAGCGACAAATATAAGTTGTTTATAAATACTTGGCGTAGTTATTCACAATTATCTTTGTTGAAATACCCGGTAGTTAAAACACACATTGTCGTGTTGTTGAGCAGTATTTTACGGTATTGCACCAATTATTGATTCTTACGTGAAAGGCACTACTCGATAATTATTTACGATAATTCTTATTCGATATTTTATTTTATTGATTCAATAATTCTTTGCATTGATATTTTATATTCTTTGTTGTTTGATAATTGTCATTACACAATATTTTCCATTATCGAAGCAATAATTCATATTATCTGAATAATATTATTAGATAACATTATTGGTAATGTCTAGAAAGTTACATCTAAGGAGAGGTTTGGTCACCTAATTGCGGCGCCGAGAAAAGAAATTCTTATTAGAAAGCCCCTCTTTCAGGAGGCGCACGGTTGTCGATATTGTGATTACAGTAATATTATTTGTGAATAATTAATTATTGATTCATATGATGAGGAAAATATTGATTTTATGTGGATATAGATGGAGAAATTTTTAATGTGACAATTGTTAAAATTGAAATTTTATCTTTTACGATAAAATAATTCATTTAAATATATATATTATTATATTTTAATAATATAATAATGGTGATATTTTTACAACGAATGTGGGATATATGAGTATCTGAGGAGGAAGAGTATTTTTGTTGCAATAAATGTTTAAAACATGTTAAACATGTCGGTGGACCCCATTTATTATTTGAAATTTGATTATAGCCTCTAAAATCACCCGTTTGTGGATTTGGGTCAATTTCATTTGGAATTTGGAAAAACTTTCTTACGAAAAGTTGTAGAGAATTGAATTTCCTATAAAAACTCGCGAGATTCGAATTTTACGACAAAAGGGCTATTTATTGTTAATTATTGAAGTTAGAAGCTACGAAATAATTGATTTTGGAAGTTTAAATTATTTTAAATTAGAAAAACGTTTTTATTACTTTTTCTAGAAGGTGGCATGTGGTTATTGAACTGAAATCAGATTTCAAGTGTGCGTAGAAGATTTATTATATATATTATTATTATATTAAATTTTCTACTTTTGGTGTTCTAAGCAATTTCTATAAATAGGGTCTTAGGTTAGAATTGAAGATTACATTTAGCTGAAGTTTTTCTCTCTATATTATCGGCGTATTCTTGTGAGTATTTTGAGTATACTTTGAGTATTGCTATACGGTGAAAGTTCAAGTCATGCCTTTATATCAGGATGTTTTTATTAGAAATCTTGTCTTTTTCGAGGTAAGGGATATTTTTTTTCGTAATGATATTATTTCTTCAATATCATTATCTTTGAAATATTGATCTGAAGTTTTTATCAAATTTGGAACTTTTGGTGTGAGATTCTTATTTACATATCTGACCTATTTACGATATCTGATCTTATTCACGAATCAAGACTTTATTCATGAAAAATGAATATTTTCCTTTTCGCCCAAAATATCTATTATTGATACTAGTTTTGATTGTATCCATGTTTTGATCATTCTTGAATTTTACACCACTATGATTATTTTTGAGGTATTTTTGGACGTGGATAAAACAAAGTACGAATCCTTAATCCTTAATCCTTAATCCTTGTCATTTTGTTTCACTGGATTCGTTTCTTTAAAAAAAAAAATATTTTTCATCATTCTCAGTCTTAAATGATGATATTATTGAATATCTTTGGCCTGTAGTGCAAAGATGATTGATTTCTGATGAATATCTTTGGCCTGTAGGGCAAAGATGAATGATTCGATGAATATCTTTGGTCCAGTAGTGCAAAGATGAGCAGTGTTTAGATGAACATGACCCAATTGGTGAATGTCCTTGGCTTTGTAGTGCTGAGGATGAGTATATGATTCGGATATATATTGATTGATGTTACGAGGATAAAAATATTGATGATGAATTTGTTAAATTCATGGATATTAGTAGATTTCATCTTCTACGTAACTCTTACATGAATTAATATTTTCATTGCAGTATTGATTTAAAACTTGTTATCATTGTATTCTATTAGATTTTTTCCTGTTGAAAACTAACGATAATTTGTTGTATATTATCTTAGTCATAATATTCTTTCTTGGGCTAGTTGAGCTCACCCTTTTTCTTGTTGTTCCATTTTTCTTCTCGGGAGGCGAGAATGTAGCGAAAGTCTTTCGGGGTATGGAATGAAGGTTAGAGAGAGTTGTTTAGTAGTCCTCACCATTTTGTAAAATAATGTATCAATAATTATGATGGAGATTTATTTACGTGTGGATATTGTCTAGATGGCAATATCGTATTTAAACTCACAGATATATATATTGTCGTATTTTGCACGACAAATGTATTAATAAAGTTGTAGTTATTTCTGTACCATGTATTTGGCAACTCAGAATGGGTTGGATGGAATGGACCTATTTTGGGGGCGTCACAATATGAGAGGAATTATCCTACTCATGATCTAGAGTTGGCAGCAGTCATTTTAGCACTAAAGATCTGGAGGCACTATCTATATGGAGAGAAAGTGGAGATATATTCAGACCATAAAAGCCTCAAATATTTTCTTCACCCAAAAGGAACTCAACGTGCGACAACGACGTTGGCTCATTTACATAAAAGATTATGACCACACCATTCAATACCATCTTGGAAAAACAAATGTGGTGGTGACGCGTTGAAGTAGAAGATCATATGCGAGAAGCAGTACGATGATGTCAAGTATACGTATAGAACCAACTTTAATCAATGAAGTTAAAGTTGCTCAAGCCCTTGGAACCCGAGGAGTTGATGCGTATGAAGAAAGAAATGCAAGAAGGTGTTATTAGAAGCGAGAATCGATGAAGAAGGAATACTTTGAGTCCACTCCAGACATTGTGTTCCTAACGATTCTGATTTAAAGAAAAAGATCATGATGGAGGCACACAATACACCATTTGCAATCCATCTTAGAAGTACCAAAATGTATCGTGATCTTCGACATACATTTTGGTGGAACAATATGAAGAGAGAGATCGCGAAGTTTATCTCGAGGTGTTTAACTTGTCAACATGTAAAGGCGGAGCATCAAGTGCCTAAGGGTCCATTGCAACCACTTGAGATTTCGAAATGGAAGTGGGAACACATTACCATGGATTTCGTTACGGGTCTTGTAAGACCCTGAATTTTATGAAATAAAAGTATTTAATTTTTCTTATAATTTTTATTCAGTAAATGGTTAAATTGATAAAAAGTTAAAGTTAAGGGTAATATATGAAATTTTTCAAAATACGCAAGTATTTATAAAATACTCATTTCTGTCGGGGAATATTCGTTTGGTCGTGAAATATTCTTCTTTGTCGGGGAATATTAAATGCAACAGGTAGCGACCATTTGTGGGCCCATATAGAATAATAAGCGTCGGATGAAGAAAGCGACAAGTTTGAGTTTTTATAAATAACGGCGTAATTATTACTGAATTAACACTATTGGAATACACAGTGGTTAAAATACGATAATACACGTTGTTGCAGACTTGATGTAGCTTTGTATTACGATATTTTGAATTATTGATCCTTACGTAAGAATGTACTACTCAATAATTATTACGATAATTCTTTGTTTAATATTTTATTTTATTGGTTCTATAATTTGCATTAATATTTTATATTATTGTTGTTTTGATAATTGTCATTACTGCAGTATTTCCTATTATCGGATCGATAATTCATATTATTTGAATAATATTATTAGATAACATTATTGGCAATGTCTAGAAAGTTCTGTCAAGGAGAGGTTTGGTCACCTAATTGCGCTCCAGTAAGGAAAAATCTATATTGAAAAGCCCCATCTTTCCTGGGAACTGCCTGGTTATCATAATTGTGATTCTGTAATATTATTTGTGAATAATTAATTATTAATTTATATGATAAGGAAATATTTATTTGATGTGGATATAAATGATGGATTTATTTATATGGTTATAAATGAAGGAAATAATATTGAGGTGTTTTATCAGTATTTTATCGGATTGGAGGTATTAAAAGATTAAATCGGTGTTCTTAAAGCTCTATTGTGTGAGTTATAATTTTAATCCGACCGTTAGATCGTTGTGATTTTTGGATATGTTATATATATGTAATTTGAGTATATTTTCACAAATTTTGAACCGTTGAAAATTAACGCATGATTTGTTATGAATTTTAAAAGGTGTTGAAACGGTGTTGAAAATCGTCCGTTTGTGAATTTCGGATATTTTTTGTTTGGAATTTTGAAAAATTCAAAGCTACAAAGTTGTAAAGAATTCAATTTTATGTGGAATGGACATAAAATTCGTATTTTTCTAATAAACAGTCTATTTTTTATGAATTACTGAAGTTTCAGAAAATAAAATAAATTTTATTAAAATTGGGTGGGACCCACTTTTTGGTTAGTGTTGAATATATGTGTTGAATTGAGTTCAATTATGGAGGGCTGGTCTTTGATGGTTGCGTAGGAGAAAAGAATAATTAATATATTATTTTATTAATTTAGTCTCTTTTGGCGTTATAGCATTTTTCTATAAATAGGTGCTTATGTTAGAATTGAAAATCACACCAGAAACTGAAGTTTTCTCTCTCTATATTCTCGAGCGTATTTTTTTAAGTATTTAGATACTTGGAGAGTTCTTATTCACTTTGCAAGTTTCCTTGACTTTTCATCCGACATTAAATTGAAATCTTAATCTTTTTCGAGGTAAGGGATTTTAAGGGTTATTATGTTTTTCAGTTTCGAAATTTTTCTGAACCTTCAAAAATTCTGGAAAAATTTAAAATGATAATTTGATGAGTTTTCTTGATTGTGTCCAAAAATGGCGATTTTTGGATGTTTAGATTAGGAGTTGTGGATTTTATGAGAAAATACTATTTTAAAAGTAAACTCTTATAACTTCTTGTGGTTAACTCCAAAATTGATAAAAATTTTATTGGGAGTATATCTATATAACATCAGTATATTTTGTAAATTTCAGAATTTTTGGACAAAAGTACGATTTATGATAAATGTCTAATTATTCGACAGTTTTGGCCATGTGAAAAATAGTAAATGAATTTTAAAAATTTCGAGAAAAATATATGTTCAATATGGGACTATATTATGCTAAATCCCAGAAAAGAAATATTTTTGGAACTGATTTGATATTTTTCATGAAAATGGACTAGTTATGAATAAATAAATTAAATATGTTATGTGAAGTAACAAAATTGAAAAATAGGATTTTATGGCTTGAAAATCCTATATATGATATATGCAGATTTTTGATGAGGTTGTTGGTTATTGGTGATGAATCTTATGAGTTTGATATTTTAGTATGATTAAATGCATTAATTAGTAAAGTGTAAATAATTAAAATAAATTATTTATAAATTTAAGAAATGATTAAAATATTGTGTTAGTATTAATAATATTAGATTATGAGATTATTAATTAATTTATAACATTTGGATTAAGGTGTTATAAATATTGATGTGGATTTTATTACGAAAATTTATCTTTTTATGTCGAGATTCTTATTCACGAGTTCTTATTCATGATTCTTATTCATGAGTTCTTATTCGAAGTACTATTCACGACAAAATTGGTTTCTTTTTCTGACCAAATTATCGTTGATTTATGAATCTTACTCTTGAAATTAAATCCATGATTTTTATTATCATATATAACATTTTTATAATCCTGGTGAAGAAATTTCTCTTTGACTTGAGTGTAAAGATGGGTAGATTATTAGTATGATCGTGACTATGGGTTCTCTTTGGCCAGTAGTGCAAAGTTGAATCGTTGATGGGTATGATCATGACCATTAAATTTATAATTGAATATTTTTATCTTAAATGCAAAAGTGAATTGATCAACATGGTTATAATTATGGTTTATATAAATTCTCATATGATTATGTATTTCTTTGAGATATTAATATCTTTGACCTGTAGTGCAAAGATGAATTATTGATGAATATTTTTGGCCCGAAGTGCAAAGATGACCTGTTGTTGAATATCTTTGGCTTGTAGTGCAAAGATGACCTATTGTTGAATATCTTTGGCCCGTAGTGCAAATATGACCTGTTGTTGAATATCTTTGGCATGTAGTGCAAAGATGAACTGTTAATGAATATTTTTGGCCCATAGTGCAAAGATGAACTTATTAGTATGATTATGAACAGGAACTGTGATTTGGTATAACCATGATCTTTGATGTTTCAAGTAAAGACATGTGATGAAAAATATATTTGTCTTGGATGAGAAGAGAAAATTAGAACTACAATTATGATTATGAGTTATTCACATGACCGTATGAGCAGGATCATTGATTAATGTTACTGGGGTTAAAGCATTGTTGGTGGACTTTTAACATGGAGAAGATAATAGACTTTATGGTCTATTTGACTCTTTTAATGGATTGCTCGTTCTGCTGCAACTATGGTTGAAAAGTTTTATCATCTATCATATGTTCTAAATTTCTGATTTATTACTGATGAAGGCTATTGATAATTTAATTATCTTTAGTTATGATATTCTTTCTTGGGCTAGTTGTCTTTCACCCTTTGCTTTCACAATTTCTTTTCGGTGTAATAAAAGTGTATTTGGGTTGGCGGGGATAATGAGGGGAATAGTGTGGTGCTCCCAAGACTATCAAAGTTTCTCAACACATTATAAAGCGGCATGACACACAATATATAATTGTATTGAGGACCTAAGATGTGTGTGTCGTATATTATCGTCACTTAATAATTGATTTTGGTGAACAACAATAAGGTGAGGTGAACCTGACTTTGGAAGGTGTTTTGCCCTTTATCATACAAGATGTCTAATGACATACAATCACGTGTTATCATAAGAAAGGGTTGTGCACATCCACTTGCTGAGTATATCTACGAGCACTACCTATATGATCTTGGAGTTGGGTTGAATCATAATGTTCAATCGTAGATGGTGGAGATAGTTATATGTCAAGAGAAGACTCACCATTGGAAGGAACATGATAGTAATCTTCTCGATTTTCTTTGGGTCTATTGGATCAACCAAGGATAATTCTCTGGACATATGATATCTATCATAACTTAGATTCATGGCCTCCTATGTACGAAGGTTTCCTTGAGCACTTCCCAAAGATTTTAATTTCTAAAAGCGATTCTAGATTGTACCTTTATGTAAGGTATCCTTTGTGAGGTCTTTGTCCATAGTTGGGACATGAGTCATGATTGGTATTAAAACTCACAGTATATGTGTTGTTGTATTTTGCACGATAATTGTAGTAATAAAGTTGTAGTTATTTTTTGTACCATGTATTTGGCGACTCAAAATAGGTTTGATGGATTGGACCTATTTTGGGGGCGTCACAGGTCTTCCCACGTTTTCTCAAGGCATAAATGCTATTTGGGTTATTGTTGATAGATTAACCAAGTCCGCTTTCATTTTCTTGCCGATGCACGGAGACTTATTCCTTGAACGTCTTGCTCATATGTATGTAAATGAGATTGTGAGATTGCATGGCATGCCAGTATCCATAGTTTCGGATCGTAACCTAATATTCACTTCACGATTTTGGGTTAGCTTGCAAAAAACTATGGGCACGCAGTTTACGATTGATTCAAGATACCATCCTCAAACGGACGGACAATCAGAGAGGACTATTCAAACTCTTTAAGATCTATTAAGACTCTATGTCCTAGATTTCAAAGGGAGTTGGGATAAGTATTTACCATTGGTGGAATTCTCCTACAACAACAGTTATCAGGCAAGTATAGGTGTGGCTCCATTCGAAGCATTGTATGGACGAAAGTGTCGTTCTCAATATGTTGGGATGAGGTGGGTGAAGCAACATTGTTGGGACCCGAGTTGATGCGTATGACTACGGAAAAGATCCAAATGATTGACAACGTGATCTGAAATGGCTTAAGATCGACAAAAGAGTTATACAAATCTTCATCGAAAAGGACGTGGAATTTAGTATTGGGGATCATGTATTGTTGCGTGTTGCCCCATGGAAGGGAGTTACAAGATTCGGGAAGAGAGGAAAGCTCAATCCACGATTTATTGGTCCATTTGATTCTTGACCGAAGAGTAGAAAATATAGCCTATAGACTTGCGTTACCTCCAGTATGTCTCGTGTTCATAATGTTTTTTCATATATCGTGCTTTGTAAATATGTGAAAGACCGAACCACGTTATTGAGTTAGAGCCGGATGAGATAGTCGAAGACTTAACGTATGAAGGTACTGTCAAGATCTTAGATAGGAAGGAGCATGTCTTACGTCAAAGGTCATACCACAAGTTAAAATTTTGTGGAGAAACTATCTTATTGAGGAAATGACACAGGAGTTGGAAAGCGGAAATGAAAGCGAGGTATCCTCACATTTTGAAACACAGTGTACGTCACGTCCAATTTTGAGGACGAAATTTCATAAGAAGGGGAAGTTGTAAGATGACTTATTATAAATAAAATCAAATTTTCTATTTATTATTTTGAAATAGTAAGGTTGATTTGATTAATGTGGTTAGTTATGGGTAAAATCATAAATATTTCAAATATACAAGTGGTTATAAAATATTCATTTTTATCGGAGAATATTCGTTTGGTCGTGAAAATATTCTTCTTGTAGGAGAATATTAAATATGACGGCGTAGCCTTGTGTGGCCCCCATGTGAGCGATTGGATGAAGAAAAGCAGCAAGTATAAGTTATTTATAAATAACGGCGTAGTTGTTACCATTAATCTTGTTGGAATACCAATTGGATTTAAAACACGATGAAGACCGTATTGCACCAATTATTGATTCTTACGTAGGAAGACATTACTCAATAATTATTACGGTGAATTCTTATTGATATTTTATTGATTGATAATTACTACGTTGATATTTTATATTATTGTTGTTTGATAATTGTCACTTTACGATATTTTCATTATCGGATCAATAATTCATATTATGTGAATAATATTATTAGATAACATTATTGGCAATGCTAGAAAGTTACAATACAAGAGAGAGGTTTGGTCACCTAATTGGAAAGCCCTCTTTCACAGGAAGCCGCACAGTTGTCAATATTATGATTCTGTAATATTATTTATGAATAATTAATTATTGATTTATATGATAAGGAAAATATTCATTTTATAATGGATATAGATGGAGAAAATTTTAATGTGACAATTGTTAAAAAATTGTTATTTTATCTTTTCTGATAAATAATTCATTTAAATATATTATTATATTTTAATAATATAATAATGGTGATATTTTTATAATGAATGTGGGATATATGATTTTTTGAGGAGGAGGAGTATTTTTGTTACAATTAATGTTTAAAATATGTTAAATATGTCGGTGGACCCCATTTCTTGACTGAAATTTAATTATAACCTGTAAAATTGTCCGTTTGTGGATTTCGGTCAATTTCTGTTTGGAATTTGAAAAAATTTTCTTTTGCAAAGTTTTAGATAATGGAATTTTCTATGGAAAAGACATAAGTTTCGAATTTTTCTGACAAAATGACTATTTATTATGAATTATTGAAATTTCGAAGTTCCGGAATAATTAATTTTTGAAGTTTAAAATATTTTATTTAAGAAAAACATTTTTGTTACTTTAATTGAGTGGGTGGCTGATGTTTGGCTCAATTAGTGTGCGTAGGAAGTTGTGGAAAAATAATATTAATATTTATTAAATTTTCTGCTTTGGTGTTTTAAACAATTTTCTATAAATAGGGTGCTTAGGTTAGAATTGAAAATCATACCAGAAGCTGAAGTTTTTCTCTTTCTCTCTATATTATAAAGAGTATTATTTGTGAGTATTTTGATACTTTGAGTGTTCTTTATGGTGTGCAAGTTCCTTCAAAGACTATATCTAGTATTCCAAATTAGAAGTCTAGTATTTTGAGGTAAGGGATATTTTTTTAAAAATGATATTATTTCTTTAATATCATTATCTTAGGAATATTGGTAAGATTTTTCTTGTGAAATTCTTGTCTTTTAGTGTGGGAGTTCTTATTCACATATATATTATTCACGATACTCAAGACTTATTCACGAATACGATACTATTTATAGAAAAATTAAATTTTTGTTTTTTGTCTAAAATATCTATTATGGATACTAGCTTTGATTGTATCAATGTTTTGATCATTCTTGAATTTTACTCCACTATGTTTATTTATGAAGTATTTTTGAACTCGGATTGTTTAAAGTACGAATCCTTAATATTTGTTCTTTTGTTTTACTAGATTCATTTTCTTTAAAATATTTTTCATCATCTTCAGTCCTAAATGATGGTATTACTGAATATCTTTGGCCTGTAGTGCAAAGATGGTTGATTTTCTTATGAATATCTTTGGCCCGTAGTGCAAAGATGTACAGGTGTTGAGATGAACATGACCAACTGATGAATATCTTTGGCCTGTAATGCGAAGATGAATATTTGATTCAAGATAAATATTGATTGATGTTACAGGGATAAAATATTAATGATGGACTTTTAAATTCATAGATTATAGTAGATTTCATTCTCTACGTAACTCATCTATGAATTATTATTTTCGCTGCGAATATTGATCTGAAACTTGTTGTCTATTGTATTTTATCAGATTTTTTTCCCTGTTGAAGACTAACGATAATTTGTTCTATATTATCTTAGTCATAATATTCTTTACTGGGCTAGTTGAGCTCACCCTTTTCCTTTTTGTTACATTTTTCTTCTTAGGAGGCGAGAATGTATGCAGTCTCTTGCCGGGGTATGGAATGAAGGTTCTAGAAAGTCGTTTTAGTAGTCCTCACCATTTTTGTAGTATAATGTACCAATAATTATAATGAGGACTTATTTGGGTGTGAATATTGTCTAGATGGTAATATTTGTATTTAAACTCACAATTTTTATGTTGTATTAATAAAGTTGTAGTTGTTTACAGATTATGATATTGATTGACTCAAAATGGGTGATGTATACCTATTTTGGGGGCGTCACAATAGTAATATTTGAGAAAGAAAACCTACACTATATATTTTAATTAATTAATTTAATAATGATATTTTCAAAATTTTAATTGGCTATATCTAAAAATTGAATATCTTAATAAAATTATAATAATTAAATTATCTTACATAAAATTGGTCAAAATATATTATCTTAAACAATATTTTTAATAAAAAATATTATAATAAGTTTGGTAGAACGAAAAATAAAAAATATTTTAGACTTATCTTCTTGTTAGAAAATAAAAAAAAAATTATTTATGTGTATCATTATTTATGTGTATTTATATATAAGAATAGAAAAATAAATGAGTTATCAAATTAAGTGAGTTAACTCACTTAATTAATTAAGAGTGGACTCAACGATTTTTTCAATTGATTTGATTTGATGATATCATCATTTATGTGTATTGAAGTATTGAAATATTGATTGAGTGTGTTTGAAAACCATATTAATTAATTGATTTGAAATTAATTATCAAATTAATGAATTGATTTTAAATTAATTGATTTTGATGCCTTTATATACAAGAATAGAAGATACAAGGTTTAATAGATTGGAGTTACAAATTTAACCAATTTTTTTAGACATATAATAAGAGGTTTATTAATTTTGAACTTGTTAACACCGAGAAAGTACATCAATTCAAAATGTTTGCTATAAATTACTTATTAAATTCACAGTTTACTTACATAATCAATATTTTATTTTCTTTTTCTTTTTTAAAGAAAAAAAAAAGAGTAATACTACAGATAAATTATTTTACAAATTGCTGATGTGGTATACTCCACCTCAGCATATTGATTTATAAATTATTTTAATGTAGTCTCCGACCCCACACAATATACTAATATGAAATATGTTACATCAGCAGTTTATAAAATATTTATAGAATAGTTTGTGTCTATAGCATTATTAAAAAAAAAACTCAAAAGATAGCAGCACTCGCAAACTCTCTCTTCTTACAACTTAAAACCAAGTTTATGACACAACTGCAGGACCGACTGAAGATATAACACCCAACTCTCTTCCATTCATGGATTCTCTTTCCATATGTTTCTCATCATCTTCCCCACCTTTCCGAAACTACTCTAAAACCCACAAATCTAACTCCAAACCTATTTTCTTTCTTCTAAACTCCAATTCCACTTCCCTTCTTTGCAATTCTTATCAAACCCATTTTCCTTTTGCCAAGAAAACCACAACTCACTACCCATTTCTCCAATTATCCAGAATTTCAACAACATTAAATCCATTAACCAAGAACCTTCCAGTTCTTAAAATCCCCCCTTCTCTTTTCCAGATGTTTCTAAATACCCATATCTCATTCCTTTGTTTGGGCTTCTCTTTTCCTCTTTCTTGCTTTGCTTCTGAAACTACTCTACCCAGTGACCAAGTGCCTAACAAGATAAACTTAGAGGAAATCTTGGTTTCAATTGATGACTTTTTCAATAGGTACCCATTTTTTGTTGCTGGAGTTACATTCATTTGGCTCGTTGTTATCCCACTGACCCAAGAATATCTGCAAAAGGTCAAATTTATATCCGCCATTGATTCTTTTTGCAAGCTTCGTGATGACCCTAGTGTACAGCTGCTAGATATTAGGGATGAGAAGAGTTTGAGGCGTTTAAGTTCACCCAATTTGAAATTCTTGAATAAGAATGTGTTGCAGGTTGAGTTTTGTGAAGGGGATGAAGATGGCTTTGTGAACAAGGTGCTGGAGAACTTTAGGGAGCCAGCAAATACCACAATTTGTATTCTTGACAAGTAAGTTCAATTTTTTTTTTTTTTTTTTACAAATACTTTGAATTTCTTTATTTAATATACTTACAGAGTTATGTACTTGTGAGATATACTGAGAATTTCTTCACTCTCTTTTCAATTAATTAATCATACCGAATCGTTAACCGAGAATTCACAATTATTTAATAACTCTCTTCCGATGGTTTGATAAAAATATCTATTCTACTTAAATCACTATATTTCTATGTGTCATAATTAAGAATAGATTCATTAAACACCAATTCTCATAAACATTACATGTGACATATAGGTATATTCATATCATATACACAAATCATGTTATTCAATTTAAAGAATAATCAAGAACACATGTTATCATATGCAGATCTAACCCTAGAATTCATTTTCCAATTTCATCTAGGTCATATTAGATAATTGTTGATCAAACAATTATATCAATAAGCACAAAATATGATAAACGATTCATACATGATTAACAACCAGAAAGAGAGCAAATTAATTTAAACTATGCGTCGGATTCCATTGCAATAAAATAGTTCATAACAAAGTCTGAAAACCGTCAAATAATCAAGTAACATCTTCGATTACAAAGATAAAAGAAAGAGAGAAAGAAATAAAACTGTGTCACCGCAACTTCACTCTCCAACTCAGCGTTCTCCTTGATCCTCTTCCTTGCTCCTAAAAAATCTGACAGAAACAGCCTTGGTGTATCTCTCTGATAAGTCAGATGTGTCAAATGTATATCCCTCTTTATGATCAGCCTTTCAACATATAAATAAGTCCATGCAGCTTTAAGACGGAACTCAACTTAGCATAGCATCCTAAGTCAAGTAGGATTGCACAATCAAACAGCCCATGCTCAGCACCAGCCGCAACGCCGCATCTCTGCTTGACAGTGCAGCAGCGCTGACTTTCTGTCCACCAAGCGCCGCAGCGCTGGTGTTGGTCCGTGCATGCTTCGCGCCTTTGCGCGCCAATCTTGTGTGCCCATGCCATGCCAAACTTGCTTCGCCGTGCCGACGCTGAGTCACACGTTGATGCCTGTTGCACGCCGAGACCTAACAGTGCGTTTTGCTGCATAATCATGACTGATACTCTACCATTTATCGTTCCGAGCACCATTTCTAGCTTAATTCCAATTCCTACACAATAACACTAAAATGTATAAAAATAAAGTAAAAAATACTTGAAAACTCATAATATCATCAAGCCAAGAATACCCAATTCGCAGGTATAAAACTCACTCATCATATTTTTCCTTGGAAGATACAGAAGCAAAATTATGAATATTCATATCTGTATAAGAACTGAGAAAATAAGTTGACATGCTTATAAGAATGTTGCAGAGATGGACCTCTTCTGGTTAGAAAAACTTCTTGTGACCCTTTTTTGAGTATAAGAATGTGCACAAAAAGTCTACTTCTCATTTGTGCGTTCTTTCTAGAATTTCCTTTTGCTATTTATGTGTCGATACTGGTAACTTATATATAAGATAATATAGCGTATAGCCCAAAAAAATAAATTAAAAAGATGCATTTGAATAAGTACGTTTCAAATAATGTAATTTGGGGTTCAAGTTGGAGAATTTTAAGGTGGAGCATAGGGTAGAATGAGAGCATATATGACCTTGTCAGTTTTCTTACCTAGAAGGCTTCAAATTCATCAATGACATATATTTTGGCTATCTTATTTGAATGAGAAGATATGACAATGTCCTTATTTGGTGAACATACTGCACCATGTTAACTCGTATATTTCATAGATCTAAAGGTCAAGTTATGTGATTCTGTCTAAAACTTTATTTTTATTTACTTGAGCCGATTCATTAATCACATAGTTGCACCTTTTTTTCTTTATTATAATTTAGTTTCAATCAACAGATCGAGCATGTTACTTTTAAATGTAATCACCTTCCTCCCATTCTCTAGTTGAGGCTTCTATTATCTTCAGCTATTCTTGTAAGGTGTGAATCAGTTAAGATGAAAGTGATACAAGTTACACATCATTAAAACAGAACTTTGAAGAGTGGTGACATTTTATTAAAAAACCCAGTTATGATAATTGCAGTGTGCTAAGTTGACATTTTGGTTTGTAGCGTCTTATGAGTGAGGTAAGGAATTCTCTGCATTCAACTTTGTGCCATATGTTGCTAAGATTCTAGTTGTCAATGTTCCTTATTCTCTAACTAGTCTCCTTAATATGGCTTCCTTATATAGTTAGTTCAAATATTAAATAAAACATCAAGAACTCTAATTTCTCGGACATGGACTGCTGGATTTTCTATTTTTATTCGTCCCAAAGTTTTGATACAACATTTCAGCTATGAAGTTCTTACTTTGTCCACTACTTGTCAGATACAAGATATAACCGTTACTTTGTTGCTGATTCACTTCTTTTGTGTGGAAGGTAGTGTTGATGATAACTCCATGAAAGTGGCCGAGTTATTGTTCAAGAATGGGTTCAGAGAGGCATATGCAATCCGGGGTGGAGTTAGAGGAAAGAATGGGTGGCTGGTATTCTTCTCTTCTTCAGTATAGTTATTAATGCCTTGCTTCTTGCTACATCTTGAGCTAACATATTAAGAAACTGTAGTTCAGACTAGCTCATGCTTAATAAGCCAAATAATCAATCTCTACTTCAATTATTCATAAGTATGACTATTAACTGACTTACTTACCTCGGATATATTATGGGGCAAGAACATCTGAATCCATAGTAAACTTTCATATGAATTTCTGGGTGGTGGATATGGCCAGTAGGTGATGTCTTTTCTTGTTTTTGTTTTTAAATTTTCTTAGGTAATTCATTACTACAAAAGACGCACCTGCGCAAACACACTCACAGTCTCTCTTTCTCTCACACACACACACACACACACACATACAGTGGCGAAGCCAGGAAGCTATAGCAGTGGGGTCAAAATTATTAGTAAGTTATAAAAAATTTGGCGGGGGTTCAGGGGCAGCGCCCCCGAGCCAATTTTTTTTAATACTTTATACTTTCGGGTTAAATAAATGCATCCAAATATCCAATTTAATAATACTAACAAAAGGGAAATCACAATTAATTTCTGAAAACAAAACTGAGGTTGGAGAAATTGAAGAGAGAGTAATTTCTGTTACCTGCAAGGGCACAAGGCTGCAAGAGAGTCACAGTAGAATAGAGTCGCACTCCAGTCTCCACACTCGCGGCTCGTCAGTCACCAGTATCCACTCCGACCACTCGCTAAAGGCTTTGATGGTTCACGGTTTGACTTTTGCCTTTTGCGATTTGGCTTTGCCCCTTTTCTCTCTATTTTGTGGCTGAAGTGCTGAACAAATATTGATGTATGAGATTTAGGACTGAGTCTTGGCCGCTTGGGTATCTCTAATTAAAAAAATTGAGTGGGGTCAAAAATTGGGTAGGGGTCAAAAATTGAGTGGGGTCAATTGATTTACATTTATTATAGCTTCGCTTACTACACATATATATATATATATATATATATATATATATATATATATATATATATATATCCATGTCCTGAAGTCTACATATTGGAAAATCAAATGTCAGTTTGGAGACTGTTAAAAGTCACACAGGTCATAACAAAATTCTGAGTTTTTCAGGGAAGGCATTTTTTTCACCACGAGAGGAGATTAAAATTATGAAACTTGGCTTAAGATATGGAGTTTATTTAACTTTAGATGACCCTCAGCACCTGTTCATAGTCTTGTATTGTTTAAATATTATAATCCCTGGAACTTTAGTCACTGTTGTGATAACTTTGTAAACAATCATATCAAATTATTATCTACATTTCTAGCTATTAAACTTTGTAAACAATCACGTCAAATTAGTATCTACATTTCTACCTATTAAACTTTGTTTCCTTGCAGGCAATACAAGAAACCCTTCTCCCACCATCTGTGCACATTTTCCCCAAGAGAAGGGGCAAAAAGTCACAACAGCTTGAGATGAATGGAGGAGTTAACTGGCAACGTGAAAATGCAGATGAGTCTTCCTCTGTGAGTAGAAGCAGGAAGTCGGAAAATGGATATATTGGCAACGCTGTTGAATCCACTGCACAAACAAAAAATAGTACGAGACCATTGTCTCCCTATCCTATGGTAGGAAATATTCTGTCTGTCTGCTTGTCTCTCTCTCTCTCTCTCAGACACACACACACAACAGTGCTGCAAAGTGCAATTATCCATTACATATGTGCTTGCATTGGTTTGTGCTAACCACTTGGGAGTATATGCAAATGTGTGTGCATAATATCATTGAATCCCTTCCAAGTTTAAATGCGTGTGCATAATCATTGAATCCCTTCCAAGTTTATATTTCCTTTATGCTAGTACCAAGCAGTCTTTTGTTGCTCCTAAGTTTATGCATATTAAAAAATATCAAGATATACTAACTATACATTGGTGAATGTAGTACCCAGATATGAAACCACCATCATCTCCAACGCCTTCAAAGCCAAAAAGTTGATACCAAGTCCATTGGGTTGGATAAGCTCCTGCTGAAACTAAAGACCTTGTGTAGGCGCCTGGATTTCAACGACTGGGTGTATCTAATTTCGTCAGAGTTCATTTTGTTTTGGAAGGTCTGGAAAATGGACTCTCTCGTTTCTTTTTTCCCCCAGAGTAGATAATGGCAATCATTAGGATTTCCACAAGAAATTTGCAAACAAAATTTTTTTTTTAAATTTTTCCTGGTAATCATAGATTGTTGTGAAGAGTTGGAAACTGAAGTACTGTATCATTTTTCCTCTGAAGATTAGTGGCATGCATTTTACTAAATGATTAACCCTACAGGGGAAGGATATTATACTGTAATAATTAGATTATCATGGCGTACACAACCAGAAAAATGAGTAAAAGAAACTACACTTGTGAAATTAGCAGTCATACTTAATTACTCTATAATTATTTTAGAAAATGGTACCCCTTTTCTGACACTAAGAAATGATGATGATGATAAAGTATATTTTTCACAAATTAAGAAAAGGAAAGTAGAGGAGAGTAAAGAGTTTTAAATTTGTTTTTAGTAGTTGAGCTTCCATGAGATTTGAGTATTTTTTATTTATATTTAATAGATTTCACTAAATAACATACCTACTCTTCACGCTCACCTCACCTCACCTCACCTTGGGCAAGATTTTTTTAAAATAATTTGAAGTTTATAAATAATAAAAAAGAACTTTTTTATATATAAGAAAACTTATGTAACAACTAATTTGGTAATTAGCATCTTAAAACTCTTCACTAATTTGTTTCAAGTTAAAAAAGAAATGTTTAAGCCCTAATGATTATTCTTTAAAATTAATATTCATATCTTCTTCCAAGTACCTTTAGGTTCTGTAATGATGAAACTCCTCTTGCCTAAAGATGAAGAAAATAGAACCTCCCGATTTATAATGGATAATAGGTATATACTGTTTTTCCCCATGCATAAAACATGTTTAATCTATTTAGACAGATGGCAGGTTGTGATGGAAGTGCCCCGCATGTTTATAGATTTGTTCACACTGGTTCTTTTCATTTTGCAGTTCAACAATATTATCAATTTACTGTTGTATGGTTACTACAAGTGAGAGATTAGCACTTTCCACAGCTGCTCGGCTAAAGCACGCCAGAAATTCTATATTGCCTTCAGCTCCCTTCAGGGGAGACTCGATCCAACCTTTGCAGCCGAATCCAAAATTTTCCACACCTTTGATGATCTTCTTAAGCACCTGCATGCAACCAACAAGAATATCCTTATTTCTTTCAGGCCAACACAACATCGACATGCTGTATCCAACGAATGATGATATATATATAAATTAGAAAAAGACAAACCAGGTCCCTCGTTAATAAAAATCACAGCTTAAATTTCTTAGACCAAGAACTGCATTTATGTCTGCTTTTGAAGAAATATGCTTCTTCATACAATATATTAACTATCAATACAAAAACAGAGCACATACCTCTTGATGAACTAAGGGATCTCTCACAATTCCTCCACCTCCCACCTGTAACAGAAAATAAAAGTTGACTTCTGAAATAATTGATTCTTCAAAGCAAATTAACTATATGGTTTTGACGGTTTCAAATCATGCAACCTCCCAGATCAAGATTCAACCCTTATAACTAACACACAGATGCCGGTTGTAGTAAATAGGGCCTGACAACAGTGAGATATTGGGCTCCATTTTGCGGGCAGACACACTTACTTACCTATTTACCCCTTCTCCCATGACCTTCTATTAATAAGTCCATTTTAAGGAATTGCCTACAATACATAATTTTAAGAACAGATCCACTTGAATTTAATTATAAACAGTCAAATGCATTCTTAAAGCATAAGTAATTCAAAATAAATCTAGTATAATGGAAGAGTCACTGTTTCAAATATGAACGAGGATAACTTATTGACTATGATATGCATGAATCTGAGATTACAGCACATGACGTTCAAATAGTCCTCCACATTGTGCAATACTGTTCAACCTAGAGAATTTGCCACATTTGATAAGTACTTCTCGGAAGCACAAACGTGCAGAGAGTAGTAAAGCATCAGAAATAACTAAAAGCGAAACACAATAGATTCCGTACTTGGGATCTGCGAGCCTCAAATTGAGGTTTAATCAGGGTAACTATTGTAGCTTCTTGTTTCATAACATTGACCACAGCAGGCATGACCTGCACACAGTTGAAAAAGAAATAAATGCTTCAATAGATCTAAAACCAGACAAAAGAATAACTTCAAAATAACACGAAGAATATAGTAAGGCGCTGCTATTCAGTTGTCTACTGAAACAAGATGGTCTATTTTGCTGATGCATTGGTTAAATCAGCACGATGATAAAGAGTTGGAGAAATTGACGATATGAATGCTTATTAAATGCAAAAAAAACAGATATGTATCCCAAATTGAAAGCTCACCAAGAGTATGGATATGAATGAAAGATCCAAAGTCACCAAATCAACTTTTTGAGGGAGTTGAGGAAGATATCTCAAGTTCGTCCGTTCTATAACAGATACACGCTCATCTCGACGAATTTTATCCGCTACCTAGAAAAAGAAGCATTTTTTACAATACAAAACATTCACAACATTCAACCAAGCCTTATGGTAAACAATGGAAAAAGTAGAACAAGTTCTTGTTGCTTCTGTATAGGTGTTCACTATTAACATTCAATGATATGTACAGAGAGATTTTATGACCATGCATTTATATCTATGCTTGACCATGACCAAGATTGTAAACTGAAAATAAAGTGTTCAACACATTTAGAACAATCTATTGGATTCTATAAATTAGAATCTGTTTATTCAGGCATAAATGAGGAACTATCTAAGAGTTTATGTTCAATTCTCTACAAAGCAATGGAGTATAGCTCAGATCATGCTTGTTGCAAAACATGGAACTACTAGAAGAGTCCGTCTCTTTGCATCCAAATCAGTAAATAAATAACTCACATGTTTTGTTCTATGTATCTTGCGAGGAAAGACAAACCGCGTGAAAGGAGAAACATTATGAACACAATATGTTAGAAATTCTATTACCTGTCCGTATCCTACATCAACTCCGTAAACAAAAGAAGCACCATACTGAAGTAAGCAATCAGTGAATCCTCCAGTTGATAATCCTGAATCAAGAGCTACTTTTCCAGCTACATCAATACCAAGTTGCTCAATGGCAGCCTCCAACTTATGTCCTGCCCTGGAGTAGAGATCACCAAGAAAGTCAAACAAATTGCACTGGTCTCATCAAAATTGTAACAGTGAATATGATGTACCAAGTATAAATTGGTTTTTCTGGAGAATAATCACCTACATACATATTTTGGAATTTCAGCCTTGATCTCCACAACAGATTTATCAGAGACAGGAGTTCCAGCTTTATTTACCACTTTCCCATCAACAAAGACTCTGCCTAAAGAGAAGGGAGAGAAAACAAAGTCAACTTCCAATTCCTATAAAGTGAATAAAATATACAAGTTTCCACAAAAAGACTCTACGGTGATCCAGATGCGTACAAGTACTTGATCAATGAACATAAATATTATAATAAAGCTATATGCTGGAATATTAATATTGAGGGTCACAGTTATGGTTTAAACAATGAGAAAATAACATTAGACTGAGATAGCATAAACTTATCAAATGAAATAAGTAATAACCTACATAGCACAGCCCGGGCTAAATCTAACCAGGAAGTTGCACCCAAGTTATTGTTAAGTTGTGGGTATTAAGGCTGTAGGTGAAATTTTCTTACCATCAAATTAGAAGAGTTTTTTTTTAAAAGCCAATGAGGAGAACTCAAATATATATATATATATATATATATATATATATATATATATATATATATATATATGTCAGGCCAGCATTACAAGCATGGAGTCCAGATGAGGCTAAAAGTGCGAGTCCTAACCTTTAAAGGTTTGAGGCATGTGTGGATAAGATATTCAAGAACTATGGATGCTCAGAGGCATACACACATACACATAAATTTGTCTGTACACCAAGTGTAACACGTGAAGAGGAACTTTTTATGTCCCCATACAAAGAATTATTAGTTTGTATCTATTTAGTGATCAGTCCGCTAGCTTCTTGGATCCAACTCGGTGTTCCTTTTCCATTTGCTTCCAATAGTTCGACCTATCCATACAAATTGTCGGCCTACGAATGTGGTTTTAATTCTTCTGGGATGCCAGAAGTCGTTTTAATATACGATTTTATCTTGTTTCAATTTTATTTATTATCCCTGATTAAAATTAATTTCAGAATGTGCCTTTTGATTTCAGTTATACAGCTCAAACTTAAAATAAATTAATCTGATAACAAGAAATATTGACCATGACTCTTATTTTAAAGAAATAGGAAAAGAACTTTTCGCTATGCTGTTAGTCTACAAAGCTGGAGGACAATTTTATAAACATTAAGAACATAGATGTGAATTCATATGAATGAAGTCCACTTACAGCACAAATTAGCATATAAGCCGACAATTTGAATGAACATTGAGATGACGGTATCTTGTAACATCTTTAAGAGGTCTTTAAAGTAAACAGAAGGCAATATACCTACTTAAAAATAAACCATGCCACATTTTGTTTACATCTGGCAATTCAACTGTCAACACAAACTTATATATCTGATCTATCACTAATGCTGCAAGATTTAAGCAAGTGCTAATATTACAATCTAATCTATTTGAGTTAAATGTCCAGATGAGAAAAATCTGAAAATAGCTCAGACCACCCTCTATATAAAGCAAAATGGGCAGCTTAAGACACGTCATGTACCTTGTAGGATCCATGACTGTATAAAGGTTCGGCTGTATTGCTGAAACCTTTCAAGACATACTTCATCAAGTCTCCTTTTCCTGAAAATGGAAATGGAGATTACTAACAGTAAGATTATATAACAGACGGAACAGAAAAACAACCAATGTTGCATAACCCACATAGACAAATTTCAAACTCAAGATCATTAAGATGACTGTCATGCTAACTCAGAAAAAAAATGTAGTACTTCCCCCTATCTGGAGAAAACATTTTTCCGGACAAAGGATAGATCATAGATAGATATAACAACAACAATTTAAACAATAATATGTTCTCATATTGTGTAAATCTTGCAAATGCAAAAAGAAGTAAAATTTTCATCCAGACCGTCCAGGTTGTATCATGTATGTTTTACTACTTTATAAGAAGTGAAGTAATAGAGGGATGAACACCAAAGCACCATGATTAGCAATACACCTCTTTAGGTGGTACTAAACAATATGGATCCAATATCTTGCTCCAATGGCAAAAGTTTAGGACAGCCCAACTGTAAGGTTGTGTACCCAAAGTGCAGACATTTGGTGCAAGGAATATAAAAGGTCCCAACCAACTCATTCCTCCCCCATCTGGCATAAGTACATTGATCTTATAAAACAGAAAAACAATGTACACATTTACAAGAGGCATGTGCGCATGCCCCAGGTAATACAAAAACATCTAAAACTAGCCAACTTAAAAGGTACAAGTAATAGTATCTGAGCTTAACATCACTTGAAACAAAATAGCTACTAAACAACTCAAAACAGATTCTTCAATCAAGGCATAAATGATCTGAAATTTCAATTCTTCCCATCAACCTTATAAACTACATTCAAATAAATATAGGGAATTGACATTTCCACAAGTAAAAATGTCAGTTCCACAAGATCCTTCTCGCATGAATAGTAAGTGTGGTGCACCCTCATGTGAGAGAGGACCTTGTGGAACTAACATTTTCAGCTGTAAAAATATCAATTCCCTAAATATATCATGTTCAAATTAAGAAACTTGCAATCATTTATGATTAGTAACTATGTCAATTACAAAATAGAGAGTACAGGAATGCTATTAACCTCTGATGAAACAGACAAGTTAGTTTGGTCCTTTTGTATTAATGCATTAGCAAAGCAAATTTTGAATAGGTTTATCATTATGGATAAATGTTCAAGGAAGCACAATAAACAACCAGAAAATTTTGAGGGGAGAGGTTTTTTTTTTTTTGAGGGGGGGGGGGGGAGGGAAGAGGAGAGAGCATACTTCTTCTGTGGTTGAATGTTTGCAGATTTAACGGTAGCAAAGCTTCTAACGGGGCAATGCACCTGGATCTTGGTCCATCTGACTGAAAAAAAATATAATTACTCAGAGTCCATCCAGTAAATATACATAGACACGTACATCTACAACTACTAACAATTAACAACACAATTATTGAGTAAAATATTATAATCAGAGTATAAAGTACACTTGCTAAAGTTTGTGCACCTTAGGCAGATAGACAAAGGGACCATCACTACAGCATTAATAGATGCAATTATGTTGTTTGTAATTTTTCAAATCATGAAATAAATCCGACCAGGCTCATGGGTATTGCAAGAAAATTAATAAAAAAAAATTCCAAGAATATTATACTCCTATTAAATAGACAATTTGCAATACAAGCAAAACAGATGTCATACTTATACTACAGCCAAATTCCCAGTACCTGAGAGGGGAAAAAAATCAAGTCTCCGTTTTCCTTGCTCAGTTTCTTCCCTTTCCTCTTCATTTACCCAAACCCAATAGTAAGTTACAGAAGAAAGGGGACCTCAAATAAGAGAAGTAAAGTAGGAAAAAGTACCAGAAAGCTTGGGACTTCGTGGCCTGGAAAAGAAAAGGAAACTATTTGCTGAACCACACCCACCATTAAAGCGTAATATATGATGTTTCAGACTCTGCAGTGCCATTTCGATTTTTGCTCTCTTCAAACTGGACCAGGGGCAGGGAGAAGAGGGAGTGCGAGACCATACGAGGGGTAGTGGAATGGAAAGGTTCCACATAAGAAATTAAGATTTGGGATCGTTAAGATGGGCCTGTTTTTGCATGGATTTATATTGGGTATTGCTAGACCTTCGGCCCATTTATATAATTTATGTTTGAGTAAGAATCAAGTAATATGGGCTCATGTCATCACCAGAGGTTTTTTATCATACAATACATAGTTTTGGATCAACAACGTCCACGACGCCATTCATCTGGCCCAAAAAGTATGCCTATGTCCAACTGTACCATTATATTTCCCCAAATTCAGTCTTCAGATGGGTTGCCATGATCTCTCTCTCTCTTCAAATCTTCATTCGTATTTTTTTTATCATTAAACTCTTTTCTCTCTCTAGAATGGAATCTTTGCTAGCAAGCTATGCTTCTTCAGACGAAGAAGAAGAATCAGCGCAGCAACAAAAACAGCCTGATAAGGGACCATCAAATTCTAACTCATCCGTATTCTTTTCTCTTCCACCACCAAAATCCCTTTTTCTCTATCTTCCTCCCCCGAAATCCAACCTACCTGACCCCCCTCCTGCAAAAACCCTAACATCGTCCTTCTCCTCTTCTTCAATTCCCCTAGAATCCTCTCCCTCCTCCAGCAAACCCAAACCCTCCTCTTTATTCTCTGTCCTCCAGCAGCCAAAGACCCAAAAACCAGACCCAAAAATTCCCTCAAATCCCAAAAGGGTTGTTCAATTCAGGCCTCCCATTAACCCTTCCATGATTAAATCCAAAAATACTGATGATGACGACGACGACGACGACGATGAGGATGAGAAGGAAAAGCAAAGGAAAAAGTCAAAAGCTTTTGAATCTATGAATCAGACCCCATCTGTTAAATCGTTCTTATCAAATATCCCTGCCCCAAAGAACTCAATGGCGTTGGGTGCTTTGCCCTCGTCATCCGGGACTGGCCGTAGATCAATACTCGAAGCAGATTTGCCTGTATCAAATTCAAACGAATCCAGCGTTATTTTGAACGCGGATAAGTCAGTTGATGATGCTTCAAATGTGAATTACGAAAGTCATGGTGGTGGGTATGCTGCTAGTGATACTTTAAATTTTTTGGGTTCAACTACTGAGGATTATGCAAATTATAGTAGTTATGATAGTCATGGTAATGGGTTTAATGGTACTTCAAATTTGGGTTCAGCTAGTGAGAATTATGCAAATTATGGTAGTTATGATGTTAGCTATCCTGAGTATGCTAACAATTATGAGCAATATGAAAATAAGTGGATTGATAGGTCGAGCACAACTGAGATGACAACAGCAACAGAAAGTGTGGAAAGAGGTTATGGGAAGAGAGGCAGGAATGATGTTCCGCAGGACATAATTGAGGTTAACCAGGACGAACTGATCAAGAATAGACCAAGGGAGGACCAGGCTAAGTTAACTGGAATCGCATTCGGTCCCTCCTACCAGGTATTTATGTATTGTGATTCAGCATGCTGATTATTAATTATATTAGTAATTTTCTAGGACTTTGGTTTTAAGTTCCTTTTTTTAAAACATAAAAGATTGTTTTGTTAGAGATAAAGAAAGAGATTAAAAAGTAGAGGCGGACAAGAATTCATCCACTTGAAAAAATCAAGTGAAAAAGAACCAGAAAACCCTCAATGGACATCAGCTTCCAATCTCTTGTAAATTAGACAAAGATACTTTGTTCTAAAAATCGGCCTAGGCGGCGCTAGGCGGGTGCCTGGCGGCCTGGCGCCGCGCCTAAGACCAAATCGGTGAAAAAAGCAGGTTAGGCGGGGCCTAGGCGGAGTTTTTTTAAAAAAAATTACTACCAAAACCAAATTTTGATATATTTATTTTTCTAATGATTTATCATATTCTTAATGCAAATTGTAGCATATCAAATCACAACAAGAAGTGAACAAGATCAAGTCAAAATGGATAATTTTATTATAGTTGTAATTTTTTGAACTTGTACCAACTTGAAATTCTATAAATGATGATACATTTGTAATATTTAGTTTAATTCAATATAATTCTTCAATTTATGTTTAGTTTATTAAGTTTTAATATTGAATTGAATTCTTAAATTTTAAATTTTATTATTTAATACTAATTTTGTTTATGAATAAAATTAATACGTCAAAGATATGTTAATCATACTAAGTATTTGTCATTTTCTTTAAGTTCTCAATTTTGAAAATTACACAAATTAAAATAATTTCATAATTAATAATATCAAATGTCTCATTCAATAAACTTCACACTAATTTTTAAAATAACATTTATTTAAATTTTTGAGAGAGAAGAAAACGATATAATTATATATATGAAGATATCAAGATACTTCTTACTAGTTACTACTTACTAGTAACACTAATTCTATAATTTAATTATTTCAAGCAATGGATATATATCTTACTACTTAAGTGCAATTACTACTAATTCTATAATTTAATTATTATCTTTATAATTTAATTATTATCTTTATCCTACCAGAGTCCCACAAAGATGCATAAAAACTAACTCTATCCTAAAGCATGCGTCTTAACTTGTAAGTTTCTTTAGGTACTTGAAACATCATAAGTAATTGATTTAATTATAGAAATGAATACTCATGCTTTCCTTTTGAGATATTTTGTGTTATAAGCATGAATAATCCTGACTATCTGTTGGGTATGTTCCTCATAAACATATATTTTGTTCTATTTCCTTTATAAAATCACACTAATCTACTGGAGAAAAAAATACACAACTTAAAAATATGTAACTAAGGTTAACATTTAAGAAAAATACTAAATAATTTCTTGTTATTATCTGCAATTCACCAACACCAGTGTGATGCTTTCCCTGAAGTTCTGGTTTTCTTAATACAACGTTTGAAGCTTCCGCTTCTTCTATTTTTCCTCTGCAGGTTTGCTTGAGTAGCACATATAGTATGTTATCGAGTACGTTTAGTGCGAGTTATTCGGTTCTGTTCCCTCGGGTTATGCCGTCTAGTTTTTTTTATGTGCCTCGGTTGATGTATAAGGAATATGTGAAACTTGGGATAAATTATAAGTTAGAATTCTGACTATCTCATGATTAGAAAATTTTTAGATGTATAGGACTAATATTAATTTCATACCAATGAAAGTTTGAAACTAAAATTTTTTTTTGGACGAGTGTTGTGTTATGTAATCTAATAGACATCAAAAGGGAATACCATCCTAGTACACAAAGAAGACAAAAGGTAAGAGGATACGAGTATTGTGTTATGTAATCAAATAGATATCAAAAGGGAATGCCATCCTAGTACACAAAGAAGACAAAAGTTTAGAGGATACGGAAATGCAACCTGCGCAAGTGAATAAGTCTATACAACTGTGAGCTAAGATTAGCTTTATAATTCACGGATGTGAAAGAGAGACTGTAACCGGAAGAAAACTAGCTTTGCTTTGACCTCTAATCATTTGTAACACATTCCAATTATGTGAAATTAAGGGGGCTTACATGTACATATGAGGCTGTAGAGTGGTTAAGAAGGTTCAGATGTATTTTTGGCAATTTTATTGATAGCACTCAACGGAAATAGATGTTCAAGTTTCAGCAAAGGACAATCTGGACTAGTTATTGTACTTGTGAGGAGGACACGTTACAGATTGGCATAATTTAATAATTTATGGATGATTTAATGATTGTAAGGACATGATATTGATGATGTGTGAAAGTCTGAAAGGGTATTTGAGTTTAGTGTACTGCTCTCGAATTGGCACATTCAGTCTCATCTTTTAAACACATAACGGCAGCCTTTGCTCATTTTGTTTGGCTATTGAGCGAGCTTGAATATTGAAATATCCCTTGATTAGTTTGTTAATCTTTTAACTTTGCAGGCACATTTGTACTCATATTATTTACACTTTAGAGGGATTGTGTTGTAGTTCTATTTTAATCAACATGATAGGCACTAGTCAGTAGCAACAATATTATGTCTATATATGTTTATACGGTGTGAAAAATGAAGACCTGTGTCAAGCTTTTATAATCATGTGTTATATTGTTGCTGGTAAGCACTTGGTTTTATATAAATCCCCAAATTAATTATGCGTAGATAAGTCTTAAAAACATACTCCTCATCCTACTTCTTTTGGAATTTGATACATGACCTTTGGTTTAGCGAGCTTGGTGACAAATATCTTGGCTCCTCACAAATTCAAGCCCAGCTCAAGCAATTGAAACTTCACTCCTTTGATAATAAGGAGAAGTGGTGCATGGGTTGTTATCTTTCTTATGAATACTTTTTTTTTAAAGTAAAAACTGGGTTTGGATTATGTAGTTTTTTGTTGGACCAGGAAAGGGTTTGGTGCCTTTAAATCTTAGTATTGGCTAATTTGAAATTTGACGAGTTTTCATTGTAAAGGAGTGTTGTCCTTTTTTTTGAAGATTTACGCGCATGATTGTTGTCAAGGATAAATTAATGTTGACAGATTGTCTAAAATGTTGCCAATTGCTCATTATTTTTCATTGCTGTTATGTGTTTAAAACAAAGGAATTGGCCCTTCTATTCTATTATGTGTTTCTGAACAGTTAGGATGCTGATGGTTTGATGGCAAGCTTGGTTACTTCTTAGTCTGTCTTTAGCTACACGTTGTTGTTGAGGTAGTTAATGTTGGTTAATTAGAAACAGTAACTTAATTATATATATAGAAGCATGATTGTCTAACATCTGAGTCATTCAATCAAAAAGCTCTTTGGAATGTATGGGAAAGTACTTGATAAATGTTTATTGTGCAGGATTCAAAATTCTCCCTTTATGGTTTAACCTGTTTTTGCAAAATTAATTTGTTGACAAGTTGAAACATGCTAATTTCTTTGGCAATTTAGATGATTACTTTATATTAGATGGGTGACCTCTATTTTTCTCACAAACTTATCATAGTTTTTATGTTTCATAATGGGAATTCTTTCTCATTCATGCATCTTTGTATATGTAGCCTGTTTCTGCAAAGGGGAAGCCATCAAAGCTGCACAAGAGGAAGCATCAGATTGGTACTTTGTACTTCGACATGAAACAGAAAGAGATGGAGCTCTCAGAGCGGCGAGCCAAAGGGTTCCTCACTAAAGCTGAAACACAAGCCAAGTATGGGTGGTAGGGTTTGAGTCAAGTTTGTTGTGCACTGCAGTGACACCTTATCAAACTAGAGTTTCATACCTTAACCTTGGCCCATTTAGACAAATCTTTGGAAGAGCCTTTGTCAGCTGCTATGTGCAAGTTTTGGGACTGTTACTTGGGGTGTTTTGGAAAGTGGAAACTGTTGTTTGTTTATAAGGTAAATGTTGGAATAGTGCTCTTGTTGAGGGAAGAAATTGTGGAGGATACTTGTTACAAGTGCTGATTAGTTTGTGCATGTTAGTAGCATAAATGGTTGGTTGATGTGCATCAAAATCATTGAAGTGGCACAGCTTGTGCTTGCTAGTTGCTAGTCTTCTCTCGGTTGTGGAGGCTGAGAAGGGCAAGCTCATATTTGCAGTGTTTTTTGGGCCCATTGAGTTTCAGTGCACCACTTTCATGATACTGTGATCGGTATCTTGATGCATTTACTCTTTTTTAGTCTTGGAAACCGAGTGGGAAAGATACATTACGAGACTTTTCTTCAGTTGGTATAGGTCGTGTTTAAATGTCTTATATTTTGTTACTCAATTTTATTTCCTTGCTTTCATAACTAATTATTCCCGTCTATACCAGCTGGTTGTGAACAAGCACCAACAATAAGTTGTAGGATCTTACCAAATCTAACATTTATGTTCAATTTTCATACATACTCTTCCCTCCATCAGGAAATGAATCTCATTCGGATCTTTTTTTTAAATATATTTTTTCAGTACATATTAAGGTAATACCCGAGACCTTTTAATATGTAAAATTTTGCCAAGGAACTCTAATTTCCGATCTAAGATTGTATACTTGTAGTAAATACTACAATACAATTATTATACAGACAATGCTAGTACCACAAAAAACTCTCTTTATAGTTGCGGCTTAACTAATTACTCCTATACTGTTCCATTGTTGAGTTTCTGGAGATGACAGAAGTCCTTGTAGAGACAGATGACCTTCCACTAGTTGTATTTGTTCATTAAATGAATTGAGGAGTCGATGAAATTCCAATCAGCACTTTCCGAACATATGAAATAACTTAATTAAGCTACCCACCTGTGCTTATTCTACAAGTAGCAAGCAAAGTGAACTCAACGTACAGAATAAATTTACAACTCGCTGATGTATTTATTAGCTGCGTGAAAGTAGTAGTCTTTTTGATTCAATTTCTTTTACATTTTGGACTATGCCTTCAATATTCCTTGATAAATGATTGGAGTGTTCCTCCATATCTTTCAGTACCATGTCAAGCTGTTCTTGGATGGCAGAAGATCGTTTTCGCTCCCGCTGTAACTCAGCCGTTAATTCCCGTATCTTTACATCTTTCTCGTCCTGGTATATAGCAGAAACAAGTACTAAAAGGTTACAAAGAATAAGAAAAATATTGCTTCTTTGAAAGAAAATAAAAGGCATTCATTAACAGTTTGTTTTTCGTTTTGTCTAAAAGCTCCTTTATTTGGTCCGTCTTCACAATGACACTAGTACACATTGCAAACAAATAAAAATTACCAATGACGAAATTGGGAAAAATAAAACATTGGGTTCCTGCTTTTAAGTAGAGTCACATTAACCATTCTACATGACTCTGAAGTCTGAACATGTAGATCTGTATTGATCTGAGTTCATTTATGTTTGTTAATCCGTTACATAAACCACGTTTAGGGGTTTTAAGATTGTTTTACGTAACAAGCATTAAATCAACTTCTTAAGCTAGTTTAGGCTTGGCTCATTCGTTATTGCATTTTTTATATGTTTCTCCGTACGTCATTATGTTACTAAGAACATAAGACAGGTACTCTCACTCGGTCCCAAAATGACGGTCCATTTCTAAAAATAGTAGATAAAAGTGCCCACTTCCAAAATTGTGGAAGCTTCTATAGAAAATTTTACTTATAAACATAATCAATGGCCAAGATCAAAACTTGCACAAATATATTACGACTTTTACTTTAGGTACTTGAAAATAATAAGATTTGATACATTGATTGTGAAAGTGGACTCTGAATCGGAAATTGTATAATATAAAATTTATATGATTCATGAACATAGTAAATTTTCTGTGAATCCTCCTTATTCCACATCTACATTTTCTAAACATTCAATTAAAATTTGATTTAAGAGTTGAAGGGAGTTTAAGAACAAGCCACACAGAGCTCGCATTCATTGTGAACCAACTCTGTGAAGCTCACCCCAGCTCACCTTGGGATCAAGCTTTCTCCTTACTCAGATGGTCAAGCCCAAACACACCCAAGTCAAATGCTGCTCAGCTTGGCTCATTTGCGGCCTTACCACCACTTCAAGAAGATGGCGGAAAGATAATGCAAAAGGTTTTCGTTTCAGCAATAATAACAAGCAAGCATCTTATTGTGCATATATAAACAAACTCCGCATAGATCTATTATCAAATTCATAAAGATCATTTTTCTCACTTTGCATTAATCACACAAGTAAATTTCTATATCCAAAGCATCTGTAAGGAAAAATGAACAATCAGTATCAGTTCATATGAACCATCTGGAACAAATAGACATGGTTTTAATGCAAACCCTAATGGTGAACAAGCTAGGTTTTTGCATAACGAATCTTATCCAGGAGGAGTTGTTCGTTTCCTGGAGTTCTGAATGTTTTTACGTCCCTAGTGCATGAGGGATGTATAAATTTTGTAGGGGGTGTTCACATGTCGGAAAAGGCTTTTTGGGGTTGCGCTGCATAGCTTATTAACATCAAGTGGCAAGTAGCATGAGACTATCATGATATTAACACTGATTCTCTAGTAGTTGAAGCGACTTTATAATATAATTATTCTGTGATGGAATTATAGGAAAAAAAAGCTTCAAATTATTTAAAGAACAGTTCAGATAAGGACTATCCAACTTAGGAAAACAAATTTCCACACTATATAGTACAGATAGTCCAACAAACATGGGAAATATCTACTTATATTTTGTGCGATGTTAAAGAATCTTAAGCAATTGAGTTAACACTTTAAAAACAGAAATTTATAGTTACAAACTGTCAACCAAATATCAATAACTTGTAATTCAAGTTAAAAGTATTTACCGGTGTTTGCAACAGGAGAACGGTGCGGCGATGGTTAGCTGGTGCAACTACTAGTGGATGGTTGTGCTCCTTAACAAATCTAGTAACAATCCAGTTACCTGTCTTCTCTTTTTTTACAACAATCATTGCCTTGCACCCTTCTCTTGTGATCGCCCTGGGCTTCCTATTTTCACTCCTCCTGGGTCTACACTTACGGAATCCTTCTTTGTTGCACACAAGTCTTCGCCAAACCACAGACCCATCGCGCATTGATCGTCGAAACGCATCAACTCGCATGATGAACCCCAAATGCATCGCATATCCATCATAGAATACTTTGGCAGCCTCTTCGGTCTCAAATTGCATGCCGACATATGGTTCTAGTTCCAAATTTTCTTCATTTGAAATTACCTCTTTCCCATTGGAAGCCTCTATTGTTTCTCCATCATCTCCCACACTCGGGTGTTCATCCACTGCCACATGACAGAGTGTCAAATGTAAATATCCATGGTAAAAACAGCCTTCCAAGCCAGGTAGCTAAACTTATAGCTTAAGACTTCTTTTAATTCAATACTCTTGCTATGCATCTAAGATTGATAAAATCTCATATATGTCTATTTCCTCTTATGTGCTGGACCCTAAAAGGTGGAAGTTGAAACCAACCTAATTCAACAAATCCAGTCCTCATATTTCAACCAAAAGACCTGAAATGTATATCTCATAAGAGACATCTAGATCAAACATTGTGTAATTTCCATGAAGTTAATTTATTTTCAAGTTATTTTCAACCTATTGGCTCTTGCTGCAGTTTCCTTCTATACCATTCTCTGTTAAAATGACTGAAGAGACTGGCTTTTGAAACAGTATACATTAAACCTTTGAACTAATATATGTGTTAATTACTCTTCGTTAAAGCAAACAACCACGGACCAGCATCTGCATTCAAAAATTCAGTGATGAAGATAAAGCTTTAATCTTTTTAATTATTAATTGAATGAAATTTGAACAGATGTGGATTGATCTAGATATAGTTATTGGATTATTTTTGCTAAAATAGTTTTTTTTTACTACCCAATAAACCAAATAATAGAAATTGGGTGCACAACTAACTAGAAGTAAATTCAAAAAATAGACAGGTTACGTCCACTATAGTATAACCCAGGGAAGTGTTTCGGTGATTTCTACTCGTATCACATTATTTGACGGCAAAATACAGGAAAAGTTTCTTATCAGTTAGCTACTCGATTTATAGGTTATAGAATTCTTTGACTATACTGAAGTAAGAAAAAGCTGAATGAAGCGTAATAATATCGTCGGTTTAGAACATTAAACCGAGTAAATAGCTAGGGATACTATATGGGATGAAGAAGGATTAAACGCATTTGAAGAAAAATGTATGACTTACTCGGATATTCAGATCGAATTCCACTGTAAATAAACCTCGCGCTTCTTCTATTAGAGACTCTTAGAGAGAGTAGAGTGGTGATGGTGAAGGATTGAAAACCAAAATCGTCAAATGCGTTGGATTGGGAGTTTTGGACTCGGGGCGGGGTTTTGACGTATGTTTTTACTGTTTTTCCTTTATAAAATACGCTCACAACCTCTAGACTACTATAATAACACTCACTACTCCTTTAGTTTTTTAAATAACACTTATTATCCCTCTAGTTAATATAATATAACACTCACTATCCCTAAGATGATTGACTTGATGATATCAGCAATTTTTAAAAAGAAAATGGCTAAAATATCCTTAACTACTGTAAGGACAATTATACCTTCAATTTCTGATGACTAATATACCCTTTAAGTATATAGTATACTTTCACCTTCGATTTATGTTATCTACATAATTTTCTTCATTTTGTTAATTTGTTATTGGTTCCAGTGTAATTAAATGTATAAACTAACAAATAGATCTCTACATAATTCCTTAAGTTGCATACTAATCATACTCCTCCATTCCATTATAAAACAGGCCTCATTTGCAAAATTTACAAAATTTTAAGGATATATTTTTGTTCTATCTTATTTAATTTAATAGTGATGCCATGATAATAAATTTGAGATAATAAACCTGAGGACATCAGAATAAATGGGAATTTTATTTTTTTCCTAATCATAATTTGCAAATAGGACTTTTTACGTTTTTGGGACATAGGGAGTAGTAATTTGTTGCCATTACAAAATGTATTAACAAGACATTATTATATTTTGGTAATTGCCTTCTTCTTTTCGATCATTCACATCCTGAGGTAAACACCGGGATCATAATTGATAAATAAATAAATAAATAAAATTTATAACAAAAGTGCATAAAAGAGAAAGACAAAAAGTTTTTGAAAGAAATGAAGTAATACATAAACAATTAAAGTAATATATTAACTTTTGGACCATGGCTCATCAAAAGGTTCTTGCAATAAATGACTCTTATTTTTGACAATGAAACCTCTCTGTGTCAACAAATGGATGAGTGTACCCTTTCGAGAAAAGGTCCTATCAACAAACATAGTTTTTCCTAGTCACAACATGTGACCAAAAGTACCACCAATTATTAAATTCTAAAATTCCTAATAGTAGTAATTTACCGAGAGTATATGTCTTAAATCAAATTTTATATTCACAAGTTACCACCAATTTGATTCCAAATAGAAATTAAACATATGTAACTCGAGTGTGATTCCCAACAAGTATGTGATTGTGTTTGATTCACAATAGAAGCTTGATTTCAAAGCAGTTTGATTCCTGATAGAAGCTTGATTCTTAGAATTGATTCCCCACCACTTCTTTTTCTTTCAACAACTAAACCACCTTTTGCTACCAATAGAGTGAATTGTCCTTTTATTGATTTGGTCTTGAGGTGTAATATCAACCCAATGAGCTCCCATCTGTTCATCCAACAAAATATTATTGTCAAACTTTAAACAACATAGAAAATATTCTTTCATTAACAATATAAATGTTTTATTTAAAACTAATTACATGTAAAATATCTCACATTCGAAATTGGATTACCATTATTTGTAGGATAAACAAGCCAACCATCTCTTTTAGATCTTGTCATGACAACCTTTCCCCTTCCTTTAAATCGATTTCCTTTCTCTTTACCCGAATTGTTTGTTCCCACATTAGTTGATAAAATTTGTTGACATCTTCCGAAACCTCTTCCATTCTTATTTGACGTTTCCCCTTCACCAAGTTCTATTACAATGTAAGACCCCGAATTTTATGAAATAAAAGTATTCAATTTTTCTTATAATTACAATTCAGTAAATGGTTAAATTGATAAAAAGTTAAAGTTAAGGGTGATATATGAAATTTTTTCAAAAATACATGATGTGGCTATAAAATATTCATTGTTGTAGGAGAATATTCGTTTGGTCGTGGAATATTCTTACTTGTCGGAGAATATTAAATCTGACCAGTATGCAACCTTATGTGGGCCCCATAACTGAAAGCGATTGGATGAAGAAAAGCGACAAATATAAGTTGTTTATAAATGACGGCGTAGTTATTACTGAATTAATCTTGTTAAAATACTTTCGGTGGTTAAAATACGAAGTACGCACGGTATTGCACCAATTATTGATTCTTACGTAAGAAGGCCTTTACTCAATAATTATTACGATAATTACTGCTCAATATTTTATTTTTAATTCAATAATTCTTTGCGTTGATATTTTATAATTGTCCTTACTACAAGTATTTTTTCATTAATTATCGGATCAATAATTTATATTATTTGAATAATATTATTAGATAGCATATTAGCAATGTTTAGAAAGTTCTGTCTAAGGAGAGGTTTGGTCACCTAATTGCGCGCCAGTAAGGAGAAATTCTTATTGGAAAACCCCTCTTTCCAGGGAACTGCCTAGTTGTCAATAATGTGTTTCTGTAATATTATTTGTGAATAATTAATTATTGATTTATATGATGAGGAAAATATTGATTTTATGAGGATATAGATGGAGAAAATTTTTAATGTGACAATTGTTGAAAATTAATATTTTATCTTTTTCTGATAAAATAATTCAATTAAATATATTATTTTAATAGTATATTAATGATGATATTTTTACGATGAATGTGGGATATATGAGTATATGTGGAGGAGGAGTATTTTGTTACCAAAAATATTTAAAGCATGTTTTATGTGACGCCTCCAAAATAGGTCCATTCCATCCAACCCATTCGAGTCACCAAATACATAGTGCGTAAACAACTACAACTTTATTAATACATTTGTTGTGAAAAAAATACGACAACATATATATTTGTGAGTTTAAATACAATTATTGTCTTCAGACAATATCCATACCCAACTAAATCCTCATCACAATTATTGATACATTATTTTACAAAAATGGTGAGGACTACTAAGACAACTTTCTAGAACCATCATTCCACACCTTCGACTAAGACTTTCATTACATTCTCGCCTCACGAGAAGAAAAATGGAACAACAAGGAAAAGGGTGAGCTCAACTAGCCCAAAAAAGAATATTATGACTAAGATAATATACAACAAATTATCGTTAGTCTTCAACAGGAAAAATCTAATAGAATACTGATAAATGACCAGATTTAAATCAACAAGCTGCAATTGGAAACAACAATTCATTAGAAGAGTTAAGTAGAGAATGCAAACTACTATCTTCTATATATGAATTTAAAAGTTCATCGTCGATATTTATTATCGTAACATCAATCAATATATATCCGAATCAAATATTCATCTTTGCACTTTACTGAGCCAAAGATATTCATCGATTGGTCATGTTCATCTAAACATCATTCATCATTTGCACTACAGGCCAAAGATATTAATCGATCGGTCATGTTCATCTCAACACTGCTCATCTTTGCACTACGGGCCAAAGATATTCATCAAGAAATCATTCATCTGCACCTTCTGAGCCAAAGATATTGAAAGAATATCATCATTTAGACCGAGGATGATGAAAATATTTTAAAGGAAAGCGAATCCAAATTGAAACAAAAGAACAAATATTAAGGATTCGTATTTTAAACAATCCAAGTTCAAAAATACTTCATAAGTAATCGTAGTAGAGTAAAATTCAAGAATGATCAAAACATGGATACAATCAAAAGCTAGTATCCATAATAAATATTTTGGACAAAAAGAAGAAATTTCATTTTCGATTGAATAAGTGTCGATTCGTGAATAGTGTCGTATCACGTGAATAGGCTAGTATCACGTGAATAATAACTCCGACACCAAAAGATAGAAATTTCAAAAAAAACATCTCCGCGCTTCGTGAATAGTAACTCGTGAATAGTAACTCATGAATAGTAACCCAGACATGAAAAAATTCCAAATTTGATAAAAATTTCTAACCAATATTTTGGCATAATGATATTGAAGAAATAACATTATTTTTGAATAAAATAACGTCCCTTACCTCGAAAGACAGTACTTATAGTTGAAACACCGGATATAAGCTATGACTTGAACTTGCACCGTATAGCAATACTCAAAGTATACTCAAATACTCACAAGAATATGCTCGATAATATAGAGAGAAAACTTGAGCCGTGTGATTTTCAATTCTAACCTAAGCACCCCATTTATAGAAAAATGCTTAGAACACAAAAGTAGAAAATTTATTTTAATAATATTATTATTATTTCTACAACTTCCTACGCATCAAGCATCTGAATTCAGCTATTAAAACACATGCAAGACCCACACTCAAATCACCAAAAACGTTTTTCATATTAAAAATATTTTAAACTTCAAAAATTAATTATTTCGGAGTTTCGGAACTTCAATAATTCATAATAAATATCCCTTTTATCAGAAAATTCGAATCTCGCGAGTTTTTATAGGAAATTCAATTCTCTACAACTTTGCAGAAGAAAGTTTTTCCAAATTCCAAACAGAAATTGACCGAAATCCACAAACGGACGATTTTACAGGCTATAATCAAATTTCGGTCAATAATTGTGTCCACCAACACACAAAATATGTGTTAAACATTTAATGCCACAAAAATACTCTTCCTCCTCATATACTCACATATCCCACATTCATTATAAAAATATCACCGTTAATATATTATTAAAATAATATATTTAAATGAATTATTTTATCAGAAAAAGATAAAATATTAATTTTTAACAATTGTCACATTAAAAATTTTCTCCATCTATATCCACATAAAATCAATATTTTCCTCATCATGTAAATAAATAATTAATTATTCACAAATAATATTACAGAATCACGATCTTGCAACTGGTAGTTCAAGAAAGAGGGCTTTCAATAAAAGATTTCTCCTTACTAGCGCGCAATTAGGTGACCAAACCTCTCCTTAGACAGAACTTTCTAGATATTGCCAATAATATTTTCTAATAATATTATTCAGATAATATGAATTATTGCTTCGATAATGGAAAATACTGTGTAATGACAATTTATTGAAACAACAGTAATATAAAATATCAATGCAGCAATTATTGAATCAATAAAATAAAAAATCTTTGAGCGGTAATTCTTTGTAACAATTATTGAGTAGTGCCTTCTTTACGTAAGAATCAATAATTGGTGCAATATCTGTGTCTTCTTGTTCAACAACGCGTATTAGTGTGTTTTAACCAACGGGTATTCCAACAAGATTAATCGGTAACAACTACGCCAGATTATTTATAAACAACTTATATTTGTCATTTTCTTCATCCAATCGCTTTCAGTTATGGGGCCCACAAGAGATTGCGCCGTTATACGAATATTCCCAAACAAAGACGAATATTTCACGCACCAAACGAATATTCCAGAAACAACAATGAATATTTTATCACCACTTATTTATTTAAAATATTTTAGCATTTTACCCATAACTAACCACATTAATCAAATCCACCTTACTATTTCAAAATAATAAATAAAGGAAATTCCATTTATTTAAAAAAAAAAAATCGGGTCTTACAACCTCCCTCCTTATGAAATTTCGTCCTCGAAATTGACGTGACGTACTGCAGTGTTTGAAAAGATGAGAATACCTCGCTTTCATTTCGTTTCCAACTCCCGGTCATTTCCTCAATAGCATGGTTTATCCACAAAACTTTAACTTGTGGTATAACCTCTGTCACATGGGACATGTTCTTTCCTATTCAATATCTTTGACAGTACCTCCTCGCACGCGTAAAGTCTTGACTATCTCGTCAGATTCTAACTCAATAGCGTGGTTGTGGTCGTCCACATATTTACGTAACATCGACACGTGAAAAAGCGTTATGAACACGCGTCATACTTGGCAGTAAAATGAGTTTATAGGCCACAGTTCCTATTCAATCGAGAATTTCAAATGGATTAATAAATCGAAGGTTTGAGCTTTCCTCACATCGTCGATTCTCGCTTTTGGAATAACGACTTCTTGCATCTTCTTCTTCATATTCATCAACTCCAAGTCTGTAGCTTGAGCATCTTTAAATTTATCGATTAAAGTTGATTCTAATCGTATATTCATTATCTTCATGCAGGTTCTTAGAATCTGTAACTCTATCTCCACCTTCTGTAAGTCATACGAAATGGGTCTTTGTGTTAACAATATCGCACTAAAACGCGCATCACGATCTTTTACTCAACGCGTCGCCTTCTTATGTTCGCTTTTTTTTCAGGATGGTATTGAATGGTATGGCCGTAATCTTTCAACAGCTCGAGCCAACGTCGTTGCCGCATGTTAAGTTCTACATTCCTCGCTCCATTCGAATTTTGTATCTTTTCGAGTCAGCTGAGTTAATAGAGTAGCGATTCGAGAAAATCTTTCCACAAAATCTTCGATAATAACCAACTAAGCATAGAAAGCTACGTATTTCGATTACTGACTTAGGTTGCTCTCAACTGTGACTCATATCCCAATCTTGGATAAAGACGTCACAATGACACCTATCGATTTCTTACCACACAAATATGGCGCCCCTACAGAGAGTGCGGCTTGATTGTATTCCACAAAGGAAGTCACCAGATAAAGGCTTAGGTACCAAATTCTATAGTTGAATTTGTAACTCTCAAGTTCAATAGGAGCCATTCGATATGAGATTTTAGAAATGAGTTTTGTATCGGGTTAAAAGTCGATACAAAATTTAATATCAGGCTTTGGGAGTAAGCCAAGAAATTCTTCAGAAATACGTCGGGAAAAATCAATAACAATGAGAATATTATTCAAATCGGCGTGTCTTTATTCAAATCCATAACATGGACTAAGAAAACTTGACATCCGTAATAAACGAATGACTTCATGGCTTGATATGAAAATGTTTGACTACAATGGTTTGATTGCTTGAATTCGAATAACAGGTTGCTTAGGAATATGAAAACTAACAAACTTACGAAAGTAATCAATTTCGGCATGATGAGTAGTTAACCTTAAAATCACATCAAAAACAAATATCTCTATAGAAATAAGGTTAACAGGTAATGTGATAGTGTCAACCTGAATCAAGCAAGATTTCTAAACAACGGATGTAATGAAAGTTTCTCCTAACTGAGTCTCCATAAATAGGTCAAAGTCTAATTTCTCTGTAGTCAAGTTCAAACGTTGAGCGCAAGCAAGAGAGATAAAAGAATGGGTATAACCGAAGATCTAGTAAGGTATAAACTTCGCAAGAATTTATAATTAACTAACCCGTCTTAACTTCGTTCGGGTTCTCGCATTTTGGAAGGTCGCGACAAACGCTTCTTCCGAGAACCGTTGACTTTGACTTTTTCGGGACATCCTTTTGAGTCACCATTCATTGGATCTGGGTTTTGATACCGTCTAATCTCGGCGATATGTCCTTCTTTTCCACAATTATAGCATACCTTAAAGCTGTTGTGGGCGGGCCAGGTGATATATCCCTCTTTCCCGCATTTATAACATACGATCGGTGGTCTTTCTCTCTTTGGAACCGATTCTTCTTTGGTCTTTGGCGTCTTCACATGGTCGTTGTTGAATCTCCTCTTTTAAAATCTCCTCCCGACTCGCTTCTTCTATTTTTATGGCTACGATTACCACCGGAGTGGTTACCGCCTTTGTCCGTATTCTTCTTTCTCCATTTGGTTATCGTTATTCGATGGATGATTGCTATCTTGATGATGATCCTCGGTTATGGTCCCTCGGTTGAGCGTATTTCGTTATCTCGCTCTAACAATGAGCCTCGCATTGACAACATCTCGAATAGAGAAAAATTTATGAGAAATGAGATCTTCGGCGTATGTCGGGTTTCAAACCTCTCGAAACATTTCGTCATCGTTCCTCATTCTCCACCAAATGAGGTACAAACTGGATAACTCCATGAACTTCGCCTTCGTACTTTCGGACACCGTCATGTTATTCTCGCTCCGGTCTAATAAACTCCACTTCCTTCATATGACGAATACTTTCGGAGAAGTACTTGTCATTAAAGCTATTCAAACGTCTCCCGCTGACATGCCGAGTGCGGTGGATGGATGCACGCTCATGATTCCCACCGATGTCTGCCTCGTTCATTTGAACATAAAAGTAGCGAATGGAACTTTTCATTCTCTCCGTGCATCCCAAGACATCGAATATCTTGGTAATTTGTTTAATCCACGTCGCTTTAATCAATTCGGCTTTCCCAATTCGGTGGTCCCAACTCTTTAAACTGCTTGCATTTGTGACCACACGTGAATTGCTATCATTTTTCTCTCTCGTATTTTGAACACGAGTCTCCTCGCCCCGATTTTGCATGAGCTGCAAAAAAGCTTTTAAACATCCCTCGTTCATCATCTCTGCTCGATTGGTGTTGTTCATAGGAGGTACATTGCCGACTGTTGCAGACGTTCCTCGTTGGTAAAGACAGCATCTCCACGGTCTCATTTACTCCTTTGTTAATATTCTCGGTTGACATTCTCAAATCATCGTCATAAAACAAGGGTTAATTAAGGAAATCAATATATCACATAATATCCCTATATCTTAACCAACTAACAAATAAGCTTAGGTAGGACACACTAGCGAAGGGTTTACTCGTCTCTCCCTCCTTGCATTACATTCCCGATCTACGCCGGAGACCATATCCCCAAGTTACGATACCAACTTCGTGGCGCCCCCAAAATAGGTCCATTCCATCCAACCCATTACGAGTCGCCAAATACATGGTACGAAACAACTACAACTTTATTAATACATTTGTTGTGAAAAAAATACGACAACATATATCTTTGTGAGTTTAAATACAATTATTGTCTTCTAGACAATATCCATACCAACTAAATCCTCATCACAATTATTGATACATTATTTTACAAAATGGTGAGGACTACTAAGACAACTTTCTAGAACCATCATTCCACACCTTCCATTAAGTACTTCATTTACATTCTCGCCTCCCGAGAAGAAAAATGGAACAACAAGGAAAAGGGTGAGCTCAACTAGCCCGATGAAGAAAGAATATTATGACTAAGATAATATACAACAAATTATCGTTAGTCTTCAACAGGAAAAATCTAATAGAATACAATAGACAACCCGGTTTTAAATCAACAAGCTGCAGTGAAACAACAATTCATTAGAAGAGTTAAGTAGAGAATGCAAACTACCATCTTCTATATATGAATTTAAAAGTTCATCGTCGATATTTATCCTCGTAACATCAATCAATATATATCGGAATCAAATATTCATCTTTGCACTACTGAGCCAAAGATATTCATCGATTAGTCATGTTCATCTAAACACTGCTCATCTTTGCACTACGGACCAAAGATATTAATCGATCGGTCATGTTCATCTCAACACTGTTCATCTTTTGACCACGGGCCAAAGATATTCATCAAGAAATCATTCATCTTTGCACTTCTGTGCCAAAGATATTCAAGAATATCATCATTTAGGGGTGAGGATGATGAAAAATATTTTAAAGGAAGCGAATCCGGTGAAACAAAAGAACAAATATTAAGGATTAAGTATTTTAAACAATCCAAGTTCAAAAAATACTTCATAAGTAATCGAGTGGAGTAAAATTCAAGAATGATCAAAACATGGATATAATCAAAGCTAGTATCCATAATAGATATTTTGGACAAAAAGAAGAAATTTCATTTTTCGGTGAATAGTATCGTCTTCGTGAATAGTGTCGTATACGTGAATAGTGTCGTATACGTGAATAATAACTCCGACACCAAAAGATAGAAATTTCACAAAAAAACATCTTCACGCTTCGTTAATAGTACTCGTGAATAGTAACTCATGAATAGTAACTTGTGAATAGTAACTCATGAATAGTAACCCCGACATGAAAAAATTTCAAATTTGATAAAAATTTCTAACCAATATTTTGGCATAATGATATTGAAGAAATAATATCATTTTTGAATAAAATAACGTCCACTTACCTCGAAAGACAAGATACTTACAGTTGAAACAGGGGATATAAGCTATGACTTGAACTTGCATCAGTATAGCAATACTCAAAGTATACTCAAATACTCACAAGAATACGCTCGATAATATAGAGAGAAAACTTGATTTCTGGTGTGATTTTCAATTTAACCCAAGACCTATTTATGAAAAATGCTTAGAACACAAAAGTAGAAAATTTATTTTAATAATATTATTATTATTTCTACAACTTCCTACGCATCAAGCATCCGAATTCATTTATTAAAACACATGCAAGACCCACACTCAAATCACCAAAAACGTTTTTCATATTAAAAATATTTTAAACTTCAAAAATTAATTATTTTTGAGTTTGAACTTCAATAATTCATAATAAATATCCTTTTATCGGAAAATTGAATCTTGCGATTTTTATAGGAAATTCAATTCTCTACAACTTTGCGGAAGAAAGTTTTTCCAATTCCAAAAGCGAAATTGACCAAAATCCATAAGCGGAGGCGATTTTTGTGTTATAATCAAATTTGATTCAATAATTGTGTCCACCAACATGGTTATAATTATTGTTTATATAAATTACGAAATAATTATATATTTCTTTGAGATATTAATATATTTGGCTTCATGTAATGCAAATATGAGCTGTTGAGGAATATCTTTTTGGCTGTGAAAAAGATGAATTTTGGATGAATATCTTTGGGTCGTAGTGCAAAGATGACTGTTGTTGAATATCTTTGGCACCAGTGTAGTGCAAAGATGAGCTGTTGATGAATATCTTTGGCCCGTAGTGCAAAGATAAATTTATTAGTATGATTATGAGCAGTGAGGCGTGATTTGGTATAACCATGATCATTGATGTTTTGAGGTAAAGACAAGTGATGAAAATTATCTTCGATCCGAATGAGAAAAGGAATTTAGAACAACAATTACGATTATGAGTTATACATGTGATTGTGAGCGAGGAATTGTTGATTGATGTTACTGAGGATAAAACATTGTTGGTGGACTTTTAACATGGAGAAGATAATAGACTTTATAGTCTATTTGACTCTTCTAATGGATTGTTCGTTTCGCTGCAACTATGGTTGAAATTTTTTATCATCTACCATATGTTCTAAATCTCTGATTTATTATTGATGAAGGCTATTGATAATTTAATTATCTTTAGTCATGATATTTTTTTTACTAAGCTAGTTGTCTTTCACCCTTTTGCTTCATAATTCCTTTCGGGTAATAAAAGTGTAAATTTGGGACAATGACGGGGAATAACGAGGGAATAGAGCGGTGGTACATAGATGTTGAGGTGAGGTGAATTCAACTTTGGAAGGGTGTTTTGTCACTATTATACAAGATGTCTAATAACATACAACCTCGTGTCATCATAAAACAGTGGTTGTGCTCATCCATTTCTTGAGTATATCTACCAAAGACTACCTATATAATCTTGGTGTTTGTTTGGAGTATAATACCCAATTAGAGCGGTGAAGATAATGATATGTCAAGAGAAGACTCACCATTGGGAAGAATATGATAGTAATCTTCTCATTTTTCTTTAGGGTCTATTAGGTCAACCAAAGATAATTGCAGGGCCATATGATATCTATCATAACCTAAGCACGTAGCCCCGTATACGAGGGTTTCTTGAACACTTCCCAAAGATTTTAATTTCTAAAAGCAGGTTTTCGACTATACCTTTATGTAAGGTGTCATTATGAGGTCTTATCCACGGTTGGGACATGAGTCACAGTTGATATATATTTGTATCCAAACTCACAGCATATGTGTTGTTGTATTTTGCACGACAAATGTTGTAATAAAGTTGTAGTTATTTTCTGTACCATGTATTTGGCGACTCAGAATGGGTTGGATGGAATGGACCTATTTTGGGGTTGTTACATACAACCTCTTCATTATTTCTTCGATCGACTCCTTTCCTTTTCTTCCTAACATTCCCTCTTCTAACAAGTGGTTCTGATTGATCTTCACCAGCTTGTTGTGTTTGACCTTCACCAACCTGTAATAAAAGAACAGACAAGATATTAGAATCATAAAATAAGTAAATTGTAACAAGCAAATATTATTCAAAAAATATATTATATTACCTCTTGAGTTACACCATCGAGGGTAACCCCATTCCCAGTTAACTCAGGTGGATCTCTTTGGCAGGTCAATCTATTATGACCAAATTGTTTGCAGTTAGAGCATTGGACACTTAGAGCTCTTTTTACAAAATTATTCTCTGCATTAACTTCACCTGGATCTTTTCTTCTATTTTTCCTCGGTCTCCCAGGCAACCTATGAAGAGGTGGGGGGTCCAATGGATCACTTCCATCTTCTATGTATTTCCAAAATCTTTGATCTTTGGTAGGGTGAATCATTTTTTCATGAGCAACTAAGTATGCATGATTTGTAAAATATGCATCACAATATTGTTCAACATTGGCTCTCCTAGATGCAATAGCAAGAACCCTATGTTTACAAGGAATGCACGAAACACGCTGTGCTCTACAATCACAAACTCTTAGTCAATGTCAACCAAAATGTGAATCCATCTTCAACGACTTTGAATTTATTCCTCCACCATAGATCACTCTGCAAATTCTAGCTTTACTAAGATTGAAGTTTAATTTCTTTCTAATATTTAGAGTAATATATCCATCCCAAGACACACCCATTTTCATACCTCATTTGAATTCTTTTGCATCAACTTACGCCTAATCCTTCAAGCATTTTCAAAATGGGTCTACCCTTTATAGCATCAACCCAATGGTTAAAGGACTCACAAAAATTGCTTGTGACATGATTACTTTTACATCTCTCATCAAAGCCATATCTTGTCCATGTTTCAAGGGGTCCTTTCATCAAATAATTGTATGCAGATTGAGACTCTTTCTTAATATCCTCCATTTCTAGGTTGAAGTCGTGTTCATTATAAGCTTTAACTGCCCTCCAAAAATGATTTTTTAACATCAAGGCTGTATACTTTTTTCTAAAATTATAAAACAAATGCCTAGCACATGTCTTATGAAGTGCATGTGGAAATTCCTCATTAAGTGCATATTTAAGACCCTGAAAGAATATAAACAAAAATTATCATCAATTTTTCAACATTGAGCATAAACTAATTATAATTAAAAATTTTAAATCATTAATTTTCTTATTGACAATTAATTTGTTTATATAAAGGTGGTTGCTTGTGAGTTGTGATGAAGTTGTACTGATTACAATAATGAGATGAAGAACAACCCAAATGAGGTAGATACATTCTTTATGAAGTTCTGGTGGACTAGCATAAAACTATTTCACCTAATATCAATTTAAATGAAATTGTAGTAACTCTATACAAACTCAAAAAGTGATGTTCATATAAATAAATGCACAATAACTGGTTTGACTTTTTTTGAGAAGAAGAAATAGCATCCGAAATATATACATATTATCCATTAATAAATACTTTCTTCGATTCTAAAAAGCGAAATTTTCAATAATACCTTCCAACATTCGAAATGAATGTTAATGTCATCATGCCATTATCATACGCATTCAAGAGTCGCCCTTAAATTACTAAAAAGAACTTCCAGCTTTGTTTGCACTCAGTTTCCACCACAGCAATTGCCACTGGAAAGAGTCCATTATTCCCATCTAGAGCTACTGCAGCCAACAAAACACCACCATAAGGCCCTTTTAGGTGGCATCCATCAACACCTACAAAAGGTCTGCATGCATTTTTGAATCCAGAAGTCAATGCCTCATATGCTATAAACATTCTCTTAAATGTGGGATTCACATCAACTGATAACCTATCAGTGTTAATATCCACTATACTTCCAGGATTTGTACTTAGAATTTGTTGACCATCGCCTCAAACTTTTTTATAAGACTGCATTGACAACCATCAAGTTCATTGAAGTGCCTTTTTTGGCCCTCAGTATAAGCGCATTTTATTGCACTTAATTTGCCATTTCTTATGCACTTTGGTCTGAATTTCATTTATCTTCATGTCAGGATTGTCCCTCAATGTATCACCTAATTTATTTGCAATCCAAGTCGAAGTTGCTTCAGTGTTAGTGGAAACAACAATACAAGTGTGCGTGCCACAGTACGTCTTGATTTTATAAGTCATCTTATCAGGAAAAGGGGATGCATGTATTCGCCATGGACAACCAACTGCAACACATTTACACGTAACTCTTTTTTTCTCATTTTTAATCCTCTCAATCTTGAAACCCTCTTGAATTGTATAATCTCTTAAAACCTGTCTAAAACTGTGTACATTTGAAAATAAAAGGCCTTCACGTAGCTTAATCTTCTCTTTTCTAACATCTACAAATTCATTTCCATATCTATAGTGGTCAAACACCTTATCAAATTATCCACAATCAACTTGTCTCCCCTCTATAGCTTGACCATCTTCAACAAATTGATTATCATCATCATCATCTTCATCATAATACACTCTATTGCATTCATCACTTGATGAGTAATCTGATAGGCCATCATTATTAGTCATCACTTCATTTACAAGTTTTTCATCCATAAATTCATCATTGTCTATTTCAAAATCACTAGCATGTTCTTCATTATCACATTGAAAATTCTCATCCTCGGAAGACAAGCCATAAACACCATCATCCTCATAACCACCCTCTACAATTATTTGTTTGCCTTTTCTATTTTTTTGTAACTCTTAGCTACAACCTCATCGTGATGTTTTTCGAAGAGTTTAGGACTCATGTATCTTGCTTTCAAACCCATAATCGATGGTTGTTAGTACGCCTCATCAACCCTCTTTATATTATCTTGTATCTTTCCATCATTGTAAATACCTTATCAACCTCATTTACATTTTTTGATCCAACTCCATCTTTACCTACACTATAATCAACCCCATTAACAATCTGATCATCATTCCACTCCTCAAATGGATCAATTACTTGTATATAGATATCAACAATTTTAATCCCTTATACATTTCAAACATAAGTAACATGTTCTCATCATTGTTTAATGGCATCTCGAAATTGTGTTCCAGTGCATAAAATAAAATAGTTTAATTTCTAAACCCATTGCAGTTGGTACTTGACTCAATGACAATTTAGAAACTTCGAGCTGAGCATATCCATATGGCAGTATACATCTTCATCAATATTTAAAATCACATTCACTGTTTTCCTATAGTGAACATGAATATCATGATATTAAGCCATTCACATTAACTCGAACAAAAATAAAATCACAATTCATAAAAGTATGTAATGAATATTTACAAATTATGCAAATAAAATTTATTTTTTGAAGCGGATAGAGTATATATATATATATATATATATATATATATATATATATATATAGAGAGAGAGAGAGAGGGGGAAGAAAGCAAAATATTGAAACCACGTAATATATACACACATACATATATATAGATGTGATTATCTATGTGGATACAAATAATTAATTTTCATGAGAGTGAGTAATTGAGAGAAAAGTGGTTTCTTGTGAGGTTTCATCAAGTGTGAAACAAGGTTGATTTCATAATCTAGGGTTTAGAATTGAGCGAATCGAGTGGTAACAAGCATTTGTAGAGACGACAATGGGGAAAAACATGTATACCTTAAACTCAAAAAATTTCGATCGTAGCTGGATAAGTTAATCTCCAATCATCTCCTTCACGTCAAAAACTTTCCCTCCCACCCTCCCTCCCTCCCTCCCTCTCCTATATGACAACAATGAGTCGATGACTAGTGCTTTAAGAGTGGAGACTGGAGAATGTAACTTGATAATATAAGTCAAAATAGGGTACTTTTGTCATTAACAAAATAAGTATAAATTTATTATATTTTAAAATAGTAAAACATGAGGATAAATACGTAATTTTGTCTATTTGGTCAATAATATACATCAGGGGTGGTGAGTGTTACTTAAAAAATTAGAGGGATAGTGAGTATTATTATAGTAGTCTACAAAGGGTGTGAGTATATTTTACTCTTTATTTTTTGGAAAGGTATTATATTGTGCTTCTTTGACCTTTTACTTGCTATAACCAAAAAAATTATCGGCACAGTACGAACAAACCCTAAATTTGACCTCCATCAAATGATTTGTTATTCAACACATGAAATTAGACTATTCTAACGTCTGGCTTCGATTGCATACGTTTTCACCGGTAAAAGAAAGAAGATTCTGTTTCCTTGTGAAACCCAACCCAATACTGAAAACTGAAAAGATAATCCTTTTTTCCCACCCAAGATCTTCCATCAGCGGTTTCACGTCTCTCCAAAATCTGGCGATTAATACGTACGGAAACGGCTTTTCAAACCTAGTAAAGTTTTCTCTCCCTTTCCACTGACTAACATTTCTATTCTTAGCTTCAATTTTTTAAGTTTATTGGTTCAGTTGTTATCTATTAGAAATGCTTAAGCGAATTCCCTTGTTTATAATGTAATTTTGTACCTGTCATTTTGCTATTCTCTTCATCATTAGTTTTTGCTGTATTCATTTATTGTTTTGTTAGTATATCACACTTACTTCTTTTCAGGGCTAAAGTTTACATCTTTTTAGTTGAAAGTCAATAAAATATTTGTTAAATTTGATTGTTGTGTTTAAAATTTAATGAACAAGTGTTTAATAATGTTTTGTAGGTCTACTGATTTTTTTACTAGTTTGCAAATGAAAGAAATCTAAGGTAAAGAAAAGATGGCGTGTACTTGACTTGAGCAGGTTTTGGTCTTATAAGTCGACATCATATTAGGAAATAAGTCTCGACCATTAATTTTGTGGTTCATCAAGAGCAAGAGCCTAATTATGTTATACTAATATTTAAATGATTAAGCTAAAAGATCATATATATCACATGTAATTGTTAGTTATTGTGTACATGTATACATGTTATGGCTGAGTGCTTAATGTTGGCCCCAAACTGATGTGGGGTGTGAAAGGGGGGACCTGCACTATCATGCCCTGACTTTTGGTTTTGTTGACCCTGTAAAAATTCCAAGAAAGAAAATATCAGGTTTAAGATTTTAGGCCTGGCATTTTGGTGATATTAACATAAATGTTAGAGTTTGAAGAGAGGCTGGTTTATATCTATATGTGTATGTGTGTTTGTTTTCAAAAGAATGGAAAACTTATTAAGATACCTGTTCCACCTGTCATTATAAACCATAATGTTTTGTCACAGTGGAGTTAGATGCTGTTTCTGGGACAGTGCTCATTTCTGCTGAAACTGAACCACTAACATGCGAAGAAAGTGAAATTCAGGAACCACGCGTTGGTATGGAATTTGACTCTGAAGATGCTGCTAAGGAGTTCTATGATGAATATGCTAGGCGTGCAGGGTTTGTCATGCGTATTGATCAGTGTCGTCGCTCAGAGGTTGATAAGAGAATTCTATCGCGGAGGCTTTCATGTAATAAGCAGGGGTATTATGTTAAAATGAGAGACCATTTTGGGCCAGTTAGGAAATCACGTTCTAGCACTCGAGAAGGTTGCAAGGCAATGATGTTGGTGAAGGTAAGCAAGTCTGGAAAATGGATTGTAACAAGATTTGAGAAGGACCATACGCATCCACTGGTTGTTTCTGGTCGTCCTTCTCGTAATGCAATGGTGAGTTGTATTTCAGTGACTTACAAAAGTTAATATCGGTTTTTATGCGTACTTTTAAATTACTTAATATTTCGTCTTGCATGTTACAAATACAACATGAATCATTTGGCTCTCATGCAGATGAAAACATGCACTACATTTCAGAAAGATGTTCTTAAGATAAAAAAACTTACTAGAATTGAATTAGATTATTAACTTCACGGTCTTATCATTTATTTACTTCCAAACACATTGTGCTATTCCTTGTTATTACGGCATTGTAATCATTGCAGAAGGGTAAGTCTCTTGATGTACCTACCTTTTAAGGTTGTTAATGGGCCCGACTCTCTACGTGTTATTTCTTAGACTTGTACTCGGATGCCGCTTGGCTATTGACACTGGAACCAGAACTGTAAGCTAGTCGAGCTAACCATCCAATTATAAATTTATTAGCCTCGCTTGAGAAATTGATGAGCTCCAAATGTATAGTGAGTGTGGGTCACCTGTCTCAAGAAGAATCTTGAGCAAGCTTCTATTCAAAGCCTTAGGCTGTAAATGAACTCATGTGAGCTGGTTATTCGAACGTTTGGCATCTGGCATTTGCTATCCCATATATTGCTTCATACTTGCCTCTTAGTCGCAATAAGCTTAGGTGTTATTATTTTAGTTGAGTCACCCCTATTCCATGAAACATGGCTCATCTAAGCTTGTTTGCAGTTTGAACATTCTTAGAATGATGATGACTTAGAAAATGAGTAAAAGTACGTATAAAAACGTACAGCACCAGATCCTCAAGCTTTGGAAAATTTGCTCATGTTTGGGGAATCATCAAGATCCACACAGATAAAAAAAAGGTTATATATGGGTTTTCTGCTGGCATAGTTCTCTCTCTCTCTCTCGTTTGAATTACTTTTTATTTTTTCCATCCTTAACTTCCCAAGTTAACCGCCACAGTGAGGGTAGGATACTTTTCTGTATAGATTTGCAAGGTTGCATGAATACGCCATAATAAATTTATTTTTATACATTTTCTATTAGAATTATTACAATGTATTTTTATCAAATTTAGATTAAAGTCTCTTCATGATTTATATTATAGGATGGTAAAGACAGGAGAATACAAGAACTCACCTTGGAGTTGGAGCATCAGGATCGGTTATGTGATCTCTATAGAGAGCAGCTAATTACATTCTTAAAAAACATTGATGAGCAAAATGAGGTTCTGTCAACAAAAATCGAAGTTGTTGTTAACAGCGTGAGAGAATTCGAAACAGATCTACAAAAGCCGTCAAACCTCCGATAACCCTGGCATATAGAGTAGGTGTGTAATTTACTTTTTCATCTTAATCCCTGTTTGGTTGGGCAGGTCCGTACTCATCTTTATATATTCTAGGAATTAGAAGTGCAGCTTATTTACTTTGAATGGTCAAACTATTCATTTTGCAGCGGTGATCATAAGAATCAACTTCTTTCAAAATGCATAGAGTTTATGCGTAATCTGCTAAAAGTTTTTAGTTTTTTAGTTGAAGAAGTCTTTTGTAGCATCAGTTGTTTATTGAACCCCATCAGTGTTGATTTCTTCTTTTCATTTTCTCATGATCGCAGATGGAGCGAACAATATGCATATTGCATTTTTGCAAAGGACATGTTGAGATGGAGATATAACAGAGTTCATAAAATGGGTTTCCGCGTCAAATTATATGCTGAACTAGTAAAAGTAGACAGAAATTTAGGGACTGTGGTGGGAAACAGGATACACAATCTTGATTATGATAGATCGATACGGGAGCTATGCAAACGGTGAAGGAAGAAAGAGAGATGGAGAAAGGAAAGATGAAATTGATGTTCCAATGTATATAGGTAGCATAGTTGAATGTATTTAGAAATGAGGAATGAGAAATGAGGAATGGGAAATGCTTATGATTCAGATAGAGAAATGTTAACGGTGAAGCATATTAATCTAGTGACCTGATGGAAAAGAATTACATTAAATCTTGAGAACTTTTGGCTGTCGGCCAGAACCTGAACTTGCTTGTGATGCGATGCTTACTATTTATACCTTGTAATGGTTCACGTTCGAATTAGATAGTGGCAGAAGAATCTCTCAGGCAAGCCACTACTCCTAAAAGATCAAATTATTTGTAATAATGTTAAAATTTTCAGTTTAGTTAAGTTTTGGCACTCCTTGTCCATTTGAGGGTGAATACAGACTCTAATCAGCAAACCTGTAAAGAAAGAGCTTGAAATTTGAAGAATTTGATGTGCTTGAAAACAGAAGGGGCAACATATTATTTAAAAACAGAATAGCTATCCAAGTATCATGAAGAAGCAAAGCAGTTACTTTGCCCACAAATTATAGAACGGAGAGAAATCAAATGGTTTCCCCAGTAAATTACAGCCTACAATATCAAACATCATTTCCAAATTCCAACTCAAGATGAAGAGCTTGGCTGGTAATGGTTTCATACATTTGAATGCCTAAACAACTGATATAGGCATTATAAATTGAGATGTGTTGGACTTTATCGAGCACTGACATTTTATGTATGGTACGCACCCTTATCACTTCCATGCCAAACACAAGGTGTGCCCTCCACAGCATCTTTTCTATTCTTGTAAATGCTTAAACATTAATACAGAAAAGTTGGTATTTGAAATGAAACACTTGCATTATACAAACGGACCCTTATCATCTCCATGCCAAACACAACTACACAAGTGTGCCCTCCACGGCATCTTTTCTATTCTTTCCATATGCCTAAACATTAATACAGAAAAAGTTGGTATTTGAAATGAAACACTTGCATTATACAAATGGACCCTTATCATCTCCATGCCAAACACAACTACACAAGTGTGCCCTCCACGGCATATTTTCTATTCTTTCCATATGCCTAAACATTTACACAGAAAAGTTGGTATTTGAAATGAAACGCGATAAATATAAAACTAATAAATTGTAACATGAATCTTATAGGCTTAAATGGCATACACAGACATAATTAGACAGAACTTCAATAATGTATACAAGTACATCATCTTCCTTTTTTCTTTAAAAGCGAAGCAGCTCTTAGAACCATACGATCAACCTCATCAAGGTCTGCTACCTCTACATTTTTGTCCCATGACTTTTCCTTTTTCGAGTCGGAAGATATTTGACGAAGGTGCTCCTCAAAATCTTCTGTTTCCCCGTCATTTCTTGTCGGGAACTTTTCAAACGTGTCCAAGTAAAGATATCGCCCTGCCTTATCCTCATTATCCGTGTCAGACTCCGTCTCAAAAATATCTGACAGGGCTTCAGAATCTGAATCCATACATGAATGCATTGTAGAGTCATCATCCTCATGGCATTTTTCATTTCCAGCCATTAGTCTTTGGAGCTTAGAAGAACCCTCCAATTGTTCATCTGAAAGGCTACTGGAGTAATTAACTCCAATGTCAGTTGATATAATTTTATCCGTAGCCTCCGTTTTACTTTCAGATTGATTTTCGGCCTTTGCTTGAAGCAGCTCAAGGTCCTGCTCTAGTCTCGGAATATACTTCCTTACAGCACGGAGGCCATCCCTATACTTGGATTTATCTAAAGCCTGCATCCGGAAAAAACCAATTGAATTCTTAAGGACCAGATCAAAATGAACACAATAGGAAAGTTTGTTTACTTAATCTTCCAAGTCTGTGAAATTACAAAATTCAACTTTTCTGTGGGTATGGGTCTTGGGTGTTTGTGTTGTGTGTGACAAAGAGAATGAGAGAATTATTCTTTACACAGCGGATACTGATGAATGGGTAATATACCCATGAATTAGATGTGTTTGGACTTGATATATTGTGGTTCTTGGGTATTTTAGGACCTTTTTATTTGTATTTTGTGTGCAGGGGGCAAAATAGGGAATTCGGCTTCATCAAGGGAAAATTGGGAGATTTTGGCAGCTTAAAGGGCAAAGTAGTAATTCTGTATATCACGTTAGCGCGGGGGAGTGCCGCGGCGCTGGGAGGCAGAAGTGGTTGGTCGGATTTTGTGAAAAAGCTGGAAAAAGAAGATAATTTCTATTCTGACTTGGATTTGGTTAAGGGGCTGAACTTGAGAAACCTAAAACTATATATAGAGAGGAGGCTTTTGATTTTAATACACAGCTATTGAAACAGAGGTTGGAATTGGACTTGGAGATTACAAGAGGAGCACTTAAGGATTGCAATTGGAGATTGAAGACTGGAGCCCATCATTGAGTTTTTATTCATCATCTCTATTTGTAATCTAATTGACATGTTTTCTATGGGATTTTTGATTTTGATTTCCAGTATGAACTAACATTTTAATTAAGGCTACAATAGAACCTTTTATGCTAACCTTCTTCCGAGGAAGAGTGGTCCTCGGCGACATTATTTCTGTTGGTGGCTGAGAGTAGTTCTTCCCTCTGTACATTATGATTGTGTTATCTTCCTGAATATCAAGAACAATCCCTCCACTCAATCTTGCCAGCTCGACAGCAATCTCTTTCACCTCCTCTGGTGAGAATGTCTTAACCACCACTTGCAAAGTCTGGTGCTTCTTCCAATGCAAGTGCATGTTCAGGATCACACCTTGATATATTCCTCGTCTTCCAATTGGCACATAATTCTTGCACTTTTGGCCCATCTTTAAAAAGAAGAAGTGCTCTTCTGGTGTTAGTATCTCAGGGTCGTGTTTTGTTTCTGATGATTCCTTGGGTTCAATCTTCTTAAGAGCTTCAACTAACCTTTCCTCTTTATTGCGAGCCTAGAAAAGAGATAAATTAATCCACCATAAGAACTTTAAATATGCAACCAATAATGGTAAGCGAAGACAATGCTCCAATTGGACATCAATTATGCAGGTAAACATAAAAATGGGACCACGTACAGTATGATGCAGTTCTAATACTTCATTTCCTGAGTGAACCAATCCACCAAAAATGGTACTCTAATCAGTCATTTAATGTTGCACAGAATTCCTGAAGTCTGAAGATGCACGTATCAGTATTTAGATTTATAACATGTATTCTAAACATAATTACCCTCGGACGACTTATTTATGAAAGTTAAGGTTGAATCTGTCGAATATCTTCATAAGTTACAGTAATAGTTTCATATTACATAAAATAACTATAGAAGTTGGTAATTCAAAATGTAAGGGTCTAATTACATATCATATTAACAAATTGTAAGGACAAGTTTCAAACAGTTGTCTGCCAAATCATCCGTGAAACAAAAGAAATCTTCTTGTTGATAAGCTTCTCCATTTTAGCAATCCAATAAGAAACATTTACAAATCTGCTGAACTTCATTTTGATACAATGCTAATACTAATGCTAATGCTAAAGTGAAACTGGAAAGTATGTCTATAGCAGTGTTCTAAAAATCCCCGCCTAGGTCCCGCCTAGGCGCTAGGCCCCCTCTTGGCACCCCGCCTAGGAGCTAGGCCCCCCTTGGCGCCCCGCCTAGGCCCAAGGCGGCAAAAAAATTCCTCTAGAAAATTAGGCGGGGATTAAGCGGAGAGTTTTTTTTATTTTAATAACTACCCAAACCAGATATTGATATATTTATTTTTCTAATGATTTACCATATTCATACAGGTTGTAATATATCAAATCACAACAAGAAGTGAACAATATCAAGTCAAAATGGATAATTTTATTATAGTTGTAATTTTTTGAACTTGTACCAGCTTTAAATTATATAAATGATGATACATTTGTAATATTTAGTTTAATTCAATATAATTCTTAAATTTATATTTAGTTTCTTAAGTTTTAATATTGAATTAAAATCTTGAAATTTTAAATTTTATTATTTAATAGCAATATTATTTATAAATAAAACTAATACGTTAAAAATATGTTTGAACTTATGTGTTTGACCTTTGACATTAGCAATATGGATATGTGTTTGAACTTTAAGAAAATGCCTTTATTATCTTTATTATAGATTGTTTTGCTTGATATTATTGCTTTGTTTGAATAAATGTAAGATAAAATATTAAAATTAGCTTAAAATAAAAAATTCCGCCTAGGGGCCCCCTCAGCCGCCCGCCTCCCACCTAGCGCCTTTTAGAACATTGGTCTATAGCAACAAAAGAAGAATTCCAATACCTCACTCAGTCACTCACATCCCCATCCCTTGAAACCCACTAAAGAATTACAATAGTTATAGGAAAATTTTAGTCAAGTGTTTACTAGTGATTCTGTAATATGATCTTATTTTAATATGATAAGTATTTTTGAAGAATGATACAAACAGAACATTCATCAAGTGACACAAGTTGATTTTCAATTCAAACCAAGTACAAGTGTCCCACAAATCAATAAGTTATGAAGAGCACACTAATCATCTGATAGTATCCACCCATGATTGCCTTGCTATTGTGTAATTCTAACTCTTAAAAGAAACACTTTAAAACATAAATGCAGGAATGGAAAATTACCTTCCTCAGTTTATACAGAATTTTTTCTTCTGTAGTCATTCTCTCGTAGTCTTTTTTCTTCTTCCACCTGAAGAACTTTAACCACCTCAGAACAGCTCGTTTTCCTTTCAGTTTTTTCCTTTTTGTCTTGCCATTACCAGAACTGTTGTTAAGCAAATTGTTTCCACTGGACTCTACTGGCTCCACGGGTTCATTAACCATTTTCAAAAACCGACCTGAATGAATCCACATAATGCCTCCAAGTTGACATCTTTTTAATTCATAAAGTGGTGCAGCAGCAGGTACCCGACCAAAAACCTTACATATAACATCACAGAAGCTACTATACCATGAGATTAGTGAAATGTAGATCAAAATTCGATATGAGATGTATGAAAGAGTTCCAAGTGCAACCTATCACAATTATATGAACTCGTTGACTGTAACTCCTAACGCAATTAGGCACTCTATAGTTTATTATGATAAATGTTTACCAGGATCAGTAGAGTTCTTATCATTGTTCAGTGGGTAGTTTTTATTTTCTAATACATTAATTCCTGATAGTTTTGTTATCTCTAGCTCCCTAATAAGAACTTAATTAAGCTACCCAATAAAAACAAAAACATTGAAAGAAAAAATGAGGTAGGGACTTTGGGTTATGAAAGATCACACATTGGTTGACATATCCATTAATCAAAGTCAAACATTGACAGACTATTACAAACTCAATGAGTATTCTTCTGAGCTGGCTACAAATCAAGCATCAAATTTTAAAGGTAATTATTAATATCAAGCAAAGCAACACCCAAATTATATTTATAAAAAAAAAAAAAAAAAAACTGGGTTTTTTTTTAACGAGGTTTCATTCTTAATAAAGTGGGTTAAAAGAAGTTCACTTCAAAACGATACAGCCAGGTGTATAACCGAGTCTTAACTACAATCTTTACCTATAAAGTACAACTTAAAAAGTAAACAAACGAATTTTGACAAAAAAAAAATCATTTATAGCTAAAAAAACACTTCCACATGAATGTAACCTGACTGATCACAAAATTAATTAGTATTTGAATAACCACAAAAAAAGCTACAAAATCATGGCTAAAGTTAAAAACCTTTAGCAACTTTTTCACATTTATACAAACAAAAAAAGAAGAGAGAGATGAGACATTAGAGAAAACCCATAAGAAAGAATATCAAATTCAATCAATTACATAAGCATCAATTCCTCTCATATTGTATGTAAACGTAGATTCATAGGAGGAGAGAGAAGGAGTACCTTGGCTTGTGAAAAATGGAGCGAGACATAAAGAGCGTGCTGATGAGGGGATTAGAGAAATTTTTGAGCTGCTTTGAAGCAAATACCCTTGTCACCATTTTTGCTCCCTCTTTCTTCTTCCCTCCACCCAGATTTGCAGTATTCATTTCATTGGGGGGTGGGCCGGGCCATATGAAAATAAGGCTTAAGATGGAATTTAGAAGCCCAATCTGAAATTTGGACTCAGATAATAACCCAACTGATTTCAGGACATTAGAAAAAGTATTTGGGCCTTGAAATTCATTTTTTATACCCAAAGGATTTATTTATTTATACAGGAACGAACGAAGGAACATATAAGAAGTTGAATGTCCGATATTTTTCCCAAAAGGCAAAAATGTATTATACTTTTGAAGGGCAACTCTAATATTGGATATATATATATATATATATATATATATATATATATATATATAATATATATTATATATAATAGGGAATCTTTTAAAAACGTACTAAATATGCGGACTAGAGACGGACCAAATAAAAAACACGCCAAAATAGAAGGGGGTAAAACACGCGGGTTATAGGCTTCTTGGGTGGGTGGATTAAATGGGTCAAATTAATTTGAAAATATACTGAGATGAACCATCCACTTTTCTCTCTAACCCAACCATCTTTCTCTCTATGAACAAGTTTGTTACGGATTCTCCCAACCATCTCTCTCGCTATGAATAAATTTGCTACGGAAGGGAAGATTCCTGCAAAACTCCGGCCAACAGAAGGTGATGCTCTCTAATTTTTGTTTGTCGCGAAAGAAATCTAGGGTTTGTTCTTTACGAGTTTTTCCCAAATTTTGTCTAATTTGTGATCCCTCCTTCCCTATGTTTGATTGTCTAATTTTTTTATCCTTGTTCTGTTGGGTGTATTAGTTTATCTCTTTTCTCCAGATCCCACCGAATGTCTGATTCAAGTTTCCGAATAGAGATGCTTCCATCTTGGGATGAATAAGTAGCAAGTACTTGGTGCAGTAAAATTTTGCAAATGTGGACTTAGGCTTCAATTGGCAGCAGCATCTAGATCCCAGCCAATAATGAATAGTTTTAATAGTCTGCTTAAGAACTGTAATAAAATGGCTTGGGCTTAAGGTGGAAAAGTGAAGATTGTCAATAGCCAATAATGCCCCACTCAAATTCAATCTTTTCTCAAGCAACTTGTTTTCTCTATTGGCCTCGTCAAGTTTCTCCCTGAGAAAGGTGAAGTGTTGGCTAGATAATGAAAACCTTGGCAAAAGTGCAGGCCAACCTACTCTTATTTGGTGTCACTACAGCTCGGTTAATTGAATCCATCTGAAGAAAAAAGAGAACAGAATGATGATGACGATGATACAAGGGAGATTGAGTAATAAACTTCTAGCAATTCATTTAAAGTAATTTTGATAATTTCATTATGCGGTTTTGTTGTTAATGTTATTAAATCGGTTGTAATTTTGATAATTTTCATTATCTAGCCAACACTTAATGTATGAGATTTGTGCATTTATAGGTATTGAATGAGATTTCCGACTATGTTGCTTCAAATACGAATGTTAATTGAAGTTTATGAGCTCGAGTATTGAAAACAAATTCTGTTAATATAAACACTCTTTTCATTCTATTTGTACTAATATCTTTGAACATGTTAGAAGCTTCTTGCATGACAGGCTGTGGATCTCTACCAACCTGCAGCATACTAGAAAGAGATTGAAATACCGTATTGATCTTTTGGTTCATAACAGTATAATTCACATACAAAAGTTGTTTGAAATAGGAAATTATGTGAACTTCAAACACTAATACTAATTTTTAAATAGGATAAAACACCAAACTTGTAAAGAAGAAGAGAAGTCCATTGAAAAGCAATAGAGCTAATACAAGTCCTTAACGAATTACAGCTTACAATCCTGATGAAAATCTGAAACAGGTTCAGCTAGAAGTGTTCATGGCTGAAGCCCAAAAAGAAGCAAGAAAAAGAAATCCTCTTCCAAAGAAAACTAATTATCCAACCAACAAAACAACAAAACTAGTGCAATTTATTTTCACAGAACTAGAGCTATCACAACACTCAATCTTTTTGGCATAACATTCAGAATATGTGCACTTGTAATAGCTTCGAAAACCTTGTGGACTCGATCTTCACCTGCTTCTGACCATACAAGTTGGTGATAATTCCATTGAGGAAGTCTGCCACCCAGGTAATGTTCCCTTCTGTCCATGCCTACTGCTGAATTTAAAGCTCATCCTTAATTTGACAAATCTCAACCCATCCGCATTTGTGGTCAACAAAACCTACCAAAAGAAATTAAAGGACGTATATATATCCAACATACAAGCTCATAACACTTATCTGAATCTTTAATAACTACATAAAGCAATAAAACCAGAAAAAGAACAAAAAGAATTTAAAGCTCCACTGCAAAACAAGTTGCAGCCAACTAAGATCTATTGTACCTGATCAACACAAAATCCAACAGCATGAAGTGTCATAATGTTGGCTTACTCTTACTTAACTTTTCTGAAAAGTGCCAGGCATGAAAAGTATAAAAAACATATAATCACAAAATCATGGAAATCAAGACAAAATCACCAATTTCACCAAAATCAACAGCTCGATTTTTTACCCCTGAAAGAACAACATCTAACAGCTCGCTTTTGCAACATTCACTGCTGCAAAAGGCTTTATTACCCCTGATCGGCTACTTGCGGATTATAGACTAAATTTTCCCTACCTTCATCACTCTCCCCGTCAATTCTCTTATTCTCTACTTCCTTTTCATTATTGTCAACATTATCACCACATTCATCAGTACCTCGTACTTCATCCTCTAAGTTAACATCCATCCCTACAGTTTAAAAAAACAAACAACATTTAAGTCCGGACAACAACAATTTGAAGAAAACTGCATCCCATATAAAGAAGAGTAAAGAAGGGATCAAAAATGTCAATGCCAATGAGAAGAGTAAAGTGAATATATATGTAGTGTCCAACTTCAAAGAAATCTTTATAACTTTCAGTAACAAAATAAAGTGACATCGACAAAGATATAGTAATGTGCATTAATGCAAGTAAATTTTATAGTTTAAATCAGTGAAGCCAATCCCCTAATCCAAAAGCCCATGGTACTACAGACTGACAAGATTATTTGCCTTGAAGGTCCTTACACTAATAGTCAAAAATTGAGGAAAAAAGATAAGGAAGCAAGTTCACAAAAGGAAACAAAAACATACGAACAAGAGGATAAAAGTGCAGCCAACACTGTTATGAGGAAAGAATCATTGCTGCACCAGCAGACCTCTATCAATAAAGCAGTAGTGGTAGACTTGCAGAACCCATCGCATATTGGCAACAGGACTAAGAAAAACGCAGTACAAGGAGGAAAGGGATAAACTAATACACCCAACAGAACAAGGATAAATCAAACATAGGGAAGAAGGGATCAAAAATTAGACAATCAAACATAGGGAAGGAGGAATCACAAATTAGACAAAATTTGGGGAAAACTCATAAAGAACAAACCCTAGATTTCTTTCGCGACAAACAAAAATTAGAGAGCATCACCTTCTGTTGGCCGGAGTTTTGCAGGAAACTTCCCTTCCGTAGCAAATTTGTTCGTAGCGAGAGAGATGGTTGGGAGAATCCGTAGCAAACTTGTTCGTAGAGAGAGAAAGATGGTTGGGTTAGAGAAAGAAGTGGATGGTTCATCTGAGTGTATTTTCAAATTAATTTGACTCATTTAACTCACGCGTGTTTTACCCCCTTGCGTGTTTTACCTCCTTCTATTTCGACGTGTTTTTTATTTGATCCATCTCTGGTCCGCATATTTAGTACGTTTTTGAAAAATTTTATATATATATATATGATATTTGTTTGTTTTGACGAAAAATGGATATGGATATTATATATAGGTGATATTTTAACTAGCTACTTGTTAAATTCAAATCTAATTAATTATATGGGACTTATCTTAGGTAAACTTAGAAGAGAGTATAAGCAAACTTGGGCTTATAAGTGATGATTTACAATATATATTGGAATTATATATATCATTGTTCTTAAATATGGAAAACATGCGATTTAATTAATTATACTCGAGAAATTAAATTAAGATATATATACATTAGAAATTAAGATTAATTTTGGAGAAGTATATATATATATCATCATCATTAATCAAACCACAAACATATATATTTGGAGACATGCATGCATGCATGCAAGGAAAGATATCTATCTATAAATCTTAATTAATTTCCCTGATCTTTTATTTACACCAAAAGTCAAATGAAGAATTAATGCATGCGTTTCATGCCTCAACTCCTTGTAGTTGACTGATCGATCTCCAATTAATCCACATCCAACTTCATTATCATCAACTTGCAGTCTTCTACCGGACTACGACGTTCTCCCTTAATTGCTTCAACGTCCCTAGCTAGCGACGCCTTAGGACGGACGGACGGACGCACGTAAGTTACAGCACTGCCATTACCTTTAAAGGCTACAACACTACTACAATACTACTCTAAATCAATTGGACTTGGACGTGGACGCTGGACCAAGTACTTCACTTTTATCTCCATATTAGACTTTTCAGTAACAGATCCGATTGATTGCAACAGACGAGAGTAACATAACTCCATATTCGCAAATCGCAATCACAACAGAGCAACGTAACTCCAAATTCAGATTCAGGTATATTTTAGTTTTTTAATTTCACAAATCTAACCATTGTTTTAGAATTTTTTGTAATTGTTTATAGATTCTTTATTTTTCTACTTTTATTATAAAATTAGGGTTTTTTATTTCTTAAAGTAACACTTCAACAATAAAGAAAACTCCATCAAATAAAATTTCTTCAAGTTCAAGTATGTGTTCTATTCTATTTTTACTTTCTTTAAATTTTGTAATGTTACTTGTTACTTGTTAGTGGCCCGTTTAATTGAGATTGTTTATCGTTAGTGCTAATATATATGTACTCCCTTAATATGTACTCCCTTTAATTTGTTTCGAAATAAGGGTATATAATTTTTCTGTTACATAACAAAATGAGAGTCCTCAATGATCCAAAAATATTATATGCATGTGATCTTTGGTCATTGATTTTAACTTTTCTTAGAAACTCTTACATTTGTAACTTGGACGCTCAATATGCATGGGACAAATCGAGTATATTTATAGTGGTAGGTTCGTTGCCATGTTAAATGGAAAATATAAAAGAATAAAAGCATGGGCTTTAGAATCATTTGGTGGAAATTAAACATGCAAATATCCATAAATATGTCGGTGACAGATAGAAGGACTACAAAGGCAACCGAGATATATATAATATATGGCGCTCGGGTTGAGCGAGAAACGTACACAAATATGGTTGACGGAATCGTGCAGATGGAGTGGAGGGGAGGGGAGGGGAGGGCTGGGCTTTATAAGGGTATTGTTCCATCAATTGTTAAGGTTGCCCCTGCTGGTGCTATAACATTCGTTGCTTATGAATTTACATATATCAGACTGGTTAGAGTTTTAAGCTGACCTGATTTGTGTGTGTCCTCTTTCTTTTGCTTTTGCCCTTTTCTTTTCTGTCTACTATATTGTAAGGCCCTAGAAAAAGCGAGCTGCTTTTATAGTTATAAATTTAGTTATCCTCTTCACAGATCATACAACTCCAGAGTTATCCAACTAGGAATTCTTAATTCTTAATTCATAGTGTCTACAAACTCTCATAAACAACTTGTGCAATCCATTTTTCATGTGTCAAAACATCATGTTAGTAAAGTAAACGAGCAGGTGAGACAATTGTTATCGTTGATTCTTATTCTGTTTACTACTATTTTCTGGTGGCAATGATACGAACTGAAGGATCCTCTTAACCTGCACAACATCAATGAAGAACTTCTCAGCAATCTGGTGAATGTCCATAGGTCCATCATGATCATTGGCCTTGCCTTCATGCAGGAGGACAATGTGACGTAGCTGCGCTATGTTCAAGGTTCCTAAAGGAACAGCTAGGCCTTTCCTCATATCTGCTGCTAGTATCAGGTGTTGTATTCCTCAGTTTTGGCATGGGCCTATTATATCGCTCCGTCACAAATGCCTGCTATATAATCCTTGAAATTAACAGTCGAATAACTTGGTATACATAATGTTCAATATGGAGAATTCAATTAATACATGGAGCTAGTAACAAACAAGTCTTGATGACAAACAAGTCTTGATGGAAAAAATGAGGTGAAGGATCATATCTCAATATCATTATGGTAAGAGGAAGGACGAATAAGGAGACTCCTACTTTATGAATATCATGGAGCACGTTACGCCCATGCAACTAAACATCAGAGAAGCTTCTCACAAAATCTGTAAAACTAGAGTCTAAACCTTGGAAGATAAAGTTAATGTTATCAAGCAAAGCAAAGCAGAGCATTCGACATACATTGCAGATTAGAACTTGATATCTGTCTGCAAGGATTTAGTTTCCTATGATTACTTAACGGACCAAGTGAAATATGCTTAATCAACTGCTTGGATTACCATGGGTAACCAAGTAACTTTACCAATAGCATTTACCATGCCCCAAAAATTTGAATCATCAAGGAATACTGCAATAAGAGCATTTATCTTTTATATATCAAAAGCAATCTAGAGTAAGAAATTGTGTTATATGACAAGCTATTAAAGAAGGCCAAACTCTTTACAAAATTGGTGATGCATTTTTTTATTTTTCAAATTAATTCATGAAATCCTGAATGATCATTCTAGTTATAGGTTGTTTAGTAATTTTAACTGCAGTCACAAACAAATTAAAATGTACTTAATATATTAACTAATGAAGTGTGTCCCTCAATATTAGCATAATAAAGTAATTATTATTCCATTGGTAAAACAATCATGAAAAAAATAACAAAGAGCAATGTAATCCAATCACATGTCTGATATGACCAAGGAGGAAGATCATATAGAAGAGTTAAATTAGAAAAAGGAAATACTCTCATATAAAAAGAGAGAATTCCATTCATTCATTTTGCAAACGTAGAAATTGTCTCACAACATTCATCAATCAAATAAAGATGATGGTTTTGGGACAGAGTGCGTTTGCCAAACAAAACAAAACGAATACAATTAGAAATTGATAAGAATATAACGATGCGCCAGTATAATAAGGGCCTGAAAAATCAGGACGAAAAATCAGATTCAGACGAGTGATACTGGAAGAAATTTATGTCGCAAGTTTATAAATATTATAATGGACTGAATCAGAACAGATCCAATCAAGAAGCTGACTTGCTTTTTCATTTCATAACAGAAAAATGAAACACAACACACTTGCCGACCGGACAGGAGGATGATTCAAGATAGATAGATAGATAGAAAGAGCAGCAAGCTAGGGGTTATATTATATATGAGTTATGTATGTCCGTTTATATAAAGCATAGCATAGGTAGCAACCGTCAGCCAGCAAGAGCGATTAGGGTTTCTTAATCTTACCTGGGTTGGGCTGGGCTGGGCTGGGTTGGGTCATGAAAGCCTATCATCTACCATACCATATACTACTAAGTTACAAGTCTCGTAGATTTAGTTCGGATTTCATACTAATGACGCAAATTTACTTCTTTCTTTTTTTCTAATTTTTTATTTATTTATTATTATATAATAAAGAAATATGTCAAGTTAACTCATCGTCTATTAGAATGTCCCACAATTTAATTAAGTAAAATTAGACATGTCATGAACGTAACCTATGCCCGTCCTATGCTGCCTGCCTGCCAGCCAGCCAATGTATTGTTAGTTTACCAACTTTACCAACATAATTATGCTCAAGGAGGCCGGAGGGTAAGTTGAGTTGTCATATGTACCAAGCTTCGGTCCAATTTTATTTTTAAATCATGTCTGTCAAATATTCCAAATGGACAGAAGCGGAACTAGGAGGGGGGCATCTGACCTCGGTAGGATGGCAGCCCAGACGGGAAAAGGAAGGGGGGGCATGGTATTGGCGTAGCAATGAGCAATCGTCCGCCTCTGCTTCCGACTTCTTCTCCGACTAGATCTGCAACAAGTTGGTTTTTTTTTTTTTCATGACTCTCTTATTCTTTTAGGGGGGTGTATTCAATTAAGATTTTTAAATATTTTTTTTAAGTGACATATTTTTGTAGAATTTATGGGATTTTAATGACTTTCAAAGATTTAAAGACTTTTTTAAAATGATTTTTATAGACTATGAAATAAGTAATAGACTTTTATAAATTTTTTATCAAGACTGTGATAGACTTTTATATACTTCTAATATATCTTGCAACTTATATTAATTATTAATTAGCCCATGTGTACAACACCTCCCTCTTTTTTCATGAACTAGAGTAAATCTCATTATATTATTGTGGCATGAGATTTTATATATGTTGAAAGCGTTCATATTATTCTACTCATTTCATAATACATTTGGATACTTAGGATACTAATAAAATTTTAGAAATTACGAATTGTAATACAAAAATTAAGCTTACTTTTCATTGAAGCTATATATACTTTATGCATATCATATGACGCTTATTTGGAATTATTGTTTTCATTCCGGTCTACAAAAATTGTCATCAATACTTATTTACGTAATTCTAGTAATTAAAAAATTAATATAAACATTTGCAATATATATCGATTTCCATTCAAATATTTGAATATTACCTAAATCTTAGTATCAAAATTTGCAAATAAAAATAATATATACTTGTTTCATGTATATTTTAAAATATAAGTTATTTTTCAAATAAAAAATATTTTTTATTTATATTCTTTTTAATAAATTTTTAGTGTAGTAATGTAACATATAATAAAATGATGATAAAAAGCTTGAAGAACTTATATATTTTATACAACTATATATCACTATAAATTACGTACTCCTATATAAATTACTTTCCCTCTCTCTCACTTTTTTTTCTTCATTTAACTCTGATTAAGTTAATTTACGAAATTATAAAATTATAAAATATTGTGTATTTATTTTTATTTTTGAAATAATAACGTGTGTTTATTATTAAATAACAAATAAATTCAAATTTTAAAAATTTTGAATTTTGTACGTTGACTACAGAAAGAAAATAAATATTTTATTTTTGTGGGTATAGCAGAAGTATTAATTATTTTAGATTATAAAGTAATTAGAAATATTGGATTCATGTGAATTGTATTTTAAATCTATTTAGCTTATTAAGATGAGATATGAAGTCTTTAGAAATCTTTAGAGATGAAGTCAGACTTTGGATATGGGTTGATAGTTATAATTCTTCTTCTAAAGTCTGTCAAACTCTACCATTTAATAGAAATCTGAAAAGTCATGACTTTTTGAATACCAAAATACTTTTATAGACTTTTGTAAAAATCTTAATTCAATACCACCTAACTTTTAAAAACATTAAAAAGTTGTAATTGAATACCACTAAACTTTTATAAACTCTTTAAATGTCTTGATTGAATACAACCAAACTTTTAAAATCTTTAAAAGTCTTTTAAAATCTTAATTGAATACACCCCTTTATTCTTCAAATTCCATGAACTTTACTAACACAAGAATAACTAACTCTTCTTCGCCTTTCTCTTGGCTGCTTCCTCTTAGCCTCCCATGCAAGGCTACTACTCTCAGGTCTCCCACCGCTTCTTCATCGCCATGCTTGTGGCTAACTTCTGTGGATCACCTGGGACCACCGCTCCATAAATGACCTCACTTTGGTAATTTGACTAATTTCTAAGTTCTAATTTAGCCTAAATGTCTTTCAAATTTGGTAATTTGATTCTTATGGTCTAATTTGATTGGGGTCTAAATGGGTCTTAGGTCACTGGTTTTACGGGTTTTGTGATATTCATTGTTATTGTTGTGATTTTTTCCCCTTTTTATTTATTTTTTAATTCAGTGGTCGAGTGTAGTAACATGGGCTACTTATTCTTTATATTGGTTAAACTTTGGTGGATAATTTTTTAGACCAAATTTCTTGTTTAGTAATTTAGTTTTTAAAATTGTTACCGTTGGAGTAATATTAAATTATTGTTTAATTTCTGTTTGCTGAATATATTAATTATGTTTATTTATCAGAATAAAGTAATAATTCTATAATTTAACGTACTAGCTAGCTTTTAATTTCCTTTCATATTTTAGGCTAAGGCCTAAGGGAATGCTTCTGCCATTAAATTTTTCAAAAATCAAACACCTACGGCCCACCTGCTAGCTAGCTCTTCCAATGCGGTTTACTATTTTAGTTTGAACAAAATAATTAAAAACTCATTTTAATCTTATATTTTAGAACAAATAGAATATCATATATTTTTAACAATTAACAAGTTCTGCAAGTAATAGTAAAGGAAAACTAAGATCATAAAATTAAGAAATTAATATTTCTCATATAAATGATACTAGTTAGTGATTAATTTTAGGTTAATTGATGAAATTATGATTTCTCATATAAATGATACTAGCTAGTCATACAAAGAACTGTTGATTCTTCTAATAATCAATTATCAAATTCCGAAGCAAGTGGTGGTATTAATAATTTCGGTCCGCTTGGTTTAAAATTTTTGATCCCCTACAAAAGCGTTCTGATTCCGCCACTGCAAATGGATGAATTTGCCAATTTATAAATTAATTTTATTAAAAACATGAACTTGTTCACTATCTCCTAAACTAACAACTCATCAACTAAGTGGACCACTATAACCATAACCATAAAATTAAAACTCTTAGAGTTTTGGTATACAAAGTCTTACTAGTCAAGTTCGAATATAAGTCAGAAAGAAGTAAAAGAGTTGAGCCTAATTAAACTCGTTTGACTTTATTATTATAAAATAAAAATATAATTAATTAATATTTAAATGAATTGGACTTATTCTAGTCGGGGCTCAAGCTCTACAACTCATTGTTCAAACTTAGTTTGTTTAACTAATTGAGTAAAGAAACTTATTCGATTTCGACTCATATAAAGAATTTGAATCAAACTCGAGTCGGATTTCAAGCCGAGTTTTATCAAACTCTACGGATAGCTTAATTATACTCATTCGCCTTGTTACATAAGATTTGATAAAACACAATCAACAAGGAGAAGATTGATTTATTTTGGGAGCACTATTTACACGTATTTTTGTTATTTTCACATAATTTCTTATCACATGAAAGTGACACCCACTGTATACTTATGTGGGAGAAGATCATGTGAAAATACTAATTGCCTTTATTTTCATTCCACTCTACTTTAAATGTGAAGGAAACTACACTGCCACTTGATACTTGAAAGTTTGAGACGAACATAAGCAAAAAGGAAAAACATATCTAATTTTATTTCCCAATCCCAAGTCTAAGAACCAAATTTAACAGTTTAAACCATATAAATTTATCAATATACAAAAGAAAGGTGAATAAACCTTAAACTCTAAATCTCAAACCCTATAACTTAAATGTTAAAATTCCAAGTCCATGATTTCATTCTCTTCTCCTTCAGGTCGAACTGGTTAAACCAGTAATGATTTTGGCTCTTTGTATCGAATTCTGCAGCCTACAGATAGAAGAAGAAAAATTAGTATGCTTATAATCATTTCAAGTTCATACTCATTTTCACAGTAATGTAAAAATGATTTCATGGTGCTCCAAGTTGCTACCTACGTACCTACCTACCTACCTACCTACCTTAGTGCTCATTAAGTGCATGCCTCAACTGGGTCTGGCAACTGGTATTAATTACTCCATATCAGTACTAACTCTATATTCACTCATCTTAATTCCATGGCCATGGGGTAGTCTTTTTGTACCCAACAACTTGTTAAATTGGAACATCTTCATCCGTACGTATGTAGCCTTCCTTCCTTCCATCCAGTATCTGCTCTAGGATGTTAATATTGTTCTTGTTTATCTAGATCTGTTTCTGCTTCCTTTTATGTGTGAGCCTCATTCGTAACTAACTGGATTCATCATCTACAGATCACCCAAAACAAAACTACTCCATCTTTTAGCTTTAACTCGATAGACAATGGGAGATCTAAAATCATGTTCAGTAAATTGGTGATTACTTGGAATGAAGCGATGTCCCACTGGTACTTTGAACTCTATATCTTTTTCTCCTCCTTTCATGGGCAGAAGAGGAAGAATAAACCATGCTGAGGACTCCGAATAATACAAAAGATTATACCACTATAAAGCTTCCATTAGTATGACAAAAGTAATCTCTTGACTAGTATAGAGATCGTGTTTGGGTGGTGTAATAGGATTACCAATTTCCTCTTCTTTTTCTTTTCTTTTGATCAGGAGGAGGATTCTAGCAGGCAGCCCATAAACGCAGCATGGATCCTTGTAATTTTTATCAGAAATAAAAGTCGTAATTATCTGCGGTCACTGCCCCAGTTACATATAATGAGGGCATTAATAGAAACCGGCTCTTAATTAAGTGAAATATCAACACTTCCAATTTTTATGAATATACTAGTAGATATTAAAATCACGTTTTGAGTACTATGAAATGAAAGCTTCATAAAACCAATATAACTATATTATGCAGGAGCCACCAAATTCTAGCACATTGTCAAACAAAATTATTAGTCCTGGAAAGAAGTATGAAGAATAATATGCTTCAGTTTCCAGAAATTCGAAACTTCATATTTCATTTAGGATTTAGTCCATTCGCTTGAGATAAAATAAATTTCGAGGATTACTCGTAATCATGATTAACCCAAATTGCCAGCCTAGAAAAATTCAAAGAATCTACCCTATAATAAGATTATATCCGTTTGTTCAAGAAAAAAGATTATAAATCTGATTTATCCATACATTGTAGCCACGGGAGGTTGAGGTATTGGATTCTTTATAAGAAAATTATAACATCTATTTATACCCCTAGACTAACACTCCTGCATACCTGCAATCAACAACGTGCACCTTGCAGCATATACGGGGCATGATCAACTTTTAAAGGATTTCCTAACACCATATCACTAATCATCTCAGCAGTTCCCAAAGCCTGATGAAAATTGGAAAATGTTAAAAAAGATTCTTATATTACTTCTGGAACACGTAAGAAACTAGTGCAATTATGGGTTTGTACTGTAAGAGATATATACCAAAATGACTAGATCACTCACTACATGCTACACATAATAAATTAATAACTGCATAAATTTTTGGAAGACTTAAATCTGGCAGCAGAGGAAGATAGATGAGTATAAGAATTACCAAAGCAAGCCCCTCTCCTTCATGTCCGGCAGCAACAAATACATTCGATAATCCAGGAACCGGACCAATCACTGGTTTCCCATCAGGCACTAAACCAATATAAAATATTAAATGATTACATCAGTTGACAGGTGATAAACATCGTATCTTCTATTTTATCAATACTCATTATTCACATTAACAAATGAGAATTATTCTTTATTCACTGCACACTTACTGTAAGGTCTTAATCCTACTCTCACTTTCCTGTTTTTGCTAAGATTTCCAAGAGAAAGTTCTCTCAAAGAAGGAAAGAATACCCCTGCTCGCTCCCAGATGCGATTGATTATGGATTCATCTATTTCTGTGCTGAACCCAACTAGCTGCCGGCTACTCCCTGAAAAGATAGCAATCAGACTGAAGAATATTGAAGAGTGAATAAACATTAGCCATTCCAAGACAGTGTATAAAAAATCTGACAAAAACTCTAACAATACATAATAAATTTCTACTAGACAGAGACAGATATTGAAATAGAAACTATCGACTAATTAACAATCCAAGTGACATAGGAAGAGATGGCCTGGATAATCCTTTAAATGAACTATAAGACAATCGGATATTAATAGTCATACTAGCATCAAAATACCATGTAATAGTAAGCTTCTGAATTAACTGTGAGCTTTTACAAAACACAACCATCTCAAAAGTTGGGAATAGTTTTTTACCTGTATTGAGAAGCTAAAAATGGCAAAATTGGCCAACGTATGTGTTAACTCATTCTGTAGTTGTCTCATGGTGCCAAAATTTAGGTAGGATTCATGTGAGTAAGGGTGTAAATGAACCGAGTCGAACCGAGTATTGAGTATCGAGTATAAAATAATGTTTGATTGAAGCTCGTTCAGCTACCGAGTCGAGCACAATCTCGAATCGAGCCCGAACAGTTTGAACTTTTCAAATCCGAGTATCAATAGAAAATTACAATTTGAGAAGGTTCGAGTAAATTATCTAACTTTAAAATTTGCTCATATTTGACTCATTTATATTTCGACTCGGGTTCGAATCGAACTTTTTGTCAAGTGGGTACGAATCGAGCCCGAACTGTTTGCTCATTTTACCGTCTTACTAGTGAGGCACGCTACCTTGGTAGTCTCTTAATCTATGAGCTATACAACTTCAACATATTTTTGTTGGATCTTCAATTTTACATTATACTAACAAAATTTGATGATCATATCATTGTTTACTCTAAATTTGTTAAATTACAAAACTGACCAAAGCATCAGTTATCAATGAGCACAACTGGTTATCCAAGAGAAATATCGTGACTTAATTTTTTAGAAAAAACATTTATAAAGAATTGAAGATGCACTAGCATAATCTCTTCTTTGCTATCTATTTAGTTGTTGCCCGACTACTATCTAAATTAACCAAGGTTGTTTAAATTCTGCATTTTTTGGACGGAGAGTACAACTAATGAGAAACATTTTTAGCTTCTATATCTTGATTGCCATTACTCACTCTTAATAAATATATACACACTATTCAGCTCAGATTTTGTTTGACATCCTCATGTTCTCATGCACATAATACAATTTCAATGCCATTCTACTCATCAGAATCTGAAAACGTTTAATCTTGGTCAAGCAATTAACATAATTTAAATCTAAAGTTTTTATTTCGATGGTTGTCTTTTCTTCTTTCTAGAAAATATAAAAAAAACGGCAGCAGAAAAGTAATATTTATTAGACAAGAAACAGAAAGAGAAGAAAAACAGAATGGGAAGTAGGAAGCAACGAAACTTCAAATATAGAATAGTTTACCAAGAATAAGGTTTCCCAATGTATCCATGGTGGCTGTCATTGAAACTGACGTACTTTCTGCATGGTGCATGGGTCCTGAATCAGAAGCAGAGGATTGTAGGGTTGCAGCTTGATGATTGACATAACCGGCCTCCATTAGACCATGATTCAGCTTGAAGGAATCAAAATTCTCTACCACGAGCAAGTGACCCTGTCACGTAGATCATAACTAAGGAACATTGAGATTATTCATCAAACTAATGTCGATTGATGTAACAAAATCTTGAAAGCAAAGAAATATGAGCAGGGTAGAATGATTACTAAGTAGCTATTTGACTTAGAAAATACTTGCCTTGGTTACTTAATTGCCCAAGAAATATGAAGAAAAGCACATCTCCAAACAACTTAATCGTCACAATTACCACAATATTTTAGTCTATGGAAGTTGGAACACGTCAAAACAAAGGCGTAAAACCAGGTCAACAGTAAGTGCATAATGAAGAGTGTCTCACTCACCAAATTTGTGAATAAAAAAGTGAACTTAGACAAACCAAGATTTTTTTTCATGAACCTTTTTTAGGATGAAATGATGAATGCATATATTTCTTTGTCATTTATGCTTAAATTAAGTTCATACGAAATAACATAAAGGTCCCAATATATAAAGATGTGTTCAACCTGGAATTCTTTTTTCCTGTTCACTAAGAGAATTGTTGAGATTTAATAAACTACATCTGATAAGTTAAGCCTTGCAGTTCAACATATTATAAACCCTATGAGCTACTCCACCTAAAACCAATTGGTTTTGTGTTCAATGCTTTAGTATAATCCCATAAGAACTTTCGTCAATGTGTTTGATGGACCCATCAACCCACACATACTCCATTGTTCGTGGATTGGTTGAGTTAGGAAACACATGTAGGGGCTTCTTGTGAATATGATATCCTGATTTGGTAAGTGAAGTTTTCTCTATGGTGTATAGACGTATAGGCAATGCGAGTTACTTCACCAATGGCCAATGCCAATTAGTTTCAGGTTGAATGCTTCAACACGAAATAAATGGACGGGAGAGAGGAAACTTTATTCAAGTGTTGGACGGAGCAATATACTCAAATCTGTTTATCCTAAAAAAGTTACTCGTTAAGAGACTACTGCAGCCCACAAACAAAGGAATAAACTTGTTTTTTTCCATGTTACGGGCAAGGAAAATAAGAAAAAAGCATAAGGTAGAAATGCACGCATATACAAATCTGCTTGGCATGGAGAGACAAGGGACCTTTAAGCAATCAAGCATATAAGCCAAAAATATTTAGAAATTTGAAATCATGTTGGTTCCTCATACTAGATTCTAACCTTTCGAGGCTTTACAGGAACAGCAAATTCCATTGTTGCGTCCCTAATCAGGATGGGCATCAAAGACCCAGTCCAACAACCAGTTGCAAATATGATATCCTGATTTGGTAAGTGAAGTTTTCTCTATGGTGTATAGACGTATAGGCAATGCGAGTTACTTCACCAATGGCCAATGCCAATTAGTTTCAGGTTGAATGCTTCAACACGAAATAAATGGACGGGAGAGAGGAAACTTTATTCAAGTGTTGGACGGAGCAATATACTCAAATCTGTTTATCCTAAAAAAGTTACTCGTTAAGAGACTACTGCAGCCCACAAACAAAGGAATAAACTTGTTTTTTTCCATGTTACGGGCAAGGAAAATAAGAAAAAAGCATAAGGTAGAAATGCACGCATATACAAATCTGCTTGGCATGGAGAGACAAGGGACCTTTAAGCAATCAAGCATATAAGCCAAAAATATTTAGAAATTTGAAATCATGTTGGTTCCTCATACTAGATTCTAACCTTTCGAGGCTTTACAGGAACAGCAAATTCCATTGTTGCGTCCCTAATCAGGATGGGCATCAAAGACCCAGTCCAACAACCAGTTGCAAATATAACTGCCTTCCTACTGGTCAAAGTATTCTTAGAAGTCTGGACAGCTTTGACCTCTCCACTGCTACCAGATCTGAACATGTATAACAGCAATTAAACTAGTTATGTTTGCTCCCGAACCCTTCCATAATTAAAAACTAGTTATGTTTGCTCCTGAACCCTTCCATAATTAATATTACATTTCCCATTCGGTTTCAATACTAAAAATTTAGTTCCATAAAGAAAGGTTTAATATAAATTACTACCCTAAATTATTACTCTTTTTCCACCTTTCAATTTTGTCAATTATATGATTAAACTATTAATTTTTTTCACATTCGTCCAATTGTATCTGCCATGTCATAAATTGATGACATGGATCCTTGAGTGGCCCATCTCCAACTTATATGTCATTAAAAAAAGTTATTTCAAATATTTTTTAAAAATTCATGGTATATTGAAGGGTAAAATTGTCCAACCATCTTTTATCTTACATTAAATTAAACTAAAATAAAATAACTCCTTCAATCCTCTTCCTCCCATGATCTATCGATTCAATTCTCTTCCCTCCTAATCGAAATAATCCCAAGAAAAGACCCTAATCAATCGATAACATAATAAACACATCTCAAATCTCATTCATCACCTTCAAAACCCAAACTCACAATAATTACTATTGTCACCGCCAATTCCTTCATCTCAATCATCATAGGTCCCACCACAACGCTGAACCCATCGGCCATCACCGACCACGACCACCATACCTTATCATTGCCACTCACCCATCCGTTATCAAACACAAGCAACTAATTTTTTTAAAAAATAGAGAGAAAAAATTTGCGATATTCTCCCATCTTTTTCTTCCCTATGATCGTCGACTTAAGAACTCCGAGATTCAAAAATAGCTCTTCTGATTGTGCCATTATTCATCTTAGTTGTATAAAGAGAGAGAGAAATAGAGTAGATTGTTGAGCATACCAATTTAGATTGATGGATGATTGGGTTTGTTGTGCAACTCGACTTTCAAAAAGTGATAAATCAGAGATGGTTTTTATGAGTTTTTTTATTACTAATTTTGTGGCTGGATTTGTATGTATCTATTCTAGGAGTTGGACTTTATCAGATGAAGTTTTCTTCCATTTTATATAGGATGTTCTATTTGGGTTTGAGAGAGAATCTAGTCTGATTTAATTTTGTTTTCATTTTTAATTTTACTATTATTTTTTGTTTTTCATTTTGTAATGGATCTTGACATGACTGAACCCATTGAGCAATTTGTTTGTTTTTTGAAATATTATTTAGTTATTATAAATTGTTAGATTAGATATTTGTTATTTTTAAAATCTTATTGTTTGTTCTTTTACTTTTTTGTCCCTTAATCTAATATAATTGAAAGAAACTTCATCAAAAATCTATTTTTTTAATTACGCATAGAGATTGATTTGTCACATCAGTATGCCACGTCCTCAATTTCTACATTACGTTTTAATTGAACTAAAGTGAAAAAAAAAATAGTTTAATCATCTAATTTTGACAAAATTAAAAGATGAAACACTGAAGCGGAAAAAGAGTAATAGTTTAGGGTAATAATTTATATTTAAGCCATAAAAAATTAACAACTAACCTTAACAAACCATTCACTGGCTCATGATAATACTCCCTATATCTGCCTTCAGTTGCAAACTGTCTGTTAGCCTACATGTGAATTGTGAACCAAATTTACACTAAATAAGTAAATATACAGTTAATGCATAGCATCTACGTAAAAGCACTTCCAAAATGAGTAAACTATGGGCTGTTGCTAGGGGAGAAACTTTAAAAGGACCTTCTCAATAAATGCAACTGTTTGTCGTGCATCCAACTGGTAGTCTTCGGGCAGAAAGACCGCCCCACCTTCTTTCTCAAGCATAAGTGCAGGTTCCTGTACCAGCAAATCACTGCTAGACAAGAACTCTGCCTTTAGCCCAGCTTCAAATAGCTGTTCCACCCTCCTTTTTAACATGACTGATTCATCAGCTGTTTTACCAACTAACAAGCTCCCTGTTGATGAAAAATAATTTCTTTAACTAATACTAAACGTTCACAAGCATATCATATGAAATACATTCAGTTAATAAGATTAGAGTCAAGAGTTTACTCTATCAATAACATTTCATATTAAGCTATATCAGAAAGTATAACACAAGACAAAGACATTATAGGACGATTTATAATAATGCAAGTTTGAAAGTGGGAATAAATGCCAATTTATTGCCAAAATATAGAGTTAACTAATGATAATACTAGCATACCCACAATATTGTATAAGACCAGAGATTATATATTATTTCATTCTCATTCTGTTTGTACATTGCACTATTCCAGATATTTTTCTATAAGCAAGAAAATAGAACTCACCGGTCTTCTTCCAACCCAGTATGTCTAAAGGATTCAATCCTTGATGCTGAATGCTCTCAGCGAAATCCTCCCACAGTTTACGGCTTCGTGTTGCTAGCTCCCACTTATCAGTCCCAGGTGTCTTGTGTACCATCCATATGTAGCCCTGCCCTGGAACCGGCTCAAATGCCAATCAGAAAGGTGTACACATCCTACAACCAATCAGGCTTCAGGAAAAGAAATGTATACTTGTACAACCTTAAATTAGCCATCATAACATCATATTTCATATAACTCTACCTTGCAAGAAAATACATAAATTGTACAGCTTGAAACTCAACCTGAACTCGATCTCATTAAGGACCCGATTTGACTCCACTAATGAGCTATCCAAGCAAGGTCTGACTATTAATTAAGAAAAACTTAACTAGACTAGTCCAAGTTCAATTTTAAGTGTGTTATGCTCCATCAAATACAAATCATATAAATATTTTACAAACTCCTACAAACTATCGTACCATATATTACATACTCGGGTAAAATTACAAGAATCGAGCTTGGAAAAACTTAATTAAGCTCAACTAAAACTTGAAACTAACGAGTGAAACTCAAAAAATATACAACTTACAGCCAAACTCAAGGTGTTCAAGTATGGTAAATGTCAAACCATTACGAGTAATTAAAATTACATTTCCTATTTCATTTCCTAAATATTTCAAATCAATCAACCAGTGCACTGAAATAACTTCCAAATAAAGTTTCTGATAGAGATTAAACTCACTACATATCCAGCACAACAGTAAACAGAGAATACCTGCACCGGTAGCGCCGGCACAAGGTACGGCGGCGTCGACAACTGCAACGGATAGATCCGAGTGGAGGAGAAGTTGACGGGCAATAGTCAACCCGATGATTCCGGCACCAATCACAACGATATCGAAGGAGTGGGAGTCAGTGGATTTGTTCAAAGCGGAAAGTCGGAACGGTACGGATGGTCTGGTTTGAGTAGTTTGGTTGTGTGAAGAAGAAGATTTATGAATAAATGCGGAGGTGAAGGGGGAAAAGCTTGAAGCAAAAGAGAGACGAAATTGTAACGGATGGGACGAGACGAATCGGTCTTGGTTAAGCGGAAGATTTAGACTTGAAGAAATCGTCGCCATCTTTTTGTTTCTTTGTTTATACTACTCCTTCCTGTATTTAGTTATATACTTAATAATTCCGATTTGCATTCATCTGGACTGGAGTATCTATCTATCTATCTCTCTCTTTTCTGGAGGTCCCCGTTCAAAATTCACCATTTTATTCAATTGTACTCCATCATTGTTCACGTTTATTATCTTACCTAAACATAGGATAGGATAGGATAGGATAGGATAGGATTCTTTTTCTTCTTCTTCCTAATAAAAATTATGTATTTTAACAATATTTAAGTTGTCTGGTCTAAAACACACTAATCAATAATCCCTCCCTCCATCCATCCCTCCAAGGACATATTAAATAAATTTATTTAATATTAATTAATATAATTATATATTATATAACAAAAATTATTAATCATAAAATTTATATTTCATCATATAAAAACATATAGTAGTACATGATACAATAATTAATATCCCACAAGCGTCAAGTCCTAAGCCTATGATAAAATATAGTAGTAGTAATATTTACACCCTAATCTACGAAGAATATGGAAAGGGGTCCGGTTAGCATGAAGTTCATTCTTAAGTAAGTTGATCAATTGATCAATAGAATACTGATACACATAAAACATCGCGTATCAACATTCTATTGGTCAATTGACCAACTTACTCAAAAATGAACTCCATGCTAAAACAAGCATTTACACTAACATTAGTTTTTCAAGAAGAATTCTTTTATATATCCACACAGATTTTGCTGATGCAATATACTAATTATCAGTTAATAACATCGCAAATGCTAGCCTACATATCAAAATCTTCTTCCATGTCATGATCATCACTCTACTCTTCACCCAATAAGGAAGAAGAGTAGGCTTTTAAATTAAAATACTACACAAAATATATTCCTTCCTTATTTCTCATTCATTCTCCGGAAAATCAGGACAACTGTTTCAAATTCTTTCCCCCTTCAACCAACGGTTATAAAACGCCAATGCCTCTCTTGGTTTATACTCGGCCACCGTATGACCAGATCCCTGCATCAACATTACCAAAAATACAGTGCATTCAAGCTTAATAATAATATCAGGCCTACTTAATTTTATAAAAGTTGACAAAGAACGACCATTTTGCATATGTACCTTAACTGTGAGAAAAGTAAGATTGTTGTCGTACCCTTGGATGTATCTGCACCCCCATTAAATTTGTAAAAATGAGTCAAATATTTTGCCTTGTGTAAACAACATATAACTGGAATTAGAAATTTGAGTCTTCATTCTGTTTGTTTTTTCTCTCTTTTACTTTCCCCTTCTCTTAAGGTTTGTTTAATTCCTAAAAGAATCATTAATAAATCACTCAAAAAACAATGATAAAATATTCCAAACATAACAAGAAAATCTCATAAACAGATTCGTACCCAGCAACTTGTCCATTTGCAGTCCAAGGCCTCCACTCATCCACAATCTTATATCCCATTGATCTTGTCCATGCTTCACTTCCGGTGTAAGGCACACACATATCATGATCCCCACTGCCGCAGAATTTAGTTTGCATTAATAATCATGAATACTAGACTAAACCATCAAATGATGTTGTAAAAACAAGTCCAAGGATTATACATTTTCATCATAATAAAACAAATGCATGTAATTGTTTTTTTTCCCTTCATAATTATTTCCTTCTCTACACATTCCTAGCTCTCTCTACAGAATTACTTCATTAATTTCTTTTGATATATAGTATATTCTTCACTTTCCACGAGAAAATAGGTTCAGACACTGGAAGAAGTGTGTTTAGCAATTCAGTGCCATAGAGGCTACCTTCCTATCTACAGTGTACAGGGGTGTTAATTATGAAGCTAGTTGCTGTCTGGAAAACCATATGAAAGAGTCACGCAGCCATCAAATAGTAAATTTGCCTTGTTTCATTGAAAGTGGCATACTTCCCAGCAGATATGGCATAGTAAGAAGAACTAGAATGGAACTTGGGAATATCTCGGCCAGTAGATCCCAAGTAGTGCAGGGCCACTTTTCCACCCAAGCCCGAAGTGCAAGGGTTAGCAATAAAAGAGGCAGGTTGTACTCAAATGAGTGACGTGCTAACATGAGGTTTGGGAGAAGCACCCATTTAAAACCTAATCTTTGGCTTTATTTAGGAATGTATGCAATCAGTTTTGACCCAATTTCAGCCGTGAATTCTGAACTCTTACTGTTGCTTGAGCAACAGCACTTGGCCTTTTTTGGCTAACAATGTAATGCACAAGCAAAGGATAGAGGTAAAGTGGTTAATAGGAACAAGGTTGATTGGACATGCGAAACGGGAAGGGATACGAAAAACATTACCTACGGTGGAATGCACAAGACATCTAAGACCGTGCCCTTATTCAGAACAACAGTACCCCGTTCATTGAATGCTGGGCAATAAGTGTTCCACACTAATGTAGCCAAGCAAAAAAGTACACAATGACATTATAGACGCAAATATACCTGAATATGAGTGCCCGAATACCGCGGGAAGTGAGGTTCTTGTGATACTTGATCATGCTCCCAGTATCATGGTCAAATATAATTCTTCCCGTGCATAACTCCCAAGTGCCGGCCACACTTTCCTGATGTATCAGTGGAAATTGAGTCAAATCAATGCTTCAAAAAACATTCAGAAGTTGAGATGGTGAACTATACATTTTCAGCGTGGATCGCTTTCCGAACTGCTTCATTGTTCAGCCATAAAGTTGCAACTTCATCATTCTGCATGTTGAATTTCACTCATAAAAATGCTTTTGACTAATTCTAACAAGGTAGACAATCATTAAAGGCAGAGAAAAATGCAAAACTATGGCAATGGAGAAAAGGAACAGAGCATTTGACTAGATTAAACAAGAGTCAGTGGACTGGGTTACAGAAACCCATGAACACACAAAGCCCATAATTATATTTCAACTGGAATGTATATTCATTGGTGCCCAATGAGTAGTTGAATAAACTATTTGGTCTTAATAAATTTGGAAAGAAGAGTTTTGCTTCTGACTTTTATTAGAAAACTGTTTATCAAGATGACCAACTACCTCTTTTTATTCTTTCATAGAGATGTAATTTCTTTCTTCGAAATGATCAAATATCACCCACTTTGATAACAAGAGAAATATAAGAAAATGATTCTTTGAGTTGTAATGAAAGCCCTGTTTGGAAATGGAATGCACTTTTTGAAAAGTTGCTTTATCATGTATAAAATATATAAAAACAAAATTAATTTTATGAGAAACAGCTAAGCAGAATGAGATACATATATGGACCTAAAGATTTAGAGGATGAGTGTTCATAAGACCATGACTTCCATCCTTCTATGTCAAAACCTTCTCTAATTCATAAGCAAAAGTAACGTGAAATTGCTTTCTTAACAAATTTAAAATTGAACTATGAACTAGATTACTGGAATGCATTATTTCAAAAGGTTAAAACTGTGGGAGAGTGGAGTAGGGGCATATATAAGAAAGATGGAAACCTCCCAGGTTGTCGATGACAACAGGTTTGAAGAGATGAAACAGGAACACCTATTTAATCGTTTAAAAAGTTGAGGATCAACTGCCATAATGAGGCACATGGTAGAGACATGTTATGTTGTGAATTAATAAAAAATTTAAAAAATGAAAATAAAAACTATTGTAAGACCACCAGACTAAAACCCATTCTCGATAATAAATGAGTGTTTACCGTGCATGGGACATTCCCGCTATTAAGAAGTTGTGGCCAAGTTGGGACAATTCCATCTCTCACTGGAGCTCGTAAAGGCCAAGCACGGCCAAACATTCTCGTTCTCACAGGAAGAGGTCTTTCAGTCTCACCTAATTTCCTGAAGCTTTGTGGCAATCTCTTGGTACCAGTTGTAATCTTACTTTCTGTGCCATGATAACATGGTTCTAGAATGTCATATATGTTTAAATTCCCAATGTCCTGTGTTTAGTTAAATTCCACAAGTAAGAAAACAATATATCTGAGAACTCTTTCTAAAATAATACTCCCTCCGTCCCAGGATAAAAGTCCTTATTACTATTTTGAGTAGTCCATGTTAAATGTCCACTTTCCTTTAATAACCAAACTTTTACATAATTTTTCCTATTATACCCTTAGTATTAAATATCTCATATTTTTCTTATTCTAATTCTCTCTCCATATTCAACAAGTATAATTAGTTATGTGCTGAAAATATTTTGAATTAAAAAGCTAGAAAGTCACTCTCTCACCTACATTGGAAATAATTAATGACATTATTATGGACAATTTTGTCATTTCATTCCTCTTCTTAATATGCGTGAAAAGTCTACTAGAACTTTTATCCCGGGACGGAGGGAGTAGAAGGTAGTATCTTACATCATCAACTTTCACAAGCTTGTCTTCACAATTGGCACTGGCAGGATTATAATAATTTCCATTACACTCAGTAATAACCTCCTGTCACATGTAGCATGAAGTAATAGATAAATGTTGCAGTGAAACAAGGTGGTGAAAGTTAACTTTGTAAATCTGCTTTACTTTTGAATTTGATGTTGATATCAAAAAAGCACCAATTTTATGAAAAACTAGCACACGTAATTTTCATTTAGGCTATATAACTATCGTGTACCCTTAATAGCAAAAGTAATTTTCTAGGACCAGATCATAAAACTGTAAAAGTAATGACACATCAATATCTTCAAACAGCAACAACTATAGTGATACAGATGCTCATCATCTTCATAGCAGATAGTATGAGAGAGGTGTATAAAGCTTTTATCCAAATTTATTAAAAGTAATCTTTTATGCCAATGATCAGACCCAAAGAATCCAATCACCTGAAAGAGATCATCTGAGATTAGCCCCATCCCATGAGCGAACGGAACAAGAGCATTACCATCAAACTCATCATCTGTAACTCCATTTCCCACCATGTAACCCTGTATACAGCATATTAAGGCTGCAGCTAAAGACTTAATATTGATCAGGACAGTTTTTCAAATTACATACCTTGAAATTGAGTACAGGCTTTACACTGGCATCAATACCTATAAAAGATCCATAACTTCAAATTAGGTTTCTTTCTCCCAGAATGTATGCAGCTTAAATATCAAAAGAAATACCTTTAACAACTTCAAAGGCCAGAGTTGGAACATATACTCCAGCATATGATTCACCAGTTATAAAAAATGGGTTTGCAAGAAACTCTGGGTACAGCTCAAACCACTAGCCACAAGCAGATGATTGTAGAAAATAAACACTCCAGGATATAAAATCACTAAAATAAAATATTCAAACTTTTTACGCTCTTTTATTTTCTTTGTTCATTTATTCAAAAGATACCTTGAGGAGAAATGTATGTGAGTCATAAGCAGTCTTTTGGTCTCCAGTAATGTAATCAGCATTATTTCCTGAGTATGAAAATCCAACACCAGCAGGAGAGTCCAAATATATAATATTGGAAACCTAGCAAGTAATAGTCACCAGCACACGATTTCATTAAGAAAACAAATGGAATGCAAAACTGAAAATTAAGTAAAACCATAAATATTTATCCAATAATATTAATTGTCTTTAATAATGAGAAAAATACCTACAGATGAGCAAAATATATGCAGTTTAATTCATAATAAGTTATAACCTTGGACCAGCTGTACGGATTGAGATGAAGCTTCGGAAGGCTTCCCTGTGACTTTCCCTTTTCAAAACTGAAGGGACCTAAAGATTGTAATCAAAAGATTCTTCTACAAATTAGTCCAAGAAAAATGTCTAAGAAAATAAAGTAGCTAATCGACTAGAGTAACAACATGTGGTTGACTTGGTACACCATCTATAGACATTGTATTCCGTAGCAAAATTTGCAACTATGAAGGATGTGTCTTTGTTCTGTGTGTTATGATGTCAAACTTGAAGACAATGTGTCATTTTATACTACTATAAATAAAAAGTTTTTTGCAAATGATACTATTTTCATGCCACAAAGGGAGTATAATAGAGGAAAAAACCCAATTATATAATGCGCCCTCAGATAACAACAGATGATGCAAGGGATCAAAAGTCAGGCAACTACTATCCTAGGCCAAAAAGTAAAAAAGAAAAAGAACAAGAAAAAAAGAACAGCCAAATGATAATTTTTAGAAAGGAAACTGAGTAAATCATGGTTATAAGAAACACAAAAAAAAAGAAAAAAAGATTCATTTCAATTTTCAAAAGCAACTAAAATTGAGTGGATTTATGTATTTCATTCCACAGTAATCAAATTCACAAGTACTGAAAGGATCTAAACTACATAAATGAAGAGAAATGGAACAATAACAGGAAACATTTAGTGATGAAAATCATTCCAAATATAGGAAATATGTCCACTTCAACTCAATAAAGTAGTTCTAATAAGTCAATATAATAAATACAAGGTTTCAAATTTCAATCAATCTTCTTTCTTTAACCCAGAATAGTGAATTATAGGAGTCAGAAATAGACCAGCTTATCGTTATATTCTTAACAACATTATATGATACTACATTAAATTACAGAGAGAAACTCATATTATGGCGTAGTGCATACCATGCTCATATACGAATCCATCAAAGCTGGAGCAACCCGGCCCGCCATTGAGCCAGAGAACCACTGGATCTTCTAGTGGATTTCTTTCAGAAAGAACAAAGTAGTAAAATAATTTCTTCCCGCTAGTTCCAGCTATCGGCACGTACCTACAAATGAAAACCCAGAAAAGTGGAGGGAACATATGTAGAAACTAATCAATTAAAAAGAAAAATAACTTAAATATAAAACCGCAAAAGAGTAATCATACCCAGAATAGTGTTTGGAAGGGAAAGTTCCATCGAACCCAGGAAGCTCTGTGACTAAAGCACTTTCAGGGGCCGATTGTGTTACCGCAAAGCTGAATAAAATGAAGATCGACAATGTTATGTTGAATAAAAGAGCTGTGTTTCCCATGTTAAGTGATCTCAGATGGTCTAATCTAATCTGTTAAAGAGAGAAAAAGGGAGCAGTGTTGCCTTGTACTTTGAAGAATAAACTAATATTGGAGGTTCCTTAAATACTGGTTTATCTTTATGGGTCCTCATCTTTTCAATTGTTTGCTTACAAGGTCAGAAAGACTGACAAAAATGTTTGTAGTGTGTATAAGTGTGTGTGATAGAGAGAGATCCAGTAGTGGATACTGAATTGGTCGAAAATTGCACCCATCCACAAAAAGAATTGGCCGAAATTATAGTGAAGATCTGGATCGTATCGGGTCAAATAGAATCAAATTCATAGCATGGTTCACATATTTTTGTCTCTTCGTGTCCATATTTTTTGTTAATCTAATTGGATCACCCGACGCAAGTTTTCAAGAGTGATTTTGAGTCCCAAATAAATTTTGAGTTAATTTTTAAATTTAAATTTAATTAAATATATTTAAACAAAGTCTTAACCCACTAATTAAATAATTTATTGGATCATATTTGCCTCTTTTGTTTTTGTCTTGCGATAAATCGTTTTCGAAAGTTGACTCGAATCAAATTTATCCAAGTATAGTATTATTTTTTAAAATTTAACGATATCAATAGTACGTCAATAATCTTGTCTGATTAGCCTGACTAACTTTCAAGATTTTTTGCGTATGTCATAGAAGAAAATATAGGTGAAAAAACTTTAAACATATATAATAAATTACATATTCAAAGGTGTTTGTAATTGTTTCTATTTTTATTATTACACTTGTTATTTTTATTCTCATATGTTTCTATTTTGCTTGTTAACTAGTGCGAATATAAATCAAGAACTATATATATTTAATACTAGTTTTATATTTTAAACTTTATTGTTAATAAAATTTGATATTCGCGATTCATTAAAGTTAGAATGTCTCCATTTTAATTTATTTTTTTTTAGGGTCAATATTGAAGATTCTTTTTTTATTATTATTATTTTGGTGTTTTCAATTTTTCACGGCCAAAGGAATTCCACTATCAGTGTTTTGAAGCAAAAATAAAGCAAACAAAACTTTTTCTAGTTACTCATTTCCAAAAAATTAAAGTAGTAAAATGAAAGTAAAACAATTTAATTTGAAGCTCGATTAAATGCTCGTTCGATTAAAAGTTCGATTCGAACTCATTTCGAAAAATATAAATGAGTCAAATATGAAAGACATTTTAAAGTTCGATAAATTCATCGAACCTTCTCAAATTATAATTTTCTATTGATCTTTCGGATCATATTCGTTGGAAAAGTTCAAACTTGTTTCGGCTCGATTAGGAATCGTGTTAATTTGGAGAACTAAATGAGTCTCAATCAAATCTTATTTAATACTCGATAAATTGTGTGAACCAAATCTGAACAACTCAATACTCGGATCGATTCGATTCGTTTACATCCTTACCAAAAACATTAAAAGTTATCCCAATGCACATTTTGGCAGATTAAGCCTAAGACGTTTGTCCTAAGGCTTGGTGATCTAATCATTAACCCTCTCCAATCTAGCTTTCCAGTTTCCCCCTTTAACACTAGTACGTAATTTTGTACGTAATAGGGTTAAGGATAAGGTAAAATAATTAAAGAATAATGTTATTAGTATCATATAAAAAAAAGTTATATAATGTTTACATATATATGCATACATACTGTAATCTCCTGCCCGACATGTAGAGCCCGTAATATACATATATATGTATGTGAATATTATATAATTATTTTTTATGTAATAGTATCATTATTTATAATTAAATTATAAATATGCTTCTTACACATTACAAAATGGTAGTAATTTTGAACATTAGTTTGACTGTTTTTTTCAAAAGAAATGGAACGGGGGCAGTAACTATTTGGAGAGTACAGTTATTCATTGTGGCCGTTTATTAAATAAAACCATCATATTTAATACTCCCTCCATTTAAAGAGTAGAATATGTTACTTTTTATATGTCATTTATTTATTTTAAAGAAGTTTTAATAACTTAATATTTTATATTATTTCTACATTAAATCTTATTTTCTTTTTTTAATCTTTCTAATAAAAATTAAAATGATAACATTGAAATTTTCTCTCTATTTTGATCGACAGACAAATTAACATTAATTAAAAAGAATAGAGGGAGTAATAACTTCGTCCGGTCCACAAATTCATTTAAATCACTGTTATGGTATTAATGACAGTATTTTGAAATTTATTATTTTTTTAAAGTTGGTGTTGGGTGATGATATTTCTCTTATTGGGCCGAAAGGATTGGACCTATTTATTTAATTAGTCCATTAAGTTTTCACTATTAAGTCTTAAAATTATTGGGTCTAGTCACCATTTTATCCCTGTTAAATCTTTACGAGATCGGGTCGGATCAGTGGGTCGACCCATTGGTATATTTAAATATCTATTACCTTGACTTATAATAATGAAAAAGCATGACAGTTGATTAAGATACCTGCCATACATTAATATGGATGAGATTATAACCGGTAGTGGCATAAGCGATGAGAGGAAAAATGTGATGACTGCATGCAAATGATCGAAAAGTAAATCAACCGAGGAGTGGGGGACCGTGTGTCGAGACGGTGAGTGGATGGTACCGAGAACCCAAAAGAGAGTATAACCTAGGGAGGAGGTCTTCAAGAAGAGGTACGTACACACACACATTCAACTAAGATAATTCTCTCTCAATACACTAGATATTATTATCCTCCATTGTTAACTCTTGTGAACACCGATACTGACTCTCACGCCTAAGCTATCCCCCGACAGTCGAAGCCATCAAGCTTTTGGTCTTTATCGTGTTTACTGTGCAGGATCAGGGCGTCTTACGTGATTGGGACGTCGGAGAAGATCTTGGCGTTAACATTGGCGCTAGAAAGAGGCTGAGTTCTAGTGTCATTGAGTTTTCAATCACATTCTTTTAACCTACTTCGGAAGATGGTGAGGAGTAGAGGCAAGACGCCTGAAAGGGACAAGGTGGGCTGCGAAGCTCATCGTTGCCTCGTGTTTGATAAAGGATCGTCAGGTCCTTCCAAAAGTGCTTTCGTGAAATCGACCTCCAAGCACGCAGTCAGGGGTCCTCGTCAGAAGATTCATAGTGGAGCAGACGCGGAATTTGGTCTTTGATCTGAGATAAAGAGCGTGATCATGGTCGAAGGCGGACAGAAGGTTCACCGACCAAGACTCATCACCGAAGTGGTCAAGAGGATAGAGTTGCCAAATTGGCGAGGATGGCAGACGAAGCCGACAAGGCCTTGGAGGTTCTTCTAAAGCAAAGAGAAGATATAGCTGAGCAGATGCTTCGGGTGGCTGAATTAAAGGACGAGGCGTCCAGTCATGTTCGGTCCGAAAGACGAAGTAGGCATAAGGAGATACAACGGCGAGAAGGGAAAGAGCCGGAGCATTCTATACATGTGTCTCGAGACCGGTCTCGTGATCGAAGAAGATCGAGGAGCAGAACTCTCGAGGCATCGAAGGGAGTACTTGTTGTCGTCGGTTCTCGAGGCCGAGATGGTGGCAGACGAAGGAGTAAATCGAGGGAGACCGTGCCAGAAACTAGAAGGAGAGAGCATCAAATTCTCATCATGAGGATAAAGTTGCACGCCGGAATAGATCCAAAAGTCTAACAAAGGCAGTGGAGTCAGATAGAGGGGGTCGATCCTCTCAGAAGCAGAAGGTTGTTCAGGAGAAAGAAGTCTCCTCGCAGCCAGAAGGTGTGGATTTTTTGTTGAAAGAACTGAAGGAGCTCAGGAAGCAGTTGGTTGAGGTACAGCAGGTGAAAGATACTCCGGGAAAGAAGGCGTCCCCTTTTTCCTTGGACATTCTTAAAGAGAAGGCAGACACCACCAAGAAGTTGCTTCACGTGGAAATTCACGATGGCCTGGGACCACTTATGACCATAGCTTGAGCGTTCGAATGGGGTGATGGATTATTACGATTTTCTTGATCTTTGCCAAGTGCCACACGTTTGTCACAGCGTTAAGGAAGGATGCGAGAGGTGGATGGGGACTTTGCCAGTGATTGATATCTTCATGGTCCGAAATGTGTGACAAATTCCATACCCATTTTTGGGAGTAACCTAGGAAGAGGAAGTCTGAGGATCTTTAGCCCAGTCCAAGCCGGTTCACCAATGAATCTTTGGGTCAATATGTGAAGAGGTTCAGAGGGAAGATTAGCGGTGTCAGACCTCAATGATCTTCATCATGCATGAAATTTGTTTGAGCAGGCTAGATTTGGTAAAATTAGAAAAATTGGTGAAGAAGTTGATGTTTCACCATCCGAAGAGCTTGGCCAAAGCTTTTGAGAAAGCTGAAGGCTATATTATAGTGGAGAAGGCTATGAATAGCCTGAAACGTCCTTCTTCGGATCGGATGAAGGAGGCAGATGCTCCTAGGGCCGAAGGCGATCAGAAGAAGGCGGGAGGGTTTAATGATCGACTAGAGGGAAGTTTGAAGAAGTACAACAATTCATGGCGACAGGGAAATAGTCGCCCACCTGCTCCTACCCCGAAGGTGAATAAGGTGTACACCAAGCTGAATACGGATAGGTCGATGATTTTGGACCAAATCAGAAATCAGCCATTCTTTGAGCCACCTCGTGATAACTATACGTCAGGGCAGGGCAATGCTCGAAAATATTGTGGCTACCACCAAGCTGCAGGTCATGACACTAATGAGTGTTGTAATTTAAAAGATTTTATGGAGAGGAAAGTTCAAAGTGGTCTACTGGTTCAGTATGTGGCTGGGAGGGATCAACAGGATTAGCAGAATGTTGATCGTACTGTTCAGATGATTCAAACGGTTCCACCCGTCCAAAGTGCTCCAACACCACCACCAAGGCACGTCGTTGATGTAATAACCAGTGGGACTGCAGGGAAATTAGTAGCGAAGAAGAGGAGAGGATATCTGGATTCGGTCATGACCGTGGCGGGTGCTCCCCCAAAGATAGACTGATCGTTCCCGGGGACTGTTATATCTTTCACCGATGCAGATTATACTTCGGAGCCCATCAAACCTCGTGAAAGAGCGTTGGTGATCACTGCACAAGTAGGCTCGGTGGATGTGGAACGTATGATGATAGACAACGGGTCTTCTGTGGATATTCTGTATGCTCATGCTTATCAGAGGATGCATCTTGATGGGCGAAAGATGGAGGTCGGACAAGAGGCTCCCCTATATGGCTTTAGCAACGATCCAGTCAGAGTTGCAGGCACAATCGAACTTCTAGTGGTCTTCGGTACAGCACCTCAGCAGGTAGAAATAACCTGTAAATTTTATGTTGTGCATGTAGATTCAGCTTACAACGCCATACTAGGAAGACCTACCTTGACTGCTCTCCAAGCAGTGACTTCCATCCCTCACTTCAAAATCAAGTTCCCAACCACACACGGAGTTGGAGAGATGGCTGGGGACTTGGATCCGCCCCAAGACTTGTTATCGAGAATCGTTGTTATTTCCTCGGGAGTAGGGTCGCAAGCAAAGCAAACCATGATCGCTTCCTCCAAGCGGTGACTTCCATCCTCACTTCAAAATCAAGTTCCCAACAAAGACACGGAGTTGGAGAGGTGGGTTGAGGGACTTGGATCCGCCCAACATTTATTATCGTAATGTTGTTATTTCCTCGGGGTAGAAATTCAGCAAGCAAAAGCAAACTATGGTAATTGAGATCGAGCCCTTCACCGAAAACAGTTCGGAGCCATTGGTTGTTCCTGCAGGAGAAACGGAGGAGATCGACCTAGTCCTTGGGAAGAAAGACAAAATAGTAAAGATTGGTTCGGGTTTACCGGAACCTCTCCGAACGAACCTCATGGAACTTCTTCACTGTTATGCGGACATTTTTGCATGGGAGCCACAAGACATGCCTGGGATCAACTGGAAGATTGTCGAGCACAAACTGGATGTGGATCCATCGAAGAAGCCAGTTCAACAGAAAAGGCGGATCTTTGCACCTGAGCGTCAGCGGATCATTGATGAGGAGATCGCGAATCTGATAGCTACTGACTTCATCTTTGAGATTGATTACCCGGAGTGGATGACTAATGTAGTGTTGGTTCAGAAACAGAATGAAAAGTGGCGGGTTTGCATCGACTACACGGACCTGAACAAAGCCTGTCCGAAGGACTTCTATCCTCTGCCCCATATTGATCAACTTATTGATGCGACTTCGGGGTATGCATTACTAAGCTTTATGGATGCTTTTTCAGGTTAACACCAAATTTCTATGTGCAAGGAGGACATTCCAAAGACAGCGTTCATCACACACCGTTCGATGTACGCCTATAAGAAGATGACCTTTGGCCTAATCAATGCTGGAGCCACCTACTAGAGAATGATGAACTTTGTCTTCCAAAAGCAGCTGGGAAGGAACATGGAGGTGTACGTGGATGACATGATCGTGAAAAGCATGATTGTTCAAAAACATATGCATGATCTCGAAGAATGCTTTCAGACAGTCCGCCATCACAAATTGAGGCTCAATCCTACAAAGTGTACCTTCGGCCTCGATGCAGGGAAGTTCCTGGGTTATCTGGTCAGTCAGAGGGGCATTGAGGCCAATTCGGAGAAGATTCAGGCTATTCTCGACATGAAGACTCCTCAGTCGTTCAAAGACGTTCAACGTCTGACTGGTAGGATTGCAGCTTTGAGGAGGTTCATGTCCAAATCTGCAGAGAGATGCTTGCCATTTTTTGACACACTGAAGGGACTGAAGAATGCAAAGACATTCCAGTGGACTTCGGAGTGTGAAGATGCCTTCTCAGGCATAAAGACCTATCTGTCTTCGCCCCCTTTATTGGTGAAATCTGCTCTGGCTGAGACCTTGTATTTATATCTGGCAGCTAGTTCGTTGGCAGTGGGAGCTGTTTTGGTTCGGGAAGCAGGGGGAAGCAATATCCGATTTATTATGTCAGCCATGTCCTAAGAGATGCTGAAACCAGGTACCCGAATATTGAAAAATTTGCTTTTGCTTTGATAATTGCTAGTCGAAAGCTTAGGTAATATTTTCAAGGTCGGCTCCTGGTCGTCTACACGAATCAACCCTTGAAGAATGTGATGAGTAAACCAGAGGTCTCGGGGAGATTAGCAGCGTGGACAATGGAATTATCCCAATTTTTTTATTGAATATCATCCTCGAACCGCTATCAAAGGTCAAGCCTTGGCCGATTTCATGGTGGAATGTTCGTTCTCCGAAGCAGATACTGAGCTACCAGAAGCTGAGACGTCCGACTAGGAATGAGCAAAAAACGGATAAAACCGAAAAACCGAACCGAACCGAAATTTTTTAACCGAATTATTTCGGTTTTTCGGTTTTTTTTACAATTCGGTTATATCCAATTATTATTCACTATTATTACGATTTGGTTTTGGTTTGGAAAAATAGGTTATTCGGGTATCCGAATAATCGAATCTTACTTATTAAAAAAATTAATTTTATAATAATATAATAATAATAATAATTGTTTTTTTTCGAATTAAAATTACAATTTGGTAATTAGATTATTGAATAATTGGTTATTGTTAAATTTTGGTTATTAGTTAGGATAGCAAAATCATCATTATTTGGTTTTCGGTTATAACCGAATAGCTTATTCGATTCGGTTATAACCGAATGATCACCCCTACGTCCAAATCGAAAGCGATGCAGCGATTCAAGATGGTCGAGCTCATGGACTTTATACGCAGATGGGGTCACCTACTTGTGAATGTCGGTGAGGCGAGGATCATCTTGACAAGTCCAGAGGGATTCAAGGTGCAGCAGGCCATCAGATTTAGGTTTAAAGCAACGAACAACGAGTAGAATCTGGCGGTTCTAGCGGGAGTTCATTGGCGAAGAAGTCAGAAGTTCGTGTTCGATCATTTACAGTGACTCTCAGTTGGTCGTCAAACAATTGTCCGGAGATTATGAAGCTCGGGGGACGAAGATGGTCAAGTATTTGGCAGAGTTAAAAGACCGGCTCCAGTATTTCGTCTCTTATGAGTTTCAGGGCATAGAACGTAACGACAATTCCATTGTCGATGCATTGTCGAAGCTAGCCACTACGGATGCGGATGTTTTTAACGGGTCGGTTTATTTGGAGGTTTTGCGGTAAAAGTATTGACATGATGGCCGTGATGTACATTGAACGTTCCAACTGTTGGATAACTCCCTACATTGAATATCTGGCAGATGGCGTCCTTCCTTCAGATCAGATGCTTGCAAAGAAGATCAAGTACAAGAGTGCCAACTTCGTTCTTATTGATGGGGATCTTTATTGAAGGGCATTTTCGTCACCACTGTTGAAATGTCTGGTTCCATCTGAAGCTGAGTATGCTATTCGGGAGGTTCACGGTATTATTTGCGGCGACCATACGGGTCGCTTAAATCATCGCCTATAAATTACTTGGTGAGGATACCATCGCCTACGATCTTTAAGGAAGCTACAGAGTATATAAAGAAGTGTGAGAAGTGTCAGCTTAACAGTCCGATCCCACATCAGCCACCAGAAGAGCTATACTCGATCTTATCTCTTATACCCTTTGCTGTCTGGGGGGGTGGATATACTGCGTCCGTTGTCGAAAGCTAAAGGTCAGGTCAGCTTTGTCATAGTTGCTATCAATTATATGACCAAATGGGTAGAGGCGAAGCCACTTCGATTGATAACGGAGTAAGAGTGTTTGAAGTTCATGAAAGAGTCCGTAGTATTTCGCTTCGGAATTCCTAAAGTGGTGATATCGGACAACGGACGCCAGTTCGAGGGATCAAAATTTAAATTTTTTTTGAAGGAGCTAGGGGTTCAGCACAAGAAGACTTCGGTGGCTCATCCACAGTCGAACGGGCAAGTTGAGGTGACCAATGTAACGCCATCGAATGGGATCAGCCGCAGATTGGATTTAAACTAAAGGAAGATGGCGTAAGAGTGCTTCGATTGTATTGTGGGCTTACCGGACTATCCCAAGGACTACGACAGGGGATTCACCTTTCAGATTGGCCTATGGTACTGGTGCCTTAGTCCCAGTCGAGATTGGATGTCCAAGTCTTCGGGTCAGTCAATTCAAAGAGATCTACAATGACGAAGGACTGAAGGCTAACTTGGATCTGTTGGAAGAAGTTAGAGAAGTGGCTTTGATCAAGTTAGCAGCCTATCAACGAAGAGTAGCCAAGCATTACAACAAAGGGGTTAAGCTTCGTAGATTTGAAGTGGGGGATTTCGTCCTCAGAGAAGTCAAAGCGTCCACGCCTCAGAACACGGGGAAGCTAATGCCGAATTGGGAAGGACCCTATGAGGTAACTGAAGTACCAAAACTGGGAACTTACCGACTAAAGGCATTGGACGGATCCGGGATCAAGAACACTTGGCATGCCGGCAAACTTCGGAAATACTTTCAGTAGAGATCGAGTCAATTTATCAGAAGTCTGTAAACGGTGGTTCATCATCAATAAAAATTTCACTTTTTCACAATTAATCTTCTTCATATTGGTCCTAAGTTCACAATGGAGTAAGGAGGACAGGGGGACTCGCTGACCATTCGATGGTAGCCTTTTTGGCAGGTGGTCCTTATGAATTTGTCAGGCCCTTCGGGGTAGGCAAACTTCATCGAAGTAAGGAGGTATGGTCGGACTCGCTGGCCATTCGATGGCAGCCTTTTCGGTAGGAGTGTCCTCATGGGTTTATTTCACCGCAAGTGGTAAACAAACTCCATAGTCCTTTTTAATTTTGCTTTACCGCGAGTAGTAAACAAAAGGCACCAAAGTAAGGAGGTATGGTCGGACTCGCTGGCCATTCGATGGCAACCTCATTGTTAGGTGTGTCCTTATGAATTTGTTTTACCGCGAGTGATAAACAAATTCTATGGTCCTCATAAAATTGTTCTACCCCGAGTGGTAAACAAATGTCCTTATATACTTGTTTTACCCCGAGTGGTAAACAAGATCTTGATGGTGCAAAGAGGATCAACCGAATTCACCTTACACAGGACCAATCTCACACTTCGAAAATGATAAGTATGCATTACTTTATTTTATTCAAGTGTTGAGTTCGGTTCATTCAGTTCAGTTCATTGAATTCAATTCACTTCATTTCTTAACTTAACCGTTATATGCCTTATCTAATTCATAGCCTAAGTTAAGTTCATACAGGTCATTGATGCTGAATTATTGACAAGAAACGAAGTAAACATAAACCATGATAAAGAAAGTTGAAGATTCATTAATAAGTCCAACATTCACCCATCCGTTCAATCCTAATATTAAGCTATTACATAAAATTAAAAATTTCTTGATAAAGTTCTTAAAAGTAACTCCCAAAAAAGACAGATAATTTTCACAAGTCTTGAAAAGTCAGAATGAAACAGTAACATTGTCAAGCATTGTCTTCCCCATCTGAAGAGTCAAGCAGGGATTGATCTACGTTGGCTGTAATCAACTTCTCCTTGCCGCAACTTCGACAAAGCTCATAACCTTCAGAGTATATTTTCATGATCTCCCCGTTGATCTCATCTGATTTTCGATAATCTTCACAGATCTGCTTGCGAAGATCATCAGTCAAGGGAGGTCCCAAATCCCGAAGAGCTCGGAGTTCCCTGATTTCCTCTTCGAGCTTCTGACACCTATTCAGATGGCGAGTCTCTTGTAACTCCAGCTTTTCAATCGATTTGGCTAGGATCTTATTGCTAGCCTTCAGTTCTTTAACCTTCTCCATCCTTATTTCATTCCTCTGAACCAAGTCAACGTTCATCTTGACGATCTCTTGGTATTGGGCCTTGGTTGACTTCTGTTCTTCATTGGACGTTTTCACATCTTCTTTAGTCTGGGCCAACTCCTTTCGGAGACCTTTATTAGTGTGAAGAACGCTTTCACGTTGAGTTTTTTCCCCAGCCAAAGCCGACTTCAGGATGGCGTTCTCCTTTCTCATTGCTTCTTCTTCGGCTTAAGCTTCGATAGACTTTGGACGCAAACGTCTGAATACAGCATTCGCCTACACATGTTCAGCGTTATTTGATCGGCTTCAAATGTCTAAGCATGAAGATAAATACAAAAATTAAAGAGAAAACCATTTTACCTTCGCCAGATAGCTCATTCCTTCCTTAAGCAGATCCATGTTCGAACTGTTACCAAATCGATGGTCATCGGTCTCACGGACGAAAACATCAAACAGTTGAAAGGGGAAGTTGGCATTAAAACGAGGCCACATGGTTGGAGATGCCATAGCATCTTGCTGAAACTCGAAAGTTGACTGTCTTGGAAGGGAAGGTATGGGTTGATCGCGAGTTGGTGACGGATCCATATATATGTTTTTCGGAGAGGGGGATCGAGCAGGATTAGATTCATGGACCGGTGAAGAGATAGAAGATGAACCTAGATGACTGTTTGTTGGTTGTTTCCTTTTTCGAGAAAGTGTGGGGATGGGTTCGATCGGCTCGTCATCAGGCACTTGGATTTCAGTTGGGATTATTGGGGGAATGTCAGTCGAGGACGGAGGAACTCGAAGCTCATCAGCGGTTAAGGTAGTAATCTTTATCCTAAACTTTTTGACATGAAGGACTTTCGCCCGTTCGTGCAGAGGTATGTCAAAAAGACTTCTTTTGGTTGGAGCGGATTCAGGAGGTACAGAAGTGGGATTGGATGAGGGGCTTGCTTCTGGGTTTGCTTCTGGGTTTGCTTCTAGATTTGTTTCTAGATTTATCTCAGGATCTGTATCTGGGCGGATGGATTTAGATCTCCTAACAGCTCTTTTTCTTCGTCGGGGTTTGAGGGATTCTTCAGGTATAAAGGGCTCATCAATTTGTGGATCATTAATTGGAGGGTTGACAACGGGTGTTTCAGTGGTGAGAGGATTGGCTTGAGGAGACTCTTATGTTGGGAACTCTTCATTTGCATCTGTAATCTTTCCAGCCAAAAAATCTTCAAATTCTTTTACCTCTGAAGAGTTCGGTCTAATCAAAGACACTATAAAGATTATATAACGACATATCAGAACCAATATTATCAAAGGTGTCACAGAAATATACACACGGGTAGTTCGATACTTACGTTTATGATCATATAGCCATGCCTGTTTAGAAAGGAGTCCATGTTTCCATTCCTCCTTCGGGAAATTACTCAAGAACTCAATCAGTTCGGCTACACGTTCTTCGGATATATCACCAAAATCAACAGAAGTCTTTTCATCAGTAGTCCAGTTCGGTAAAGAGGCGATTTCTGGTCCCTTGACGAAAAACCATTTCTCATGCCATCCTCTCATTCTTTCGAAGGAGTATTTATCGTCGACCTCTCTCAAACTTTTCACCAAATTTTACGTAAGTCTTTACCCGTAACTTTGAACCCCTTTTCCTGGTTTGGGCAACCTCAGATATAAAGAAAGAAGAAGTCGAGAGTAGGTTCGACTCCTAATTCATGACAGAATGCGATAAAAGCCAGAATGTGGATATAGGAGTTTGGCACCAGTTGGGCAAACCCTACCCCAATAAATCCCAGGAGGGTAACCAGAAAGATATGAAGAGGAAACCTAACCCACCACCTTTTCGAGCAGAGTCACCGGAACAGCCGTCCAACCGTCTGGATGTTGGTACATCTTCTCATCAGATTTGGGGGCCTTTATTAAGTGGGTATCAGGGATATGATAACGAGCCTTAATCTTTCGCAGCTCGATCTTAGAAATAATGGAGGGGGTGTTGGCATGAGGGTACTGTTCTTTGTTCTTAAAGAAGTCGGAGGGGTTAGGTATGGGTTTCGGAGGCAGAGGTTTTTCACTAGGTTTGGCGACCTTAGGGTTGGAACTCGCGGCTTCTTTATTAGAGTTTGGACTGGGCGGAACAGTGTTGATTGGGGTCACTCGGAGAGGAGAGCTCTAATTGGTATTCAGGACCACCATTGTTGAGATTTCGCAGAGAATGGAAGAGAAGTTCTGGAGAGAAGAAGAAAGCTCAAAGGTCCGAAATTTAAATTGGCAGGTAAAACTGTCAAATTTGGTAAAGTTTATCTTTTATACTGACGGTTGCACAAAGTTCAAAGGCGGCACATTTAATTTTTAGCAATAATGGGGAAGTTGAATAGGAAGAATCCGGTTTAAGCCTCGCCTATTTACCAGATTGGGCCTATCCATTGAGTTTTCGGTCTCAGTCTTTACTTTGAATCTCCACCGTTTGGGCTTTGGTAAATTTCAATTTGGGCTTATTTCAATCCTATCAAATCTTATAATATCATGGACCACTTATAGTTTTCTATTAAATATCATATTTGATAAAAAAAACTAGGGGGCAATGTTGGGTCATGATATTTCTCCTATTGGGTCGAAAGGATTGGGCCTATTTATTTAATTAGTACATTAAGTTTTCACTATTAAGTCTTAAAGTTATTGGGCCTAGTCACCATTTTATCCCTGTTAAGTCTTTACGAGATTGGATTGGGATCGGGTGGATCTAACCCATTGGTATATTTAAATATCTATTACTTTGACTTGTAATGATGAAAAAACATGACAGTTGATTAAGATACCTGCCATACATTAATGTGGATGGGATTATAACCCACCAAGAAGATAAATGAAGAGAAAAGGTGACAAATGCTGCAAATGCGATCGGTGAAATCAGCGAGAGTGGAAGTACGTGTGAGACGATGAGTTTTAATACAAATATTGTCTCTACAGACAATATCCACTCTCGAGAATAAGTCCTCATTACATTTATTGTCACACTATTTAGAATAGTGAGGTAGGGACTAATAATCTATATCGGAATTGTCAATCGGTTCCCAGAGCTCGTCGACTATATTCTCATTTCACGAAGAGAAGAGTGAAGGAAAGGGTGAGCTCAACTAGCCCGAAGAAATATTATGACTAAGATAATGCGAGAATAAATTATCATTAGTCTTCAACAATGTTAAGCGATAAAATACAATAGACATCAAGTTTAAGCTGCTTGGTGAACAAGCGATCCATTAAAAAAAGTCGAGTAGAGAATAAAATCTACTATCTTTTATGATTTAAAAAGTTTTTCATCACTTTTATTCATTTGAGACTCGACAATAAATAATCCACATCATCAAATCATCCCTTTCTGGGCCGAGGATATTATTTAGTATCACGACCACGAATTATCCATGCACTACGGGCGAAAGATAATCGTGTTTTCATCAATGAGTCTGATCATGCCATAAAACAATTCATCTTTGCTCCCCTTGTAGAAGAGAATCCATAGCCATAATCATACCAAAAGCTGTCCATCGATGCCTTCTACGGACGATGAGGACTTTTTCCACATCATTTGTAACATTACGGTCATGATTATCTTAGAATAATCCACAGTCAGTCATAATCATACCAAGTCCATCTATGCACTCAGGCCACAGATGACTTTCAACAAAATATAAACATGAGGATGATGACAATGATATAAGAATTCAATAAAACAAGTTCAAAATTAAATTATTCGAGGAACTAATAACGTCCAAATTATCGACATGATACTTCTTTGTAGAGTAAAATTCAAGAATGCTCGGAAGAATATTTCCATGAAAAGATCTTTGGATGAAGCGCAAATATCGAGGATATTCCACTAATTTCATGGAGTATAGAAGTCAAAACTTTAATCGGTGAGTATAATAAAGAATGGAATAACAAAAGAAATCACCGTGCATGCGGTACCGCATAGGCAGAGTTATTCAACAGAATAATAAATAACGGAACCGGTCGAGGCGTAATCATGCGCAAGCGGGATATTCAACAGAATAATAAAGAATGGAATAACAACGAAATCACCATGCATGCGGTACTTGGCATAGGCGAGTTATTCAGCAGAATAATAAATAACGGAACCGGGGCGAAAAACGCGCATGCAGCGAGGATATTCAACAGAATAATAAAGAATGGAATAATAGAAATCACCATAAATCACCATGAAATCAGTTATGCAGCAGAATAATAAATAACGGTACTTGCAGGTGAGCGCAGGTTATTCAACGAATAATAAAAAACGGAACCCGGTCCGGCGTAAAAGCGCGAGACGAGGATATTCAACGAGAATAATAAAAAGCGGGAATGGAGAAAGTCGTAAGCGCTGCACGACGGAGATATGGAAGCAGAATAATAAAGAATGGAATAACGAGAAGAATTTCACCAAGTATAGGGTAATAGCGTATCTGAGTTATTCAACAGAATAATAAATAATGGAATATGAAGTTCTCTTCATGAATATGAGAAATATGCGTATAAGGTTATTCAACGAGAATAATATAATGGAATAATAAGTTCTTCATGAAATGAAAGAAAATATACCCTTACCTTAAATAGAATATATATAGAAAAGCTGGATATAGAAGTAGTGAAAGTAGAGAACTTTTCGAGATTTTCTTCTTTCTCTCTATAGTTTCTCTCTCTAGAGTTTGGTGAATTAAGTAAGAAATAATGAAGGAATGAGCTTATTTATAGAAGAATGGATTGAATAGTAACTAATTCATGAGCGGTCAGATTGATTTACTTTTTAATCGGACGGTCATATTTAAAAGCAAAATCTTTTAAATAAAATATAATATATTCTATTTATAATCTAATAAAAGCGAATAACTTTATAAAAGTATTACATTTTATATATAAAAGATTTTACTTATAAAAAATACTATCTGAGGCACTATAACATATACTATAATAAAAATATAATATATTAATTATTTATAGAATAACTTTATAAAAGTATTACATTTTTATATAAAAGATTTTCTTATGCAACTTACTATGCATAATAGAATATAATATATTATATTTATAGAATAACTTTATAAAAGTATTACATTTTTTATATAAAAAAGCTTTTACATTTTATTACATTAATAATATAATAAAACAAAACTTATATATATATATATATATATATATATATATATATATATATATATATATATATATAACAATCAACAATAATAATTGAATCAAATAGCGTGAGATCTTGTCGACAACTTGTAGCAATAATTGAACAAAAATGGTGACTTCTCACGTAAGCATCGATAATCAATCTGGTGTCTTCTTATGCGACCACTGCGTATTCTTTGTACTTTTACTACTCAGAGTAGTTCAGCGGTATTAACGGTAAAACTTTCGTAGTTATTTTTCATAAAAATATTTTTTGTCGTTTTCTCGATCGCCAATAATTCCGTTGTGGGGTCCACCGATGATTGTCTTGAGTAAATACGAATATTCCCAAACCAAAAAGAATATTCCCCGACCAATCGAATATAATATAACAACTTGCATACTTTGCAAAATTTATAAATATTACCCACAACTATAACATTATATTAAATCCACACCATAATATTCAAAAAAAAAAATTGAGAAATTTAAATCTTTATTAAGTAAAATTTGGGATTTTACAATCTCCCCTCTTATGAAATTTAAGCCCTCGAAATTTACGTCGTATATACTGGTATCTTGAGAGCAGATGAGGACACTTGATCGATTCTAACTCTTGAGGTATAACCTTTGAGTGTTGAATACATTCGAGATTTTAACGGTACATCTTAAATACGTTAAATTATCCATTATCTCGTGGGTTCTAAATCAATAATGTGGTTGAATTCGTCCACATATTTACGTAACATGTCGATATGTGAAAAGCGTTATGAACACGCGACATACTTGGCGGTAAAAGCGAGTCTATAGGCCACGAGTTTCTACTCGATCGAGGATTTCAAATGGTCGATAAAATCGAGGGTTGAGATTTTCTCTCTTCATCGATTCTTGCTTCTAGAATAACGCCCTCTTGAACCTTCTTTTTCACATTCATCGATTTCTGAGTATTTAGCTTGGCGGCTTTAACTTTATCGATTAAAAGTCGATTCTCTACTCGTATATTCGTTATCTTCACGTGGGTTCGTATATTCATACTCTCGTAGCGCATCGATCTTCTACTCAGCGCGTCGGCTACCACGTTCGCTTTTCCACGATGGTATTGAATGATGCGATCGTAATCTTCAATGACTCGAGTCAGCGTCTTTGGCGCGTATTACGTTCGTTTTAGTTGAAGAAATATTTAAGGGTTTTAGAAATGGGGTTTTGTCTTTGGGGTCGATACAAAATTTGATTTCACGCTCTAGGGGTAGGCTAAGAAGTCTTCAAGAAATCGTCGAGAAATTTATTAACAATAGAAATATCATTCTGGCTGTGACTCTCATCAAGACTTGGATAACACGTCACATTGATACCTATCGACTTGCCATCGTTATTCGCTGGCGTCCCTACGAGAAAGTGCGGCGGTGCATTCCACACAAGGAAATCGACAACGAAAGGATCGGGGCTCTTTCTTATGGCTTGATATGACAATGATTGACTTTAGTGGTTTGGTTGCTTGAATTAGCATAATGAGGTTGGTTAGGAATATGAAAGCTAACAACCTTATAAAAAAGCATGATGAGTAGTTAACGATCGATTCCTAAAATCACATCAAAAGGCAAGTATTTTCAAAGAGATAAGATCGACGGAGTAGCGTGAAAGTGTTGATTTGAATCAAACAAGATTTATAAATAGTGGAGTAATGAAGGTTTCTCCTTTGAGTTTCAACGAGATAAATCAAAGTCTAACTTCTCGGAGTTAAATTCAAACATTGAACACAACTAAGTGAAATGAAAGAGTGAGTAGAGCCGGTATCTAACACGGTATAGACTTTGAGAGTTTATGATTAACTTACGTGATAATTTTATTGGGTTCCTCGTCACGAAAAAAAAAAATGCTCTCTCTTAAACTCTAGGCTTTGGCTTATGCAGGACATCCTTTGGCATCACCATCCAATTTGGACTTGACTTCACCATACGACAAAATCGAGCTAGGTGACCTTCTCTTCCATAATTAAAACACGCTTTGGATTATTTGCGTACGGTTGGACGGATGTGTCCCTCTGTCGCATTTGAAACATATCTGACCGGTGGTCGTTCTTCTTCCTTTGAAGCGGGTCTTTGGATCTTTCTTTGTCTTTCCATCATTATTGAACCTTCTCTTCTTGAAATTTCCACTTCTATTATCTTGGCCATGATTACCCGCAAAGTGGTTACCATTAAATGGCATGATAATTTCCCCCCCGATGGTTATCATTGTTAGATGGCCGTTGCCCGATACGATTATTATCGTGTTGTTGGTCGTTGCCTTTTTGGTTGTCTTTGACTCATTATCGCGCTCGATAAGCTGAGCCCTATTCACAACATCGAATATAAACAAAGTTTGTGAGAAATGAGGTATTGGCGTATATTGGGTTTGAAACCTCTTAGAAACATTAGCGTCATTCGCTCCTCATTATCGACCAAATGGGATCTGGCAGAGACAACTCGGCAAACTTAGCCTCGTCTTTGCGACACGGTCGTATTGTTTTGCTCGACTTGATGAACTCCACCTCCGCCCGTGTGGCGAATACTTTCGGGAAAGTACTTGTCGTTGAAGCGACTCTTGGAACTTCTCCCAAGACATCTTGAGTCGTCGATGCTGAGTACGTTTCTGATTCCCACCGATGATCTGCCTCTTTCGCCATAACATAAAAGGTGGCAAATGGAACCTTTTGCTCCTCTGAGCATCCCAAGACATCAAATATCTTGGTGATCTGCTTTAACCCGTCTCTCGCCTTAAGTGGTTACGGCTTTCCCAAAAACTCGGTGGTCCCGGCTCCTTGAAGCGCTTAGCGGCGGTGGCCAAGTAGTGGGTTGCCATTATTTCCACCTATATTTTGAACATGAGTCTCTCTTTTTGTTGTTGCATGAATTGCATAAAGCCTCTGAACATTCCATCGTTCATCATTTGGTCGGTGTTGTTGTTTACTGGGAGGATTATCGCCTTCACGATGCACATTATCACGATTATTGATATGTGGAGACTCAGCGGTCTCACTGTGCTCCATTCTTATTCTCAACATTCTCGGATGTCATTTTTCAAATCTTGCCACAAAACAAGGGTTAATTAACATATCACATATTATCCCTATACTCGATGACCGACCAATTAAATACCAAATAAACTTAGGTAGGTCATACTAGCGAAGAAGAATTTCCCGTCTCTCCCCTCTAGTTCTTGTCTCACATCTCGGCCGGGGATCATATCCTAAGCTTTGATACCAATTTGTGGCGCCCCCAAAATAGGTATACATCACCCATCTTGAGTGCGCCAAATACATGGTACAAATCTGAAATACAATAATAATACTTTAATCGTGTATACAATACGACAAAACAAATTTGTGAGTTTTAATACAAATATTGTCTTCTAGACAATATCCACTCTCGAGAATAAGTCCTCATTACATTTATTGTCACACTATTTAACGAGAATAGTGAGGACTACTAATCTTATCATACGGATGTGTCGATGGTTCCCAGAGCTAGTCCCACTATATTCTCATTTCTGAAGAAAACGGTGAAAGAAAGGGTGAGCTCAACTAGCCCGATGAAATATTATGACTAAGATAATGCGAGAATAAATTATCATTAGTCTTCAACAATATTAAGCGATAAAATACAATAGACATCAAGTTTAAGCTGCTGGTGAACAAGCGATCCATAAAAAAGTCAAGTAGAGAATAAAATCTACTATCTTTTATGATTTAAAAAGTTTTCATCACTTTTATCATTTGAGACTCGACAATAAATAATCCACATCATCAAATCATCCACACTTGCTCTGGGCCGAGGATATTATTTAGTATCACGACCACGAATTATCCATGCACTACGGGCCAAAGATAATCGTGTTTTCATCAATGAGTCTGATCATGCCATAAAACAATTCATCTTTGCTCCCTTGGTAGAAGAAGAATCCATAGCCATAATCATACCAAAAGCTGTCCATCGATGCACTACGGGCCGATGAGGACTTTTTCCACATCATTTGTAACATTACGGTCATGATTATAGAATAATCACACAGTCATAATCATACCAAGTCCATCCATACACTTCTGAGGCCACGAGATGACTTTCAACAAAATATAAACATGAGGATGATGACAATGATATAAGAATTCAATAAAACAAGTTCAAAATTAAATTATCCGAGGAACTAATAACGTCAAATTGTCGACATGATACTTCTTTGTAGAGTAAAATTCAAGAATGCTCGGAAGAATATTTCCATGAAAAGATCTTTGGATGAAGCGCAAATATCGAGGATATTCCACTAATTTCATGGAGTATAGAAGTCAAAACTTTAATCAGTTGAGTATAATAAAGAATGGAATAACAAAAGAAATCACCGTGCATGCGTACTTGGCATAGGCGAGGTTATTCAACGAGAATAATAAATAACGGAACCGGTCGAGGCGTGTACATGCAAGCGGGATATTCAACGAGAATAATAAAGAATGGAATGGAATAACAGCGAAATCACCATGCATGCGGTGCGCGCATAGAGCGAGTTATTCAATGAGAAGAATAATAAATAACGGAACCGGTCGAGGCGTAAATTACGCAAAGCGGGATGTTCAAGCGAGAATAATAAAGAATGGAATAACAACGAAATCACCATGCATGCGGTACTTGGCATAGGCGAGTTATTCAAGCAGAATAATAAATAACGGAACCGGTCGGCGTAAAGCGCTGACGAGGATATTCAACGAAGAATAAATAATGGAAAAGCGGAACCGGTCAGGCGTAAAGTAACAGACGAGGATATTCAACGAGAATAATAAAGAATGGAATAATGGAGAAGAATTTCACCAAGTATAGGGTGAAATAGCGTATCTGAGTTATTCAACAGAATAATAAAGAATGGAATAATGAAGTTCTCTTCATGAATCTGAAAGAAATAATACCCCTTACGAGTAAACAAATAACCCCCTTACCTTATAGAAGAAAGCTGGATATAGAAGTAGTGAAGTAGCGAGAATACTTTTTTCTTTTTCTCTATATAGTTTTTCTCTCTACTAGAGTTTAATTGAATTAAATAAAGAAATAATGAAGGAATGAGCTTTATTTATAGAAGAATGAATTGAATAATAACTAATTCATGAGCGGTCAGATTGATTTACTTTTTAATCAGACGGTCCAGATTTAAAAGCAAAATCTTTTAAATAAAATATAATATATTCTATTTATAATCTAATAAAAGCGAATAACTTTATATAAAAGTATTACATTTTTTATATAAAAAGATTTTCTTATACAAAAAATACTATACTATATAACTATATCTAATACTTAATATAATAAAATATAATATATTCTATTTATAGAAATAACTTAATAAAAGTATTATATTTTTTATAAAAAATTTTACTTTATACATTTTTTATATAATAGAATATATATATATTTTAATAAATAGAATAACTTTATAAAAAGTATTACATTTTATATATAAAAAGCTTTTACATTTTATTACATTAATATACTAATAATAAAATATATATATATATATATATATATATATATATATATATATAACAATCAACAATAATTGAATCAAATAGCGTGAGATCTTATCACGTGACTTGTAGCAATAATTGAACAAAAATGGTGACTTCTCACGTAAGCATCGATAATCAATCTGGTGTCTTCTTATGCGACCACTGCGTATTCTTTGTACTTTTACTACTAGAGTAGTTCAGCAGTATTAACGGTAAAACTTCGTAGTTATTTTCATAAAAATATTTTTTTGTCGTTTTCTCGATCAAATAATAATTCCGTTGTGGGGTCCACCCGATGATTGTCTTGCGTAAATACGAATATTCCACCGACCTGAAAGAATATTTCCAGACCAATCGAATATAATATAACAACTTGCATACTTTGCAAAATTTATAAATATTACCCCAACTATAACATTATATTAAATCCACACCATAATAAAAAAAAAAAAATTGAGAAATTTAAATCTTTATTAAGTAAAATTTGGGATTTATACTTTTTCTTTTATAAAAAAATAGTATGAAGATTATTTTATTACGAGGACATGAGAAGTAAGGGACACTCTAAATTTTTGCATGAGGTATTCTTTATAATAATAATATTTAAAAAATTATAAATATCTTTTTTATAGGGAGAAAATGTATTCAATTAATAAAAACGATATCATATCCTTGTAATATATCACCTTCTTGTTTGCCTTTCGTTATTGATTGTTATATTTTTTTTATTTCTTATTTGAATCATATTGACATGATCACATGTACTCCTAATTTGTGTCACTTATAACAACATAAAGTATACTCATAAATAAAGGTATAACTTAACAGTGTTAATATCTTGGCCTATACATCAACATTTCCATCATTTTAGCATAGGTGAAGTTAAAGGCACGTTTTTTGAATATATATATATATATATATATATATATATATATATATATATATATATATTATGAGCACTATTCTCGCAACTATAATATTAATCGTTAATTTATACCCAAGTGTATTCATAATTTTAATCGTTGATTTATCTCATGATTGTTGAAATAATGCACATAACAACCGATTACTATGAATAGAAAGCCAAAATAATATGTGTGTACATGTGTGTGTGACGTTTTTAAAATCGGGGCAATTAACAACAACTGGACCGGCCCGGCCGTATCGCCCATAAGTTTTTTTTGTTATTGTGCTTATGCTGTTGGTTGTTTGTTACGTGCGTGCGTACGTACGTACGTACAGTGGGTGGGTGGTTGGTTGTTAGTAGTCAAATTTTTCAGTTTTTTTATTTTGTTATGGTTAAGTTTTGGTTTGTAGGTGTAAAAGTGATCGTCAGTCATATGTTTCAATGGCGTTCTTTAGCTTTCAGTTGAGTGCTACTGCATGCTTTTGGTTAATTTGTTGTACATATTTGGTTGTAGCTAGCTAGCTAGCTATCTCCATTTGAATTAGTTCAAATGGATATATATATATATATATATATATATATATATATATAGCTTTAATATTGATGGATGCATGTAATAGGAATTTGAAGTTCATCTGTCATCTGTTTATTCATTAATACTTCAATCGTCATCTGTTTATTCATTCATTAATCCAAACCTTTTGGATTGCCATGTTTTGTACTAGGATAGGATTCTGTTTTAATGAATGAAATCCATTTGCTTTTCAAAACAACAACAATAATAATAATAATAACAAAAGACATATAAAAAATCTATCTATGCGAATATGATAATATTTTACAATTTCATCCATTTATATTTTATGCCCTTAATAATTATCGTGTAGAGCTCGATCATAAGCCATATTTATATACTAAATGGTAGTGATAAAATTCACTTCATTGCATAGTACATCATCATCAACTTGGCATGTTATGTTATCTATCAGTTATGAATAACCAACAATTGGCAATTGGTCCAGGTGCAGCATTACAATTGGCATGATGATTAATCTATTAATATAATTAATAGATTAAAATGTAACAACTAATCAGAGTGGCGCAGCGGAAGCGTGGTGGGCCCATAACCCACAGGTCCCAGGATCGAAACCTGGCTCTGATACATATTTTTCATATTCATATGTACTCTAATTTATGAGCCCGACCCAATCCTATAATTATAAACAAGGAGGAGACAATTAAAAGGACAAATGGGTTTGCCTGTAAATTAATCATCATCCATGCGCCCGGCCTAACCTAAGCATGCTATAGCCTAGGGAGAAAATGTACTAATCCTTGATTAGTTTTGGCACAATTAATTAATAATGAATGCTGTGTGAGCCTGTGAGTGAAGAAGCATTGATTTGCTGAGAACTAAATGAATGGATATAAATAAAACACTTAATACTACTCCTATATAATTACATTTCTAGCTTTCCCTAATTAATCTCAACCTTAAGCTATATAAATAATATCACGGCACAAGAATAATTAATTTTATTTAAATTTCTAAACTATTAGGCTGGCACTGGCAGAGAACATTAACATGGCCTGGTTGGCTATTTTGACCAAAACCTGCCCAATTAATGCCTTGTAAACTCCAAAATATTAACTGTCAAATGTCCATAGCCGTAGGCCCCCAAGGAAAAAACATTCAATATGTTCAACTTAAACCTTCCAATCAAATCTCGAATCTAAATCTAATCATACCATAATAAATTTTAATATATTTTCTTAATAATATCTTATTCAATCATTTTAATTTATTATGGACTCACTCAAAAGATAATACGACTAAATGTATTAATGATAACAGCTTCAATCTTTATAAACATACTCAAATATCTTACTTATTATGTATATTGTTGGATTGAGGAATTAGTATTACAAACTCCTCCACTTAAATACCTAACGTTCCGTTAGACCAAACACCTACAACCCAAAAACTTTGTTTTCTCTTGTTATTGTGGTACTAGCGGCCTACTAGGTCCGCCTTCGTCCCAACTTTCAACAACAGTTGTTGATCGAATGAGTCAACCCAAGTTTTTGAGGATCGGCTCAAGCCAAACACATAAATGCGCAGCCCAAAAACTCTCTCTCTACCCATTGTGAGATAATACCAACAGCCTATTAAGCATGTATTTGTGTCTCTACATCCAGCAACTTGATTGAATGACTTTATACACATTTTTTGAGAGTCGACTCTAATACCATATGTAACTACCCATGTTAAACTCCACGTCCAAAACAATTTATAGTATAATAAAGTCCAATGTATTGTCTTAATTAAGGCTGCAAAAAGAATAAAATGGTTCGAGCTTGATTACTACACGCTCAACTAAAAGTTTGATTCAAACTCAACTCAAAATATAAAATATTTAAATATGAACAAATTTTAAAATTCAACAAATTACTCGAACATTTTCAAATTGCAATTTTCTGTTGATATTTGGATCATATTCACTTGAAAAGTTCAAATTGCGTGTGTTCGATTCGAGATTATGCTCTACTTGGTACTTAAACGAGTTTTAATCAAATTTAATTTCAGACTTGACAAGTTTTATAAATCAAATCTGAGCAACTCAATACTCGATTCGAATCAACTCGACTCAATTTATTTACACCTATAACTTTAATAACATCTTCTTGAGTTATCTTAACCCACTATAAATTTGTTCAAAAAATTATAACTAAAAATATAAACAATAACAATTTGAATTTTTATATATACATCAAAATATTTAATATGCTACAATATATAATTGGGATGACACTCGAAGAATAATTATTAAAAAGATTTTTGCTTGTATATATCAATGGAAGTGTAGATGTGTAGACCAAGTCTATAAATATAATCAAGTCGGCCAGTCTTATCATCCAGTGTTTTAAAATTTGGATTGGATCGATGGGTGAAGTGATAAAATTTAGAATCGGTTTGTCTTTCGGTCCGGTTTAGATCAATAACTCGATTTTGGTTAAAATCCGAGTTGGACCATTGACCACCGATTTAATCGGTAAACCCGATTAATTAACTTGATTGACCCGATTTTTATTTTAATAGAAAAGAATAGAAAATTTAAAATTTTCTTTTCTTTTGTGTTTTGAGTTCTAATGAAAAGAAAAGAAAAATATCACTTTTACAAATTTACCCTTTTATTACCTTTATTAATTATAATCATTGAACTATGAATAAAAATATTCAAGATAAATTTAATCAAAGAAAAAATTCCATAATTAAATACAAATATCTAAATAAATGTTAAACAAAAATTACTTCTACAAAGTCATTATTATACCATACCAAAAAGTCATCAAACATAAGATGTATTATTTATACTAACGGAGATTATTCATCAAATTCTTCAAGAAATTCAATCTCCTTTCTAATGGTAACCCAAACACTGCTCGTGCTTTGTCTTGATTTTCTAGTAGCCATAAATAGGTTTCATCGATTTTTTCCTCATCGAAATTCATTTCAGTAAGTCCTTTAAAGATATCATTTGCAGAATAGACTCGCACAGATGAATTGATAAATGCTTCTCCCTGTTTTTCAAATGTCTCCCCTTGCTTTTCCAATATGGTAGCTAATTTATCAATCACATTAGTTAATTTACCTTCATCATCAGAATGTTTTGCCTTTTTCTTTTTTTCTTTTGAAGTACGTACACTTTCTGTCGGTAATTGAGAATGTTCTTGAGAAGAGGCTTGAGAATGAGTTGACATAAATTCGCCAATATCATCCAAATTGAAACTTTCTAAAATTACTTCATTTCGGGATATTGCACCATCAATTCCATCAATTGTAGATTCTTGCTCAACCATGTCCTCCCATTTTTTTCGTTTCTCTTTTGCGCCATTGAACCTTCCCTGTTGCCCTATCTTTTTAGCAAAATAAATCTTCCAAGCGATCATAATGGTAGATCGCTTTATCCCTCCATATAGCAGCTTTAGGCTTTGCCTAGTTATAAAGACATTATTATCAAATAAAAGACATTATATATATACCCACAATTAAATTGGACAAAAGTAATTCAATTAAAATTAAATAAATACCTCTATAAGGTCTTTCCATACTTCTAGTTCAGCATCCCACTTTTTTGTAACTGGGCTCCAAGCAAAGCCACTAAGTCCAATTGAACATTTAAACAAGTCATAACACTCAGCAAAATGAGATTTGAGAGTCTTCTGGCGATTAAGCAAGTGACTTTTCTTCAAGTATGGTATCTCAAGTTTTTCTATCAAATATTTCAACATATTTGAATAGGCATGCGTCGTAAAAGTTCCATCAGGTCTGTTCCCTTGTGCTTGCTCATAAAGCATTGCCTCAATGAACAATTCATCCATTCTATTTGTCCATTTTAAATTTTCTTTCTTTAAGGCTGGAATTTCATTTGTTGTTTTGGTCATGTTTATCCTATACAAATAATCATGAAATTAAAAGAAGCAACACATATATATAAACAACACACAAAACATGGATAAATAATAAAGTAAAAAACTTAATCTCATATAAACAATAAACAAAATATCATTCTAGTTACGGCACGAATACTCGTCAAATAACATAATAAATTAAAAAATCAAACGTACTATAAACTAGTTGTCAACATGAGATGAAACTCAATAACTATTAACTTCATTTATGTAATCAATCCACATATCATTTGCAATAGAAGTCCTTAAATACTCAAAGATGTTACATCTTCACTAACATCTCTTACATGATCATCAAGGTTCATGCATTTGCTTCTAGGAGCTCTCGATCAACTTCTCGACAATAAGGTCATCATCGGGATCAACAGACATCAAGTAATTATGTAAAATGCAACATGCTAAAACAATTTGATTGAGTATCCACATCGTATTTTGGCTCACCAGGCTCCCAATAATCGGAAACCTTTTCTTTAGTACGCCAAATGCCCTTTCAATTGTATTACGTAATGATGCATAGCGTAGATTAAATAATTCTCTAGGATTTTTCGGAGGTCGAAATGAGTACTCTTTTTAAATGGTAATAACACCTCTATAAGGTGTCATTAATCCGTTGGTAAATGGTAATCCCAAGCATCTACAAGATAATATTTTCCTAGAAATTCATAATATTAGTTACATGTAAAACAAAGATTTTTTTAATTAAATCCTAAAAAGGTTGATAGTGTATTACCATTGGGGATTTTTAACTTATCTTCTCTTATAAGGGCATTTTTAATTATTCGAGTCGATGTCGTCCCTTCCCAACCAAATCAAAATATAAGTAAATTTCAAGTCAAATGTACATGCGGCTAAGACATTTTGCGTAGGGTAGCCCTTCCTACCACGATATCTTGGTACATCAGTGTGAGGAACTTTTACACGAACATGAGTTCTGTCTATTGCTCCTACACAATCCTGGAATTCACAAACATGCACATACCTTGTTAAAATATATAAAAATGTGAATTTGAGTTAAAGTATGTTAAGTTGTAAGTTTTACCTTATAATATGGATAAAATCTACTATTGTTGAGTACTTCTGAAGGTACGTGTGCTCCATTTGGTTGTATTAAAAAAATTTCTTCCAATGATATTATTGCTTTTAAGACTCTATGAAAATGACGACTTGTTGTTCCCATTGAGCTGCGAAAGAAGAATGTAATTGAACGGTTTCTCACATTATGCGATAATATGTGAAGAAATTTTGCGACTTGTTCCTCTAGAGATACTCGTTGAGTGGGTGAAGAAGACCGCCTCGTCATGCAATATCTTACACAATTTTTCAAAGGTTTGTGGTCCCATGCGAATAACATCACGATTTTTCTCATTTGTACCTTATCTCATGAAGCAATTCATCTCTTACTTTTTTTTTCATTTTAGGTTATTTCTTTACTAGGCTTATTCCCACAAGGTCTAGTCATATGACATTTGATATATTGAACTATGAGGACAAGATCATCATTATTAGAAAATGTCGTCGAATCATAAAATCTCAAAATTTACTCTCTTGATTGTCCATCTATTCAATCAATAAAACCGAATGAGTACACAAGAACCCATAAATTAATGTTTAAATTCAAAAAAGATTGCACGTCATTTAGGCTATTCAAAGTGAAATCCAAAGATCATGAGAGAGAAATAAATATATGAATTATCAAATATACTTAAGAAATCAGAGATATCACTGATATTTGGATCTAGACCGATGAAATTAATGTTTAAATGTTAATCAGAGTTCAACATCGAATAAGTCGCCAATATAAAAGCAAAACTCAAAGCTAGGATATCGCATTAAAGAGAGACAAATACGAATACACGAGCAGGAGACGGAACCAGAGCTCCAACGCAGGGATCATATCACAAAGATCAATCAATTTAGATCTGAATTTAAAACACAAATTACTCCACCAATAAACATTAAAATAAATAAATTTGATACCTCTGAGATACACGGAAAGGCAAAGGCCGATGAACTTGTTCAGTTGTTACATGAAAAAAAGGTCTTGAACTTGTTGATTATTTCGCGCCTATATTTTTTTTTTATCAGATTAGGTTTAGAATTGAGGACATGAGTTGTAATTTAAAATTTATTATATTAAAAGTTGAGGATAATATGAGAATTATAAAAATATTACTTATTCCAATTTCTTTTTCCGAATCTTGCATTTTCTAGAAAATTTTTGAAGTGGCCAAGTTTTACATCCATTTCTTTTCTTTTCGTTTATTAAAAACTCAGAAACATAAGAATTGGAAAGAAAACTTAAATTTTTCGCCCATTTCTTTTCTTTTCTGTCCATTTTAAAACTCAGAAACAAAGCGTTAATGTTGCGTTTGAATTGAAATAATAGAATGAAAATTGAAATAATTCATTTTATTCTAGTTAAAATAAGTTATTTTATATTTTTTCTCTCTCAAGACCCTCATGACTCAATGATAAAAAAAACTATTCATAAGGTTTTGGGCATGAAATCTTGGGTAAAAATATTAAATTTCAATCGAAAATAGCCAAAAAAAATAATGGTTCAATCCATTCCAATCGCAACCAAATATAATTTTTTTTTTCATTTTATAGAAATAAGTCATTCAATTCCCACCTTTATTACTTCAATTCAAACGCAAAACGTAGCATTATGTTGCGTTTGGATTGAAGGAATGGAATGAAGATCGGAATAATTCATTCCATTATAGTTGGAATGAGTTATTTCATGCTCCCCAGTCCCCTCCCCCAAAATTTTCATGGTTCAATGATAAAAAAAAAACAACTCATAAGATTTTGGACATGAAATCTTGGACAAAAATATTAAATTTCAGTCGAAAATAACAAAAATAAAATAAAATAATAATTCAATCCATTTCAATCACAACTAAATATAATTTTTTTTATTTCATAAAAATAAATTATTACATTCCCACCTTTATTACTTTATCAGCATTCTCCTCCCACGCTACTAAATGGACTTAATTCCAACTGCCCCGCTCTATATTCAACAACACACTACTTACGGTATCAACGGGACTTCAAATATTTGATAATTGCATTAGATTAAACACGATGGACTAATGCTACGTTTGGATTGAAGGAATGGAATAGAGTAGAGAATGGAATAGATGAGGGAATGGAATAAGGAAGGGAATGGAATGATTTTTTAATATTCCATGTATATGTTTGGTTGATGTTAGGAATACATCTAAGAATGAAATAAATAATTAGAAAGTGACCTAAATACCCTCAAATGTTCAAATTTAACTTAAATTCAATTTATATTAAAAATTTAACACATATTTCATTCTTAGAAATAAAGGGGAGGAGGGAGGGAGGGAGGGGGTGGGGTGGGGTGGGTGAGGGGGGGGTGGGGTGGGTGTGGGTATATAGGGGTGGGGTAGGGTGGGTGGGGTGGGGTGGGCGGGTGGGTGGTTGGGGTGGGTAGGTAAGGTAAGTGGGTTGGGTTGGGGTGGGTGGGTGGGGGTGGATTGGTAGGGGTGGGGTGTAGGTGGGGTGGGGTGGGGTGGGGTGGGGTGGGTGGGTAGGTGGGGTAGGTGGGTTGGGGTGGTGGGTGGGGGGGTGGGTGGGGTGGGGTGGGGTGGGTGGGTGGGTGGGTTGGGGTGGTGGGTGGGTTGGGTGGGTGGGTGGGGTGGGGTGGGTGGGTGGTGGTGGGTGGGGTGTGGGATGGGGTGGGTTGATAGGTGGGGTGGGTGGGTTGGGGTGGGTGGGGTGGGGGTAAGTGGTGGGGTGGGGTGGGGTGGGTGGGTTGGGGTGGGGTGGGGTGGGGATGGGGTGGGGTAGGTGGGGTGGGTGGGGTAGGTGGGGGTGGGTGGGTGGGTAGGGTGGGTGGGGTGGGGTGGGTGGGGTGGGGTGGGTGGGTGGGGTGGGTGGGTGGGTTGTGGTAGATGGGGTGGGGTGGAGTGGGGTGGGTGGGGTGGGTGGGTGGGGTGGGTGGGGTGGAGTGGGGTGGGGTGGGGTGGGGTGGGTAAGGGGTGGGAGTTGGGGTGGGTGGGGGGGTTGGGTTGGTGGGGGTGGGGTGGGAGGGGTGGGGTGGAGGTGGGGAGTGGGGCACAGTGGGGTGGGGGTGGGGTGGGGTGGGTGGGTTAGGGGTGGGGTGGGGTGGGGTGAGGTAGTGGGTAAAAGAAGAAATAGAAATATGAAAATTAAGAAGAAATTATCAAATCTCTACCTTCTCTCTCGTCGCTCCCGGATCGATCGTCAGATTGAATGAATATGTAAAAAGCCCTATTATATATTTAGGGGTATATTTGTCAATTACTTAAAATAATAATGGATGGAATGATTTATTCTGGCCACCCTCGAGAATGAAAATTAAAATTTTAAGTTAACTATCATTCCAGGAGGAATACATTATTCCGTTGGAATAAACAAACCAAACAACATTTTTATCATTCCAATGGAATGATTCATTCCATTCTCCCTCCTATTCTATCGATCCAAACGTAGCATAACAGTTTCTTTAACCACTTTGAGAAATTTAAATAGATGAGTCACATCAGAAAAATTCTCTCCAATAGTCTATTCAATTTTAGTTATCAAATCTGCAATTTCCTTCTCATCAAATTTGCAATCTCATTCTCACTCTTCAAATTTATAATTAAAAGTTAAAAATATTTATTAAGCTTAATGGGTTTGATGTACAATTCATTAAATTGAAAAAATTAATGAGACACAAAATATGAAAGTAACAAATAATGATCTTCAAATTATTACGTAAGTCAACAAACTTCAAATTAATTTTTTTTTTTTTATTACTACTCTTAGAAATGCTCTTACTTATGATATTAATTGGGCTTGAAATATTTGATAATTCTATTAAATTAAACATTGGATTGAGCTATCGGTAGTTGACATAATAGTTAAGACTAAAATAATATGATCAATAGGTTTTAAGTTTATTTGTTGTTGTTGTTATGTTTAAGGTAACATAAATCAAATAGTTTAAGTTGAATACTTAACATTCTTGATTTATTTCCTTTTAACAAAAATATAAAAATTTAATAAATCAAATTTAAAGGTGTGAAAAGAGGTAGCTAGTTTTTAACTGAATTACGATTAATTTGGACAAAATCCCATAAAAATTATAAAAATTTTATGTAGACATAAAAATTAGATATGAGTATATTTAAATTTTATTTAATTATATTTTGATCTCAATAATAAATAAAAATATAAATAAATAAAATTCAAATAGATAAATATTTAATTTTTATGTCCAATTTCTATTCCCACTCAGAAGAGCTCTAAAAATTAAGAAATGAGTTCACTGTCATTAGCTTTAAATTATGGAGTATATATCTACATTTGTTTAAAACCTATGATTTGAAATGCAGAGGACCACAGCTCCTTGTCCGAAAGACCCCACAATTAGTGCCAATAATTGATCATTATCCCAATAATCCTATCTGTATTCTTGCTGCCAAGCGGCAACACAACACTATTCTCTCCTACTCCTTCAATCTCTTCCCTCCATTCTCCTTAAACCCTAACCCCAAATCCCCTTCTCTCTTAAAACCCACAACCCCACCAACCAGCTTCTTGCCCTATAATCTCACGAACCCAGGATCAATCCCCTATTCTCTAACACAACCCCCCCAAAAAAAAACCCATCATGATTCCTCAATTGTATATTATAGCCTTCTCAATTCTTTCATTTTCAACCCATTTCTGTTTTTCAAGTTCTGAATCATCATCAGCATCAATTTATGATGTGCTTAAATCACACGGTTTGCCCATGGGTTTACTCCCAAAGGGTGTTACAGACTTCAGCCTTGGTGATTCTGGGAGATTCCAAGTTCATTTGGATCGAGCTTGCAATGCCAAGTTTGAAAATGAATTGCACTACGATCGAAACGTTTCGGGTACTTTGACTCTCGGGAAGATCGATGGGTTGACGGGTATTTCGGCCCAAGATTTATTTTTGTGGTTCCCTGTCAACGAAATTCGGGTTGATGTTCCAAGTTCTGGATTAATTTACTTTGATGTCGGTGTTGTTTCTAAGCAATTTTCTCTTTCTTCCTTTGAAACTCCTAGGGATTGTTTGGCTGTTCAGTTGCCAGATCTTCAAGGTGTTAGGAGCATTACTAAGCCTGCTGCTTCTAAGGTTTTTCTTCCTTCATTGCTCAATTCAGGGTTCTAGATTATAAAAACTGAAAATTATGTGTTTGAGTTTATTGAAGTTGCTGATTTTGACCAGGCAATTAATGAGAAAAGTTATTGGTGTGTGTTTGGGTGCAGGAAATTTATGCTCTGTTTAGACTCTAATTCGATTTTAATGATCCCAAATACAGGGTTCATACTATTGAATTTTAGGATTGTGGTTCGATTCGGTAGTGTTATTTCCACAAGCAAAATTTGATATTTTTACACGTCTTTCTCACATGAATGTGGGTCTCATTTATTATGCATGTGAGGAAAGCCTTGCGGAAGTATCAGTTTCTCTTTGTGAAAATATCAATTCCCTTCTGAAAAGTTGTAGAAATTTGAAGGATCCATCATTGTATTATATTGGATGACAATGTGAAACAAGAGGGATTAAGGAAGGAGTCAGAAGCCTTGCATTTTTACCCTCTTTCAAATCAAAATTTAAATAAGCAGCTTAATTTAGTCAGTGTATCAGATTTTAAAAAAGTATGTGCCATTAGAGCTTTTTAATCTTGGTTATGAATTATGAACGTTGTATGCTTGATTTAGCTTTGGACTGTGGCCTTATGTTATAGTAGTCCACTTATATATATGTTGTCATTCTAGAATTAACTGTGCTGATCTATTCTTCTGTTTTTATTTGCAGACTTCATTTGGAAATTTCAGAAACCAACTTGATCATAAAGATTTGTCAAGGGCTATTTAATGAGTTGTTAGGTGGCAATGAAGCAGGTTTTGCACAATAGCTCAATCAAGTCATGGATATTCCATTCCTTGTATGTACATGTCTACAGAGAGTCTGGTTTAGCAGGTCCTACGCTTTATTCCAGTGTGCTTGCTTGCAGTTTTTGGTATAGTGCAGGGTCTGCAAACTTGTCTTGCCAACTCCTGTTGCTTCAACATTTATTGGTGAATTTTGCTGAGAGGAAGGTAATCAAGAAAATATTAAACTTTGTGGGTGTCTTATATGGGTTAAAATACAGAAGAATACGGATGGGAGCATCAGATCAAGGTTAATCAAGTAATAAACCTGCTAGAGTTTGTTTTCTGTGTTGAATTCATTATGAATATAGACATAAACGTTTACTTGAATCAAATATCTTTTTTGTAATGTAATTTTTAGTTGATGAGACATACACAATTCTCTGGTGGAAGAAATAATATATTATGAGTTTATTTTTTGGCTTTTTGCTCTGTATAGGTGATGCTCTGTCCTGTTCTTTTCGTGAAGTCATTATCAGTTTAATTATTGGCATCACTGCATCAGTTGGTATCTTCTTCTTGGCCTTTCTACGAAATCTTTGCTATCAGTGATTGCTATATTATTTTCAATTTAATGAGGTATTGAGGTGTAAGAACTCATTAGGAATATTTGATAATAAAGTTTTATTTGTTACTTTCTTTGCAGATATACTATTACATTCATAGTCCAATATAAACCTCTTAATTTATACTCTGGTTTCGAATACTAGACAGCTAGGAGAACAGAATTTGAATACTCAATGTGCAAAACTAACTACAGAAAAAGATTTGTAAGCCAAGTGAGGAAGTTGTGAGTCACTGCTCAGATAGGCTGGTCTAATATTTGGTTTGAAGATATGGGGCTTTATTTATGAAAAAGAATCCATCAAATCTTTGATTGCCATTCTTTGTTGTATTTATGCAAGAAAAGGGGGAAAAAAACTAAATACTACAAAAATTCCCTGTGTAAAATATACTTGGGTTGAAAAGGGAAAGAAGTAGGAAGAAAAATTAATAAGAGCTAGCTGCCTTTGTATTGTGAAAATAATGAACATGTTATTTCCATAATAAGGGGATATATACTTGTTGAAAGTGATAAAAATGTTGCAAGGTTTTAAGAGTTTAGGTATGGTGATGTCACTCATCAAACACTGATCTAAATCCTTCAGTAAATCCTAAAAAATACCATGATGGTGCTCTTTTAGTTTGTTATAATAAGCATCTCATCTGAAATCTGCATCGGCAGCAAACAAACAATATGCTCAAGTGTAGGGAAAGTAATATGCCTTTTAGGGTCCTACTACTATATATGTATACTAGTCGTAGTACCCGTACCTCTGGCACTACGTATCAAAAGGGAGGAGAGATTGTCAGCGTTAGAGAATGAAGGAGGTAGAGGTGAGCTCGGGAGGAGGAAGATTGAGAGTGAGAGAGAATAATTTTTTATCCTTTAAAATTAAAGAATATATAATGGACGGTGAGATTTATCCCAAACTTTGACGGTTCTGATTGTTTATTAAGATAAACGGAAAATTCTATATTTTGTTAATTAGATGTGGTGCACACTTTTTTATATATAGCTTGTGTTCAATTAATATATAATTCGGTTTATTCACATGCACCCTATACATCTTAATTATATTTATTTATTTCTCTTTTCTTATTATTCCTTTTGTTTTATCCCGTGGGGCTACAAATTTTAAGTGTATTCTTAAAATTCATACATTTTATAAAGTAAATAAAAATAAAATGTATAATATCTAATCAGTAATCATTCCTAATGGCCGCAAATTAAATACTCCTTTCGTTTTTTAATACAAGTCATTTTAAAGAGTTATTTTTGTTCTTTAATATAAGTTATTTGAAAATTTTAAATAAATATTAATTGTTTAGTTTTCAATATTACTCCAAGTAATAAATATAATTTTAATTCTTTCACTTTTTTTGTCCAATAAATAATATTCTCTTTTTTCAATACAAGGACAATATAAACAATTGATATTATATTTAATATTATACAATCATTTTTTTAATATTTGTGCACAACTCTAAAACGACTTATATTAAAGAACAGAGGAATACTAGAGAGCAAAGTTTAATCAATAAAATTGAACATCATGCACGTACGTCACCGTTTAACATAAAGAGGAACTCTTAAACAGAGGCGAATTTAGGATCCGTTTTTAGTACGGGCGAATTTTTTAGTCTGAATGTATTAATGAAAGGGGTAGAACCATTTTATCCTTTAATATATTAAAATTGTTTAATCAAAAAAATAAAAAAACTATTTTTATTACACACATTAGCTTAGTTATGTCCCACCCAGATAGTCACAGCCTCAATTGAATGGAATTAATAGTTCAATTATCTAATTGACAAAATTAAAAAGTAGATCATCGAAGTGGAATATAGTTTATAGTTCATGGTAGTAAATTATATTTAAGCCTAATAAAAATAATAGGGACAAAAATACTTTAATGGCATATATAATATCAATTTATTGGAATTGGACAATTGAAGTAATAGTTTTAGGGTGTTGATATATATATATATATATGAGTCCGGATCCAGTCTGGGATCTCGGACTTTATAAAATACGGACCTTTTTTTTTTGGTTTTTTTTTTGAAACAACTAAAATAAAATAAAATTATGGAACTAGAATTTTTACATAATACAGTGTTTTGGGTGTGATTTGGATACATATAACAAAACATATATATGCATTGCATGTGGGGTATATACATACATTTTAGTATAGGTATCCAAATTCTGTAAAAACTCAGATATATAAAATTTTGATTCCATAATTTTTATTTTTTTTAGTTGTTTCAAAAAAAAAAGCCAAAATAAAATAAAAATTTAGGATCAGATTTTTTAGATCTGTCCCGAGTCAGGACAAGATATATATATATATATATATATATATATATATATATATATATATATTAGTTATCCATTTTGCCCCTGAGCCTATTATAAAGATAAAACACAATTTTCAAAAATTAATAAGTACAATTATTGTATTAGATGGAAAAATATTACATAAAAGTTATCAAAAATAAAGATAAAAATTGAAACTCATAATTGTCTCCTAGAAAACAAAAAAAAAAATATAATGCTTTTTGTTAAAAAAAATTAAACACGGAAAAGTGATTATATATAAAGCGATATATACAAGTGATTAAACATAGAAAAGTGATTTTTTAAAAATTAATACATATTTAATATTATAAACTACTTAAAAAGTATTTCTAAGTAAAAATTGTTATATTTCATAAATGGAAATAAATACAAATTACACTTTAAAGAAATAACTTTGCAAATTATTTATTTAAGAACAAAACCAAATGGAAGCCTTCAATGTTTTAGAGTTTTCCTAATAAATTCTTTTTCCCTACCTTTGAAGAATATATCAATAAATTATTATCCAACAGTTTCTTTATTATTATTTAATTTCCCATTTTAATCTATATAGAATTTTACTCCTAAGAGGGAGGGAGTTAAAAGACAATTCTCAATATATGAAAAATAACATTTCACACTCTCATTTAAGTGGACAATTCATCAATCATACATATCTTAACATTATTATCACATGACTTTTTTACTACTTCATTTTCAAATTATAAAATTAATATTGACTTATTTTTTAAAAATTAATTTCAAACGTATTCAAATTTAAAATTGATATAAATTTATTTAATTTATGTCCATATAATTATAAATATTATAAAAGTACTATTAATTATACAATTTATTATTTTCAAAATTTAAATTAAATGAATCATATTAATTTTAAATTTAAAATATCACAAATTAACTTTTTTAAAAGTTAATATTGATCGTATGTACATTTTTAAACTACAATCCATTCAATATTCACACCATAAATTACTTAAAATTTAAAATAAAATAAAAATTATTTTACGTTGGAATACAATTGATAAATTATACTTTTTTTTTTATAAATTATATTTTCATTATTAATTTTATAAGTCAGTTTGATGCATTCTCAAACTTAATAATTTTGTTAAGAATTGAAAAAATAATAAATTTTATAAGTAATAGTATTTTTTTCTTTTAAATAAGTTGCAATATGTATTGATTAAATTTATATTAATTTTAAATTACAAACTATCACAAAAAGATTAATAAATTAATAGCTATTTTATAATTAAAAACAAGAGGTTGTAATATATTAAATCTTATCATAAAGTTTAAAGCATAAAATTAATACAAAGGTCAAAACATACTCTGATTGTTGGAATTTTAAAATTTTAAATTTTAATATTTAAGAAATTAATATAAAAAACATGTTGGATAAAAAATTGAATCATTATTCTGCAAACAACCCAATGACACAGCAGAGTAGGTACAGAAATAAAGAAACTCTTATTTCTATGGGCTTAAGTTGGCCCTAATTCACTAGAGTTTTGGCGGCTCAAAACATTTCCCAAGTTTGCTACCCGAGTCCATCACAAATTTTGTTCTTTAAACAAACTAGGTATATGTATAGGATTTTTCATATTTTGCTTATGTACAACTATGAAATAAGAAATATTAAAATTAGATTAATATTAGTGAATTATTTTCCAATTATTCATTAAATGATAAATGACTATAAGTGACGATTTAAATAATAGAAAATCTAATATTTAAAAAGTGTATTTAGAAAAGTAGAAACAAGACAAGATAAAATTAAAATTTGATCATTATGAACAAATTTAAAATCTTTGTAGATAGAGCCAATCATTAGTTCCCAATCATGTGACAAATGGAATTCAATACATAAATCAATTAATAAAAGAATAGAAAAAACGTTTATTGTGTCACTTACACTATAAGAAAAAGATCTATTCCCGACAGAATATTTAGTCGAATATAAATCGGTCGGTGATTATTAGTCCATTTATATTGACTTTGAATATGAACATAGGAAAATAGAAATTAAACAAATACAATATATAATGAACAAATAAATATGGAAATTGAACAATTAAATACAATAATGTGATACAAACAATTTGAAAAAAAAATAACAAAATAGAACTTACATGCACTGCATGTTGTGAATCAAGTCGCTGTGTGAAGAGATGCGCTGCCATGCAAAGGATGTGCGCCATCGTGACTATGGATCAGCGCTAAGAGATGGACAGAGAGTGAAGGGGATGGGAGAAAAAGAGGAGGATAGGGGTTGGAGGAGAGAATGGTACGTTTTTTCCAGAGATGGGGGACGTCAGAGGTAGGGCGGCGTGGGGTTAGATACAGAGAGATATATAGAGAATGAGCTTTATAATATGAAAATGAAAATGGAACCTGGAGCTAGTGGCGCTGCTAACTTAAATAGGGTTTTAATTTATTTTTTGTTGAAATTTTCTCAGAAATAAGTCAATTCCAATGGAATTTTCATCGGAAATATGTGTCATTCTGTCGAGAATAGATTTTGCGCTAGCAGGAACTTTGACGCCAATAGATGATAATTATTTTCGACGGAATTTCGTCAGATTTAATATATTTTCGAAGAAATTAATTATTTTTGAGAGAAAATTTCGTCGAGAATTTACTAATTTCGACAATTATTTTCGTCGAAAATAATTATACCGAAATTAATCTCTTTTATTTTCTTGTAATAATAGGAATTCCTAAGCCCAAGAGTTAAGAATAACAAGTTCTTCATTATCCCAAATAAAATAGGCACTTAGAATAACAGAATAAATTATATATATATATAGTAAGGATCAAGAACATTCCTCTTAAATAGTCCTCCGTCTGCAGTATTAAACTGTGTAGCCAGAAAACTTTAAAAAAAAATCTTTTGCATCCGTAGTATTAAACTACGGAGCCTTCTCTTTAATATTACCTAATTGATTTCTTCCATTCCTTCTCCTCCTCCCCTCCGCCTCTACCTTCATCACTATCACGTCTGACTACCTCTATCACCAAAAATTTCTTTAATCTCCAATTTTCAAATCAAATTTATATTGGGTTTTGTGATTTAAAAAAAAAATTCATTAGTTTCTTCAGCAAAGTTGAAATCAAACTTTTGATGCTGCATTCATGGAGAGATTTTTTAGTAAAGTACATGGCTAATTAATTAATTCCTCCTATATAATTATATAAATAAATCCATTAATTAAGTTAATTTGGTAGCAGTATT